>WHPX01000898.1:0-597943 GCA_011057435.1 Actinia equina
GTGCAGGTTTTTCCTCTTTTACCCCCACAAAGCTCAAAAGTATTATGGGTATGGAAAAGTAGAGAATTGGGCAGTACCTGGCTTATGAATTTATTCTAGGTTTTTCTTAATACAGTCTAATTGAGATACTCCTGCTCAATTTATTTAAACAGTACATCAATAATAAGCCTCATTTAGGACTGCTTTCAGGGACTTCAATATTAATAACTATTCAAGTCTCACTTCCATTATTTAGAATAAATAAAAAATAACGTAACTATGGTTGTTGGCTCAGGAGAGGGGAATTTTGAGTAGAAGGTGTCAAACTGATGGGTTTTTCGAATTGGTGGCTTGCCTTGACAACTTTTTATAATCCATGAGCTATTACTTTTTTAGAATACAATCATCTACGAGTAAAACCGAAGGCTGGTTAAGGAAAAACAGGGCTGCTAATTGGTTTAAGGAGTGTTTTTAGGATACATACACGCCAGGACTATAAAAATAATTTTAGAGTTATTAATCGGATTAATATTCCATGACTATGCAGAGAATAATTAAGCCATCCGTTTCCCACTAGGAGCCGAGCAGGAAGCAGAAGCGTTAAGAAGGTCTTAAGGATGCTTCTGTGACAATCAAAAAACGGAGACGTAAGCAGACCGCATGAAACCGATGGAAGCCTAAGCACGAAGGAATGACGGTTTCCTTTTTCTTATGCTTCTGGTTCCATCCTTAGTCGCTAGTGAATATTAACCAGATTCTAACTTCTGCTTCCGTGGCTAAATACAGAAGACAAGGTGGTAAGCCATTCAAAATATTCGTACTCAGTCCCCTGCACCAGGAAACGTCCTATTGTTTCTCTTATGCTTCCGTCACTTCATTTACACTAGAACAAATGATCCTATGCTTATGCTCATGCTTCTGCTTCCGTCGCTTATGTCGCTAGTGAAAGCCAGCCTCTAATATGAATAGCTCCAAATATCACACACAATGGAAAAAATCGTAAAATGAAAAATCACCGAAAACATATCTCTATCCTAGATTCAATTTCTTTCCAATACATAGTACTGAAGTATATATTTTTTATAATATCTTTTGACACTCAAAACCATACTTGCATCATTGGATACAGATTTATAAGTCAAGATTTTGCATGATGAACGTACACCTACTATAAGTAAAACAGCAAAAAAGTCAAGTCAGTCTCAACTTCAAACCATTGTTTCGTGGCCATCAAGTCAGTCTCAACTTCAAACCATTGTTTCGTGGCCATCCAATCAAATTCAGGAAAGTTCTATTATGCATGAAATATTTAAATATGATCCCATCATCAGATTATAAAATACTCAAAATTATTAGTCTATGAGCTCATGCTTGGTTCTAGTTCATGAAAAATATTAAAAAAACACTATGCACTAATGTAGTTCGGTTAACAAATGAAATAGTACACGATCTGTTGCATTTGTTTGCTGACATTTTTATTTATTCTTTTTTTTAGCTGGTGGCACATCTGGCATTCTGTTCCACCCCCACCCCCAGGGGATTACTGCCAAGCCTCCAAAACTAGCCCCTCCCCCATCATCTGGTGGTTCAGCATCACCGTTGTCATCCAGAAAAGTTCAACAAACACAACCTCAGTCTTCTGTCTCAAGTGCTCTGTTCTCGGAATTCTCAGAGTTTGCTCCACCAACACAAAGCCAACAGCCAGCTTCTAATGTGAATGAATGGGGGGATTTTACGTCTGCGTCTACATCACAAGGGTAAGCAGTTTTTTGCATCAATACTGAGAGTATTGTACCAAGGGTTAGGTGCACTTTAACCATCAATTACTCATAATTTAGGATATATAAGGCTATTGGGGAAAAAAAACGAATTAATTTTATTATACATTTTGTAAGCTAAGAATGAACATTTAATTCTGGTTTGCAAAAAAGCAAAACATCTTATCTCTGACATGACTTTGAATGATCTTGAATTGATAAATGTATTATCTGCAAATAAACCTACAGATAATAGTTTTCTCAGAGATGGATTAGATAACTGTGGGGCGGGGGAGTGGAAGTAAGGGTTTGCAGCAATTGTGTAACACAATTTTTTTTATATTTCACTAGCATTAATTAGTGTATTATTAATCATATCCTTTTCGTAATCGATACCAATTCCTACAATCTGATTGGTTCAAAGGAGTGCGATTAATTCCCAAATTGCACTCCACTCAGTTCAATTACCATCATTAATTGGACAGGTCTCGTTGATATGAAATTAATTAGGCAGCTATATAATTAATAGGTAATGGGATTTCGTGCTCCCCAATCAAGAAATAATTATATTCGAAAATTCCTCTGACTGTCCTCGGAATTTTCCACGTCCAATTATTTCTTAATTGATAACAACAACAACAAATATCTTTATTACCAATTTACATATATACGTATATATATATACAACGATATGCAGCAATTCTGTTCCAACCAAGTATATAGTTTATAACTATATCGGGTGCATTATGGGTAATAGACTTGCGGGTTCAAAGCGGGATTAGAAGTACAAAGCGTTGGCTGGCCTACGGAGTGTTGTTTATGAACTGCGCTAAAGTCAAGAAGCGGGAACTATGTGTTTACTTTTTAATACCTCTACACTACTAGAAGAAATGTCATATTTTAAACGGTTTTATTGATGTAAATTGAACATTGGAAGTTTTGCAATTGGTTGAATTTAAAATCTGCTCTGAAATCGCTCTTCTCGGAAGTTTCGGTTGAGCTGAGCTCGATTCTGAACTCCTTCTTCGCTTATTTAATTAATATGTGCCCTTTTAAAACACTGAATCAATCACTCCGAGGACAGCAAAACCAAAACAGTCGGTAATATGACTTATGACAAAGTGGTACAAACATTGTCCATGAGCTACTTTGGATAGGATATTTCGCTTTATTCGTAGTCTACCGTGTTATTGTTCGTGAGCGTCGACTCAGTCAAATCTCAGTTGATGAACAGGCTGAATATATTTTCTAGATAAATGGAGGATTTTCTTACTTTAGAGAGGCATATTCTTCCACTTCTCCTCTGATAACTTAGTGATTCTTTGTGGTTACCTTTTCTTTTGTTTCTCTCTCTCTCTCTCTTTTGGCAAAGCTATTAAAACGTTTTGCAATGTTATGCAAAACAAGTTCACGCACGAGAGTGAAACTATGAATATTAATCATCATTGCACTAAAAGCCGTTTGTATTAATCAAAATTGCATAAAATATACAGTGGTTTATATTGTAAATAACGCCGACTGTCGAGTCCTAGGCAGGGTGAAAATTCTTTTTCTGGTTGGAACAAGCGGAGTTTGTTTTGAAAGGTAACTTATCTTAAAGAAAACGTCAGCCAACGCTTTAGTACTTTTAATCCCGCTTTGAACCCGCAAGTCTATTACCATAATGCACCCGATATAGTTATATACTTTATACTTGGTTAGATCAGAATTTCTGCATATCGCTGTATATCAATATATATATATATATAACAAAGTATGTAATGTGGTCTATACTGGTGAAACAGTGCTCGATGCGTAGGGATGCAGAGCAATAGATATATATATTAAAGTCTGTCTGATGAGTGCGTAAGCACGAAACTCGGAGTTACAGTGAACATGTCTCGTCTTTAATCCAATCTTTACTATATATATATATATACACTTGATTGCAGAAACTTTGTAGTACATATTTATACATGTATAGAAATACCTAATGAGATGCATAATGCAAAATAGTCATTTTCAAGGAAAGGCAATAGGAAAAAGGGGATACATATATATGTATATATATCTCTAAATTGTTAAAGTTTTAGCGATTTTGTATGTATATATATATATATCAAATTAAGCTTTACAATAGTATTATTTTAACCCAAGATTCAGGTAACAGCTGACAGCATTCTTTTTTGTCGCGCGTATTAAAAATAAATCGAAAATGGGAAGCAAGAGTGGCGTAGCGTTGAGAGCGCTCGCCTCTCACCATTGCGACCCGGGTTCGGGTCCTGCTGAGCTCGGTGTCGTATGTGAGTAGAGTTGTTTGTTGGTTCTCTCCTGTGCTTCGAGGGTTTTCCTGGTTCCCCGGCTTCCCTCCCTGCTCAAAAATCAACTCCTAAATTCCAATTGGAATGACAGTAGATTAATAGCTACTCTGCAGTAATACCACTGCTTAATCCTATTTATTTTATTTTTATTTTTTTAAATTAGTACTAGCAAACACTAGTAAAATGTACTATTTAGTGGATATAATGTTTGCCCTCTACTTTTACTGAGCTGTGTTTTTATTTTTATATTTGACAGTTCTAATAATTCAGGTGACTGGGTTCAGTTTTGAACATTCAAGGATTCCGGGACATCCAATGAATACAATGTGTAACGGAAAATGGATTCTTAATATGCATATTATTGAATAATTTTCTTTAAAAAAAGCACACCCACCATCTTAGATTTTCACAGATACAAAATCACAGACACAAAAATAATATTAAATTAGGTATAGAAGAATGGAATATTTCTAAATATTATCATTATCTAAATGAGCTAATTATACACAGGAGTCTTTCAAATATACTTTTTAGTATATTTTGAGTCGATAGGTTTTGGGTACTTTCTTCTTTTTTTCTTTTTTTAAATTTAGGAGGATTATTTCAAAAGGGAAGTTGTATTTCCGTTAGCTTAAGAAATGATGAAGGATAGAATATATAAAGACGGAACGTTTCCTTGCGAGGCTCCAGTAAAACAATTTCCATATGATATATGCATTAAAATAGTTTAAAATAGTTTTTAAATCAACAGTACGTTAGATTTGACCTATATGGAAATTGATTTACGTTACCGTCAAAGCTAAGTGGTTTTCAGTTTTGCAAAATGGTGGCTGTTTTAGAATTTTTCCGTTCTTAGGCCCAGTCTAAACGGCGATTTTCACGTGTGCGGAATCTGGATTCAAACAATAGGTTTTGTTCATTTGCATTGGATAAATGGACCAATTCCTAAAATGGGGAAAACAGTAGATTAAGTTTATTTGGCCCACTGTCACTCAGACGCTACCACTACATTTGATATTCTATGCATACGACTTAACTCGTGTTTATTTTTACGGAGGGAGGAATACCGGAGAACAACCCTCGTGTCAAGGTCACATAAGATAAACTAAACTCACTTTGGGCTCGAACCCGGATCACAGCGGTTTTTTGGCGAGAGGTAAATCACTAAGCTACCCATGCCACACGTGAAATTCAACGTTCAAGCTCGGTCTAACTTACAAATACTTTTTCGTTATTTGTCCTCAAAATAATTATGTAATACACTAATATATTGCATGCTGTAGACACGATTATTTGACAAGAGTTTCAATAAATATAACGAATGATGAATGGGAGATTTTTGTTTCCTAATCCTACTTCTAGATGCTACATGAGACAATTGCAATGATGGGTGGGCGAAAACTTGTTCTCGTGTAAGCATAGTTAAGGAGCTACATTAACTATGGTGTAACATAGCGATTGCAATTTTTTAACGGTATTTCGATGCGGCAACCTAGCTGTTGTGGGTTTTTGAACGGTTTTTTCAAAACTCATAAGAACCCATGATTTTCAAGCAGAAAAAAGAGGGTGGGTCATGAGACTTTATGCAGAACATTAGGGGTGGGCCATGGTCTATCATGCGAAAAGGTAATTCCATCTTGTATGGTCATATAATTGTACGGTTCAGATAACTTACTGACACACAAAAGAATGCTAAACATGATGATATGAAGACCTTTTTTTAATAAAAAAAAACCCAAAGAGTACAAACACTATAAGTGTGCAGCATAAATACTAAATTATGCTAATCCTGTTGTTTAATTAACACTATTTACTACTAAATCCTGCCAAGGGCATTGATATTTTTCTCTTATTCTCTCTACTATTTACTACTGAATAGTGCAAAGTGTTGCACACTTTTAGTGTTTGAACTCTACAACGATTGAAAGAAAAAAACTATAGTAACAATAGAATTTTGATAGTGCACCTTTTGCTATTCATTAACAGAAAATGTACATTCATTTTAGCCAATAGTTGTATCAATAACGTGTAATGTACTTTCATCAACTCCATAAGTAACATCATTAGCGAGGATCAACTTTCAATAACGATATTTGAATATGCGTGTACATTCATAGGCATCAATGGACAATCAATAGTGCGTTCGTACATTCATATGCGCGGAATGTATTTTCGTGTGCGCGCAATAAAACTTCAATAACACCAAATGACAGACAAGACAATGAGCTGCTGCTTCATTTTGTTATGAATAACAAGCAATTAAAGTTCGGTGATCTTCTTTAACAACGAATCCAAAGCAATTCATCATTTCGTTGACTTGGTTGATTCTGTTAGAGTGTTGATCATCACATTGAATAAGCGATCTAAGCGAACGCTGTAAAGAAAGACCTGAAAAAATGATTTCAGGCTTCAACGGCAATCGAACCCATGACCTCTGCGATGTCGGTTCGATGATTCTCTCTAACAGTTTTTGAATAATCATTTCATCTTTACTCAACTGTCGCGATTCCATTAGAAGAGACTCGGCCATGGAATGAACAGCTGCAATCCAGTTCTCAAGGTGAGTTCGATTGGCTGCCTGAATCAATGTATTTACTTCATGATATCGTAAATAATCTGACACCTCCTTGCCTCTTCCTTCCATTATTGACTTCTCTCCTTAGCCCCTCACCCTGAAAACATGTTATAAACCTGGAAATAACAAGCCTATCCTAGCCTTATACTACCCAGCTCAGCATGTTCGGGAACCGCTTGTGCAAAACACGAAATCAATCTAGAGAGAAAAACTCGGATCATCAAGATCATGCCCATTGACTGTCTCTCGTTCAATTTGATAGAACTTCAAGGCTTCCCTCTCCTAAATAATTTAGTAATTTCTTCGTTTTCTGTCCACTGTTATTTCCATTTTATTTTTCTCTCGTAAATACTTGTTTTGCCAAATAAGAGCGTTTACCCCCTCCTTGGCGCGACTGCGCGATACGAGGTCTAAATTGGTTTGACATCAATATGAAAACCAGAACTACTACCGAATCCATTATTTACATAAAAAGAATCAGGTATCTCCTTTCATACAAAAGCAAAAAAGAAAGTAAAACAAATTCCTCTAGTCAACATAAGCGAATCGGAAACTGGGTGCTAATTTGCACCCCGGAGACGGGACAAACAGGAATCATTTACACTATGAGAAAGTGCCATGAGCAAATTTTGAGTAGTAGGTATGAATTTTAGTTCACCCAACACGCTTGCTCCACCGGGCTCACTCACTGGAAGCCCAAACTTTTTTCCACTGGGCCATAATTCTAAGAAATTGAAATGTCATTATTTTTTTTTTTCCTGCCAAGACGTTCGAATCCCAACGTATATGGTTAATTTTTGTTGTTGTTGTAATTTTCTCCCTTCTCATCACCATTTAAAAAAATATTTTAAGAGCTTTCTGGACCTCAAAACTTCATATTGAAAATCGTTTTTACATAAACGCGGACTAACGGTTTTTAACTTGCATTTCCGAAAAGTAGGGGACACCACTATAGGTGCTGAGACTGTTATTCAAGTAAACCATACAAAATTAGATTACACCTTGTCTGGATCACTCTCTTTCTCTTCGAAAAGAGCAAATTTAGCTATGCACAGACATCTAACAAATCAGACATCCAAATTCCTTTTCTTGCACGAATCTTTAGCTTACTTAACATTCAAACTCATTTTCTAAATAATCGAGTTCTAACGTGCGCTCTGATTGGTCGAAAAGCCATTTTAGATGAGAGTATCTAAAATGCTCACGTCATCTAGTTTTTTTCAGAAAGTTTTTATTTCGTTCTTCTCTTTTTCCGATATAAATTTTTTCGTGGGTTATTTACTTCTTGTGCCACCGAAAATATATACATTACTTATGAAAAATAAACGTCAAGAGAATAATATTTATTGCACTTTCTTCAAGCGAATTCTTTACTCGCTTTTTGAACGCTTGAACAATCTACTTAACTTATCTTCCTTTTCTCCGTGTTTTCTCCAATTTTGTCAAACATTGTGAATATGTTTTTCATGTTTCCTTATTAAAGGCTAATGAGGTTTAAAAAGATTTGTGCTTTTTGACGTTTTAAATCTAATTTTCTATCTGTCTCTTGACTTAAGTTATTTAAACAAAAAAGCTGTCGACAACATACAACTTAATGGAAAACTGTTTTAAAATTGTTTAGTCCAACATCAAAACGGTATCGAACGATCAAGAAAATATAGTTTTGCAGTCAACATCATCGAATCTTGAATAAAATAAATCTAATGTTACCTGCAAATACTTTATTTGCATGACTATAAGACAGCTGGGGAAGTCATTGTAATGGCGGGTCTAAGAAAAAAAAAACCAGTCCATTTTTACACAAATTACATTTTTTTATTGTCAATACAAGAATTTCATAAAACATATGAAATGCACAACTCTTAGAAAGCGACATATTTTTCATTTACACTAATCTCACTCTTTGTTCTGAACATTATACAAAAGATCTTTTATTTTTCTTTATACTTTATTGTTAAGTGTGAGAGGCACTTTAAACTCTTCGAGGCACTTTGATATAGTATATTGTTAAGTATTTTTGTGCATGTCACTTTCTGCAAAGAAACAGGATTCCAATGTTTTTTGTCTGTTTCTAAATTACAATATTAAGATATGATGAAAGAGAATATGACACAATATAATGCGAAAACTATAAAGAAAAATCGTTTCTTAATACTCTCAAAGTGACTGGAAAAGTCGTATGTGCCTCTCAGCCATGAACGCACATAATTCGAACATAATTGGCTGAAACCAGATTGGAGCAATCTGATGAATAGTCCCAGAAACTGTAGACATGCTTACATCAAAAATACAAGCCAAGAAATCAAGACTAGGATTTTGCGTAGCCATATCAGTACTAACTAAGATATCCAAATATCAGGAACCAGCCATGAACGCACATAATTCGAACATAATTGGCTGAAACCAGATTGGAGCAATCTGATGAATAGTCCCAGAAACTGTAGACAATGCTTACATCAAAAATACAAGCCAAGAAATCAAGACTAGGATATTTGCGTAGCCATATCAGTACTAACTAAGATATCCAAATATCAGGGCAGTTTTCGTATTAACGGAGCGCGTACTTTCAATCTACTGCCTTTAGATATCAGGAATAGTTCTACCTTCGAAGAGTTTAAAACCAAGGCAAAACGCCATTTCAAGCGCTAATTAACTAATATCCTTTCGCACATTATTATCTTTCTTCTTTTCTTTTTTCTCTATACTATTCTTGTAATTATATTTATTTTATACATGACTCTATTTAAACTAGCCTAGCTAAACTAGAGGTTCCTGTTAAAATATTGAATATAAACTAAAAAATAAACAAAACCCGGTTAGTTACGTCAAGTGTATATGGTCTGCCTTCTCTGACTCTGGGCTCGGTGTTTCTCCTTGATATGAGAATTTCACGACGAACATTATCATCCAGTTCAGTTAAGCACTCAGGTGTCTCTCCAGAAAGCAGCCAGAAGATATACTCATGTCTCGAAAGCATTCAAAAGACATCTCGCCCGATAAAATCATGCGAATTGCGACTGTGAAAATGGTTGATTTACATATTGAAATATTGTCGGTGGAAATATGCAGAGAGATGCTCTTGATAAGCATTCTTTGATGTGTAATGTGGCTTTAAGTACAATGCAGAAAATGCAAGTGCTTTTCGATAAAATTGGGGGTGGAGGGGGGGGGGGGGGGGGGGGGCAATAGAAAATTTACAGTTGTAAAAGGAGAGAGAGCCAGAGATAAAGACAAAAAAAGTCGTGTCTAGCTACCGTTAGCGTTCCTAGGAATTTTCTGAATCAGCGGTTAAGACTGGTGTGTCTTTTAGTGTAAATGAAAAATATGTCGCTTTCTAAGAGTTGTGCATTTCATATGTTTTATGAAATTTTTGTATTGACAATAAAGAATTGATTAATTGTGTAAAAATGGACTGTTTCTTTTTTCTTAGACCATTACAGTGACTTCCCCAGCTGTCTTAGTATGCAAATATACGGTTTTCACGAGTTCACGCCCGCGTAAAACGTAGCGTAAAATAATCGGACTTATGAGAAATCTAGATACTGACGTCCGCCTTTCTTGCGATCGAAGTGCGAACACCGCGCCTGCCTGGTATACATATATTAAATATTAAGTATCAAATTTCACATTCAGATTATTAATCATTAATAAATATTAAATATTTATATCTATATCTATATATATCTATATAATCTTAAAGAATAAAATCTTCAAAATTTATTATAACTTCTCGTCTATATAGTCCTAATATATTTATATTTAAAAGTTGAATGATTATAAATATAGTTTATTTAAACTGACCAGTATTTTACGCTCTCCACAGACATTGTCCAAATGCTTCAGTTATATTAAAATGAACCGTTGGTAAAAAACGTAAAGAAAACGTAAGAAAAATTCAATACTATCTGAGAATACAGAAGCTAGCAAGAAAGAAATCTAATTAAAAGAAACCGAAGATTTTGAATAAACCGGTGGAAATGACTCTTTCAGGTATTATTGTCCTAGGAAGGATGACTAAAAACAATTTGTTTTCATTTGGGTATTTTAAAGTAAGGAAATGGTTTTTGATTGTTTTACTTAATAGTTCTGTATTGTTTAAATATTTTTTATGCCTCCTTGATTTAGCACTATTTAGTAGTATTTCTCGGTGTGAAGTAAAATAAGTCTAAAGTATTTGTACTCTATTGTTTATATTAGTGCTATTTAGCCAATAAACTAAATAGTCACTAGAAAGGGTTTATTAGAGTGAAGGCATTTAACCCGTGAAATAAAAAATACTAGTCAACGTGTAATATTTAAATAGACACAAAAGAAAACAATGGAATTAGGGTCTACTAATGTATATTAGTCTAATATCTATTGCACGAGTTAAATGCCTCTATCTACACTCTATCTACACTCTAAGGATAATTTAAAAATATCTATAGCTATAATATGCGACAGACATTTTATTTATATTTATATAATTGTTTTGCTGTTTTAACCGATGTCCTGTTCATTTGGGGGGAGAGGGGTGTTGAGTGTATGTGTGTGTGTGTGTGCGGGGGGGGGGGGGGGGGGTTGAATGTTCTTTGTTTTTGTTTTAACGATCCCTATTTTCATTATATAGTACATTTCATTTTTTTTTTTTTTGATTCGGTAATGATATAACTATGCTCTTGCAGTCTTACAGTCACTTTAAAGCCAATTAAATATAAATGTTAAACATAACAACATCCCGATTGTCTTATAATTTTTATGTAGAAAACAAGTGTAATGTAGAACATTAAATTACTAGTCAATCGAAGGGTAAGGCAAATTAAATGCGTCTTTTTTGGTGTACCAATATACATAAGGAATAGGTTTTTTGGTTTTGGCATTCCTTACGGAGCAATAAAAAACAGTGAACATTCTCTACCCCCCTCCACACTAAGGACGTATTTTTCCTCGTCTAACAGTTTCTAAAACAAATTACAGGAATTTAAATAGTTCTTACTTTTGTACCATTTTCTTAGTGATGCATTATCTCCAGTTTTCGAGTATATCTGAAACATCTAGCATTGTGGGACGATTTTCAGGATTGCCAGACCATGATGAAGTCATTAGATCAATGTATCTATTATCAATCTCAAATCCCGTGGGGAGAGGTGGCCGTAAATTACATGACACTACCCGGAAAATAACAACTTGATGGTTTTGAAGCTTGTACGGAATTTCTCTGGACCACAATTGCCAAAGCAAAATTCCAAAAGAGTATACATCCGCTTTGTAGGTAGGGTCTTCTCCTTTTAGGAGTTCTGGTGCCCGGTATGCGAAAGTGCCGGTAAGGTAAGATCTGGTTGGAGTGTTAGGACTGTCTTCTATGTACTGACAGCATCCGAAGTCTGCAATCTTACAAACACCATCATTTGTCATAAGAACATTTACAGGCTTCAAGTCAAGATGAACTATACCATTTTGGTGGATAAAAACCATTCCTTTAGAAATTTGATCTGCTAGTTCAATACGCCTCGACTCGTCAAATACTTCGTCTTGATCATGTAAAAGATGTTGAAGGGTTTTTGTGCTTACAAATTCCATAATAAAACAAGGCTTGTCATCCAAACTGGAGGCACTCGAAACTCCTAAAGTTTTGACGATATTCTGATGGTTTAATGATAAAACCTCAGGTCTTGTTTCTGCTCTAAAGCTCTGCATTGCTGCTTTCTTGTTTTTGGTGTTTGTGTGCAACTGCTTCAACGCGACCGTTAAGTTTTTGTATTTTGCTTCATAAACAGATCCAAAGCCTCCAGATCCCAACAAATGAGAAATACTAACTTCGTTAATGTCCAAGCTCCATGTAAAAGGTACTGTTAAGCTTTCTGAGTCTTCTATTATACCCATATTTTAAACTTACTAGAATATTTCGATTCGCTATGCTAGTTAACATATTCGCTTCATGTACTTGAATTGAATGATGATATTCCCGGAGGCAGGATATCCAAGAAATCAAAGACAATGAACAAAACTATTTATATTCCCACGTGCGTGCACTCTTATATTATTCAAAAATAGAAGCTCGGTGAACGCATGTAGCTACTGCAGAATTGCGAAACTGGAGTTTAGTTCATATATTTTTACTAGAATGCTTTAGCAACATGTTTTTACGGGCTTGCTGAGGAAGTAAGTGTAATCTATATATTTTCGTCCGCGTTGAGGGGTATACCCAGGATTTTCTCCAAGGTATGCACAACAATTCAGCTTCATTGATCTTCTTTTGTTTGTTAATTTAGTTTCTCACTAAATTACTTATGTCGTGTTTTTCTATGACAACGTTTTTGCAAATAGGTATATATATTTATTGATTTCCCTTCACTTTTCTGAAACGCATGTGCGTAATGGCATACAACTAGGTACACTACTGTGGTTGTTGTTTTCATATTATGGCTCGCCCTGGCACTAGTTTCCTGTCTTTGAGTTTGGTAGTTTTAGGCCGGGCTGGGAGCTGAATATTTTGGAGGGAGACGTCAAAAGAGTGACGTCAAAAGTTTGAATATTCCCCAGTTTCGCTGAAAATGTCCAAATATTATTTTCTGTTTGTTGTGGTCGCTACACCAATTTTTTTGTTTTGTTTTTGTTTTGAGAGGGCAGAGTGTAATACCTTTATATTGAGAAACCTGTAGAATGTAGAACGAAGCAGACAATTTAACGCATTTATACACAAATTATTTAAATAAGAAGTAGTTCAAGGCATTTTACGACTTCTTTCTTTGTTAATGAGTGGTTATCAGGTTGTGTGACATTTTACAATTTAATCCAACAAACGAAAAATAATGTTCGAAAAAAACATGCCAAAATTAGTAAAAGAGGCTCAATTATCAGTCCTCCGACTGAAGAGGCTCAATTATCCTCCGAAGAGGCTTTTGCTTTCCTAATAAAGAATTTTTTATCTGCATACAAAGCTCATTGTCTGTGTTCAGCCACGTTTGTCTTCGCTGTCATGCCTCGTACCCAGAGTCCTACCACGTTTTCCTATCGTCAGCTAAACTCGTATTTAGAGTCCGCCGCGCCTTTCTATTTTCAACCAATCTCAGGAAGCTAATTAGGTAGGGCGGCGAAACCGGGTCATTGTCTTGTTCGACGTTTGATACGGCAGGGACTGGGAACTAGTCACGTTTTCACGCTCCGCGCCGCTACTCTTGTTCCGCTCGTCTGCTATCATCAAGAGCAAAATTTTCAAAAACTGCGACATTCAAGGTTTAATGTTCAAATCTTTCTAGCAAATCACGTGCACTTTTAGTGATGATACATGGAGTAGATTTTGTCTTTTCGAAGTGTTCCCATGTGAATAAAAGCTTTCGATTGTTTTCGTAAACTGCTGAGGTAACGATTAAATAGAGTAGAAAAAAGACGTAAGAAGCGCGTTAAGGAATCTTCAACGGTCTGTTTTCAAATAAAAGCTTAAAGCACCTCTCCAAGATTCACATATGCTATATAATGATGAATCATCTTTTACATGGTAGATTTTTGAATTGATATATTAAAAATATATTTAGGCACCGCCTAAAAGCGGAGCTCCCGATGGGGAAGTCACAGGGAGAACAATTTCAATGAAACTGAAAGGTAAATATAAGATCGGGGAAAAAATCTACAATTATTTTTTATTCGAGATGAAGATAATTTCTCCCATAATAAAAACCAAGCAGTGAAATCGAATCGAAATGCACAACATGGTTGTTTTTTCGTTTGTTTGTTGGTTGTTGTTGTTTTTTTGTTGTTTTTTTTTGTTGTTGTTTTTTTTGCGCGAGTACATACTCTCCCACTTAGGAATTTTGTACACAACTCACCACCACCCCCAGGGGCTAGTTTTGCTCTTGAAAGATTCTTCGACAAAGTTTTCCAAAAAAACCGACATTTTTAGGCTTTGAATCTCTTTTACTTAAAAAAAACGAAAGATAACTACAGATAATCCAATACAATATCACGTTTAGTGTGATGGCGCCAGCTAAGTTAAGATGGCCGCGAAACTGTTGTACGAAGAAGGCCTTGAAAACGCACGAGAAAATCTTACACATATAAAGTTTTCCCGTCGAAATCTTGACGGCCTTTAATCTCAATCTAAAAATTCCACTAAAGTACAAAGGACGCCAAGATATATAGTATTACACAAAGTTCTATTTCCGGTCGATTATCGGCTGAGGCACACTGGTGCAGTTACATTTAGTGAAATTTACCTCGGATGTCTTTTAAGGACAAATCAAGACTAAAAAACAGACTTGGAAACTGGTTAAGGTGAGCAAAATATAAGCTTACTTTAATAATTACGTCTTTTACAGAACGAGATGAAGTTTACATTCAGTTAAACTTGACTAGAACAACTGAGACAAAATAGAAAATAAAGGCAATGCAAAATGACGAATGTCTTTGTCAGTAAATTGGCGTTTGTAAATGTTTTTGAATACTTTTTACGGCTTTTTAAAGTGAAAGTCTCGGTCTTTCTACAACAACATCTCTCAATAACACAAATTTAAGCTCATTTTATTTATAATCAGACTTGCTCGAATAGCTTAATAAACAGCTGAATATTTGGTGTAAATTTATCTTTCATTCAATACTTAAATAAAATTTCCCAACATCCCAACTTTAGTCTCAATGAATCTCCTTCATTTTTGTTTCAAACTTGAATCACCTTCAATTGGTAATTGGTTAAGTTAAGTATATAGCGACTACTGTATGATCTATGCGATTTAGTGAATTGAGTAAATCATAGAAATTTGGGTTAGTTCAAATTCCTACTCGGGAATTGGGAACTAGCTCATTAACTCCTCCGAGTCGTATTGACCAATCACAGGTCATTATCGGCTTGACGTCACTTTCTATAGACCACAAATGATACTTAGGTGCTTGTAGCACACACTAAGAGTTAGTTGCTTTGAGTTCGAGTTCAAATTCACACTCAGAGTTAGAAGAGAAGTGTACAGACCAATAGTTAGACGAGTGAAGAAGACAACCTAGCGAATAAAAGACCAGAAAATCCATAGGGTTTACATGTGTGTACGTGGGACGAGCTAGTCCACCCCATCCCAGTCATCGGGAAAAAACACCCACGTCACAGTTTATACAACTAACTGGGGACACTGAAATTAAACTGAAATGAAGGAATAATCAAAGAAACAAAATGTTTTAAGAATCCCAACTGGCAAGGAGGCAACCAGTTGGCTATTTACAAGCATGGTCGAGAAACTGAATCTGAACTAATCAGTGATCAGGACAAATACAGTCTCAGCTAGTGGCCACAGCGGGACTCGAACCCGGCACCACTGGTCACTGTTTCAGCAATAGATCTTTCATGTTCAATGATTTGCTATTTTCGATGACTTAAGTCTCCAATAAGAAGGAAAGGGAATGTTTTGTAACGTTAGTGAGAAGGAAACCTTCTTTCCATGTCCTTTCCTTGAATAATTTAATCTTCTGTTCAGGTTAATGGTTCTCATCATCGGTATCGTATTTCCAGAAAATCGTGGTCAAATTCGTACAAAATAGGCTCCAAACTATTACCCGCCATCATAATTTGACCGAAATAGCCGAAAACAAACAGAAAATAGTTCCCACTCTGCCGCACCACAAAAAATTTTTTCTCGGCCAGCCCGTTTTGCCGCCCTACCTTACAAGCGCCATGGCCAATCTCGTACTCGGAGTCCTCCCGAGCTTTCCTATCGTCAGCCAATCTCGTATTCAGAGTCCTCCCGCGCCTTCCTATCGTCAGCGTGGTAAAGACCCTCGAAATAAAGGAAAATTCCGCCGGAAGTAAAAAAAAATACAAAAAAATCTACTAACTTTAGCTGTTGTATCACAGGGAGAATCACAACAGAGCTAGGCTCCAAACTAGGTGAAAACCCAAATATCGAATTAGAGTTTAGTAGTTGAATTTTGAGGAGGAAGGAAAACCGGAGAACTCGGAGAAAAACCCTTGAAGCACAGGAGAGAACCAACAAACAACTCTACTCACATAGCAGCGAACGCCACCCGTGCTTCACAAATTACGTTCAGTCTATTACGTCATGATTTCACAAAATAAGTAATCGGAGACAAATTTGTGGATGAAACTCAGCAGTAGCTTACTGCGCTTTACCTTGAGGTTGGAACATTGTTTTGAAGTCAACTTTGTTTTCAAGGTGTGCTATTGGTGTTGTGCTCTATACGTCGGTCTGGTTTGGTCTGGTTTGGTTTGCCAGACTAAAAGTACCCACAGTCTCCTTAACTACTGTAATCAGTGACTGAAGTCACGAAAGACTATCCACATTCAATATAATTTTTCGAAGAACCTCGTATATATTCTCGTTTCAGTCCTAGAGTGTTTTATTATTTCTTAAGAAAAGAAATGAAATTTGCCAGTGACACATGCTCTTATTCTTTATATTTTCTTTCGGTATACTAGCTTTTACTTGACCTGTCGCCTGAATTTGGTTGCGTGCTTGATTTCGTACGTATGCCCTGTTCTTTTTCGGGTTGAACTGAATGGAGTGCAATTAGTATGAAACGAGTGATCACAAAATTGCACGGCCTCGTTGATCACAACAGGCCCAAATTGCCTACTCCACTCAGTTCAATTACCACTTATTTTTACCCATTTTGAAAACTCCTGCATTACTGTAATATAGATCTTAAATTTTACATTTATGTAAAACTGTCTTTCACCTAGAAAATCCCCTTCAATTTTTTTCTCGTGCTTTTTTTGACTTTTTCAGTTATGTGAACTGATTGGTCAAATGCTGTTTTATGCCATGAAATGGCTCTTTAAAACAGTGCGATTTGAAACTCGAAATCGTGCGATTATCGATTATATCGCATTGTTGATAGCCAATCAGATTGTTGCAGAAATCACCAGTGGTTTCAAGATGGATATAATCAAGACAGTACTGAGCCTGCAATAAACCTTCCCTCATAGCGTGTTCTAACATACTCTATTGCAACTTTGATTCTGCTTTGAGCTTCTTTAAATCTTGCATCAAATATATAGATACTTTGTTTGTTGTGGTGTGCTGTTTGGGGCAATTTGTCCCATCAACTACGGTTGCCATCCCCTCTGTCTGCAAAAAGGCGCCAAAAGCATACTTTTTGTTTGTCTCAACCAAACAATTCTGTGTTTTCTATCATCTCTTATAAAAATGAAATGAAATAATTGCCATTAAAAATGAATTAACATGTTAAAGTATAAAATATTGGGCTATTAAACAAAAGTTCGTTGATTGGCTACCGAGCGAATACACCGATCCTGCATTCATTATTCTACCTCCCTAGTTACTGTTTCTACGTCGAACAAGCTTGAATGAGTTTTTGATACAAAACATGGAACAGACACCGATTGCTGAAAATTGTAAATGTCTGTCTTAGAATCTATTCATACTAAAGGTACATTAATAAAAAAAATCGATAACTACTGAAAACCTTGGAAAACTACCCATTGTTTGGGTGGACATTCAAGCCATATGAAATCAACTGGTTTAATCATATTTGGCTATATACAGCTATTCCAAAGGAGGTTGATGAAGGTTTTGTTATGGTTTATATTCATATGTAAATAATTTCAGTACAGAAGAAAATATGCTGAAAAAAAGTGCAATTTTTTGTAAAAGTTTATATCGTTGCGACCTTTTCTAATAGACCATTTTACTGATACGTTGGCTATCTTGAATTATGGGATGCCAAGGGAGCAAACACGAGAAAATTTATAAGGAATAGATTGGCGGGGTTATAAAATAAATTGAAGTCTTCGTTTGTCCCAACAGATAAACTACGAAACGGTATACACCTATTGAAAAACGTATCCGGATTCGAGGTCATCGAAACTAAGACCGAAAAGGATTTTGGGTACTCCGAAATATGTATTATATTTGTATATAGACATGTAAAAATGCA
The DNA here is from genome assembly GCA_011057435.1 of Actinia equina. NCBI lineage: Eukaryota > Metazoa > Cnidaria > Anthozoa > Actiniaria > Actiniidae > Actinia > Actinia equina. The sequence goes on from WHPX01000898.1 coordinate 18,489, forward strand.
CAGTAGAACAAAGTCCGTCGACCTAGATTAATAACATGCCAAAGCCATGATGCATAAAATGTGCACAGGAAGGGAAAATTGCAATACGCATGAAATTGGCATAATTGTTTGTTTTCCCATGCTCCCCTTCGTTCTTAGCTTTGATGACAAAACCTTTTTTTGAACCCAACAGCGTTTTTCAATTAGGTGTACAGCTATTTCGAAAAAGGTTGAACACTGAATATTGCATACTAATAGAGCATTCCAAGACCAAAGGGCATTGTGGGTCTCGTTAATTTTAAATAAAAAGTAAAAATACTTTTACCGAGAGGCGAGGTAAATATTCTATGTATTCACTGAGCCTGAGGCGAATATTTGTTTTAGCATATACCAACTTGTGCACAGAGTTTATTTTTATATACAAGAATTCAATAAAAACGAACAAACAGAAACTTGCAGTTTGCATGACAAAAAGAATTCACGCAAATCTTTTAGCAAAACGTTTAGGCCATACTTCGTTGCCTTTTTAGTATTGATAGGAATAGCATTTACTTTCAGTTTTTTAAATTTCCTCTTCGGAAATTGTAGCAAAACGATTGCCGACAGATGCCGTTTTGTGGCCGACTAAATATTTAGAGATTCAGAGGTGTATATCGTACAATATTCACCTCAAAATAACCAATGAGCGCGTGCGTTCTTAGGAAGTACACAAGCTGGTATGTACTTATACAATTTATTCTCTGCATGTAGTTAGTATGTTGTTTCGGATAGAATACACTAAAAAAAGAATAAATAATTATTAGTAATCCTTCTTTAGACAATGTCACTATGACCCACACTGGAATGCACTATTTAGTATGCAGTATTCAGTATTCAACCTTTTTGAAATAGCTTTATATGGCTGATATTGACTTTAGAGAATGCAGTCGGTGGTTTTATTTTAAAACCACATTAAAAAAATAATCGATTATCGGTAAATTACGTGATATGCAATGCTGTCCCCATAATTTCGATTGAACTAATTCATGTACTTGAGGTTTGATGACATCCTTGATTTCCTCTTGATACTGGCTGAGCATGCTTTCTACAAAGCCACATTTTTTCTTTGTGTCTTTCACTGTACGTACAAACTAGAGGTCCAAAATTTCTTCCTTCTGGAAATATTTCAAGGAGACGGGCTAGCTTGGCGCGGCTTAGATCTTTTCCAGAGACCAAATACTCAACATCTTCGTAGAGAAAGGAAGAGCACCCTTGGATCAGATTAGGGTAAATATTACAGTAATGATCAAGAATTGATCTGATATTTTCAATCATTATTTCTTTAAGAGATGGATCTCCAATGACTATTTTAAGCAAAATATCCTTAAGGGAAGCGTAGGTGTGTGTCTCACTATTATCTTCACCAGTCATGAAGATCAACTTCATCAATTTGCAAATGCGAGGACCAAATATTTCAAAGAAATCACTCAGGTTCCGTACGCGATAGCCAGGGGCTGCTATCAAATGCCAATATCCAGGGCATTCACAGAGAAAGTGGACTGCATGGCCATCTGTCACATGGTCCATAACTATGCAATCACGAAATGGAGGGCTTTTGAATCCGATTGGCAGGACGACGAAGAGCTTGGGACAGCACCAATCATCGAGGACGTTGCGACTATTCTCAACTGCTGCTCCAATAGCTGTCTTTGGTTTGACGACGGTGAGATGGACTTCTAATGGTATTCGACCACTCACAATATCAACTTTACTACCGACTGAATGTCCTCTGTCACAGATGTTTTCGTCATCTTTCATTTTCAAAATATACTGTGGTTTCTTCGATGTTATAAACTTAGTGATTTCGCAAGTAGGGCAGGCAAATGTCTCAATAAACCTGATTCCCTGGTAAAAGACGTCAGACACGGACTTAATAGCCACCCGTATTTCTGGCATAACACAACATGGCGATGGTCCACGTACTGTGGATCTAATTGTTCTTTCCTGTGGCAAAGACTCCAGGTGGACAGTATGCTTCTGGTCGGAAGAACTGTCTTGTAGTGGATTGAGTTGGGCTTCCTTATTATGTATCATACAACCTTCACAGGCTTTGAGGTTCGTGGCAAATACCAAGTTGAACCTAAAATACGACGGTTCTGCAAGATCTGGGCAAATTAACTCTCGTTTGCTTGCTGCAATGATGAGGTCACTAAAGAAAGACGGGGGTAGAAAACTAAAGAAAAATTCAACAGTAACTTGATAGCTGCCTGGTAAAGGCTGTTTAGGCCAGCACTCTCTATCAGGATAACCGTGAGGAAGGAGGTTGGGAAACAACTCTTCTACATCTAAGCACGGAAGAGAGAGACCCAAACCTCTGAAAAGTGAAAGAAGAAAAGCCGTCTCGCTTCTGCTTAAATCAGGCCAAATCTTTTCCAGATAATCGGTCCTAAGGATTCCGTCGTTAATGAAGCTGTATCCTTCATGTGGTAGGTATAGTGATCTTAACCTGTCAGCAAACCATTGAGGTTTTACGATAACAACATCATTCAGCTCAGGAATGTCTTCAAACCAAAGAAACTCTCCTTGATTATGAAAATACCTCAGCATTGCCTTGAGTTTAAACTCGTCTTTCATTCCACATCCACGAGCGATTTCCCGTACCCGTGTTAGGGTAAATATTGGTTGCTCTTGCAAGTGCTGATCGCTATTCAAAATCTCCAGAATTCTGTCTCGAATGTAAAGACATTTGTGCGGAATTAAGTACCCAGTGCTAAGCAAAATATCCATCTTCATCGACAAATTGCATTTGTACTTTTGTAGACTGATATTCTTGGTGCCCAATAAGACTTTAGGATATTGTTCCTTACAACTCACCTCATAGTATCCAACTATGTGAGGCACACAGGGCTCAGGTTTCGCTGATGGATAAGTACTTCGGGAGCTGTTTTCTTCAATATAGAAATGCGAGGAACTGACATCACACAAATGCGTTCCATCACAGAGCGCGCACTGTGCAACAGGTTCGCCTTCAAACTGCTTCTTGTGTTCCTCTCGGTATCGGGAAATCATTTCCTCGACGTCCTCTCGGGCACGACTACGAAGATCATCGGTTAGATTCGGGTGGCCCACATTAGTGGCAACGATCATCACGTGGGAAGCCGGTGCTCTTGAGTGGATGATTTCCAGCCATAACTGCAATCTTCCAAGTTGATTTATTGTTAAACCTGCGGCTTTGCTGGTGGCGTATTGACTCATATCGAAACACACTTGATACAAACTGTTTTCTGTAATGAATAATGAATGTGGAACTAAAAACGCCGGGTCACCACAAAAATCGAACACTTTCATTTTCAATGCATGATGCAACTCAAAGTCAGAAATCTCAATACCATATGTCTTATCCGTTAACGTCAATACACTGGATTTCTTTGACCTCAGAACTGATATCAAAGTGCTCTTACCAACTCCTTCACCGCCCACAAATGTAACCTTCACTTGAGTGTTTCGAACGGGTTCATCAAGGAAGGTATTCAAAAACTCTAATACTTCATCTGAACCTTGCTTTATTACTTCTGCTGGCGGAAAAATCAAGCGATTGTCAGAATACTTCAGGCACTTCAGTTTCGTCAGTAGACCCAGCGATACCGACAACTTTTCAAGCTTATTATGTGATATATCTAGGACTTCTAGATCTCCGAGGCATCCTATTTGGTCTGGTAATCGTTCTAGCAGATTATTATCACAGAAAAGGAACCTTAGCTTGACAAGCCCGCTAATGGCATCAGGTAGTAATTTTATTTTATTCCGGCTTAACCGCAGGCGTCGTAGGCTTTTGAGCTGTGATAATCCAACAGGCACAGATGAGATGCCGTTGTCGACCAATGAAAGAGCTTCTAAATTCCTGATCGAGAAAATTGAATTCGGAATCTCCCCTCCAATTTCACAGTTTGTAATGGTGAGAGTGCGTAGCGAGTAATTCAGATGAGAGAAATTTAAATTGCAAGAACCCTGACAGTTGATAATAGCTATAGTCTGGATTGAAATGAAAGGTGCTGATTTCATTAAAAAGTTAGAAACCTCGATCCCATGCTGACCAATCGCGATAAGATTTGACTGTAGCGGATCTTGTAAGCTTGCATATAAATTCAACAGCTTTCGTGCGAGCTCGTTTATATTCTTATGAACTTTGTTCAACCTCTCATAATTGTCAATCCAAAATTCACAACGTTTTTGCCAGTCCTCGTTAGAAAGCCCAACTACGCAGCCATTTTTGATCAGACACCTTGCTGATGCAGTGTTGGAATTGCGAAGTGCAAGATCTAAAGGAGATCGACCTGCTTTGTCTTTGATGTTTATATCCATGACATACGCAAGACTTTCGACAGAAGGCTCATGATTGACCTGAACTGCTTGGTGAAGGAGCGTAGTACCAAATCTTACGTAGTCTGGGTGAAGCTGCGAGAGTTCCATGCGATCCATGAAACAGAAACGAACTGTTTCGTTGAATATATACCTGACTGCAGCACTATCGTCTGTAGAACATTCCATATACCTATCACGTAAATAAACGATGACATGAGAATAGCATCGAATCTGATGGGCTGGTGACAAACTAGTAAGGTTTTTAGACCCCTCTCCCTTCCCATACTCCTCACTCCCCTTGTAAATTCCATGGACTGACCCGCTCTTTCCAGTAAACGAATGCGGTATAATCAAATAAAATGAAACTTGTAATACGAATCATAACTTCAACATACCTTACAGCACCAACTTTCTCGGCATAGAGAGCTCCAGTCTCTGGGGAAATTGGACGCTGTGAAGGATCAGTGGGGTCAAAAAGTTCTCTCCAATTAATTTGAGTTCCAACAAGAATCAAAGGCGTAACAGGACAGACTTTTCGAATTTCAGGAACCCACTTCTTAACCACGGCTTCGAGAGAATTCGTAAATAGATTGGAAACAGAAAAACAAACAAGAAATATGTCTGCTTCTTGGTAGAGAGACGTCCTTGACTGTTGGAAGGCATCTTCACTGTTCGAGTTTATCAAAGAAAGTTCATAAGATTTTCCCTCCACACTTATCTCTCCTTTCCAGTGATCGGGAAGTTCTTCTTCTTCGTCGTCTTCAGATTGCACATTTTGCTCATTGTGCAAAACCATAAAACGTGTTTTTTGCTGGATCTCTTTCCCCTCTTGATTGATACACGAGTGCGTCGAATCAAGGACTTGTTCAATGGAGCTTTTTGCAGATGTTTCATTTGGTTTCTTTGGAGATAAATCAGTTGAAATTCTTATTAATAATTCCTTTTTGTCGACATCCTCATTCCCGACGATTACGCACTTGACTTTTTTCATGTTTTTGAGGTGATTTGCTTATCCATATTCTCATCTACCTGCAAAACGAATAAAAATGAAAAAACTAATGGAGGGGCAAACAAAAACAATAAAGGAGGAAACTTAAAGTTTGTAATTAATATTGTATTTTGAAAATATTGTCTTTAAGGTGGCTCGACTGGGTTTTGTTTGTGGCGTACCGTCGAAGTTTGAAGGGGAAATGCGTCGCTGCCAATTAAGTTAATTTCAAATAAATTACTATGACATGTCTAGAGATAGATTGAAGTTTTACATGATATAAAATTTATCTCGATCGGAGTTACCATAGCAATACAGTGACGTCATGTCATTTTTTGTACATTCCATTTTTGGCGAAATCAGATGTTTGTTTTAAAAATTGTTTAGCAGATCTTAAAAATCATATGTTTGTCAGATCTTAAAGTTCTTATGGTTGTCTTCAAGTTAACGAAGTTTCGAAGATTTGTATGGAAGCGTTTCGAAATAATTGCCGTCGGAACTTTTGGGCAACAAAAATGTAAACGATGCAAAGCAATAAGTTCATGTGACCGAAACCTTTCCATTCTGAACTTGGGAAAAGCTTTTTTGGGGGTCATAGTGTGTTGTTACTATACCACTAGTCCTTCTGAGAAACGAAAAGAAATCGCGTTATTCGATTTCGAGAAATATGATTTACAGCCTATTTAGTAAAGTGGTACCTTTTGATATATTGTCAAAGATTTCACCTTTCTTTACTAAACTTTAACTTCCAAGTCAGTTACTTTAGATAACGCATTTATATACCCTAAAGTTTCAAATTCATTGAAATAATTTAAAACCGTCTAATAATATTCTCAATTCCGTGAACATTTGCATCCTAATTCTAAATATGCGATCGCTTTCTTCATTCGCACTTTGTTTATATCGTTACACCTATCTATTGTCCAGAATATTTCCAAAGTCGTGCATTCCAATTCAATTCAATTCAATTCAATTTCAGTATATTTACACTGGTTTTTTTTAAATTTAATTTTATATAATAGACTTACAAGAATATATAGTTGGATAATATTTAGAATTTAGGTGTAAGTGTACGACAGCCAAAGGAGCTAAGCTTTCTAGTTGGCTGTCGTAATTTTCATTTAGTGTCAGAAAAGAAAAAGAAAAAGACTACAATTCCAAAGACTATAATATTAAATTCAACAGTATAAATTTTCCTCTATAACAAAAAAGAGATAAATTAAGTAATTAAATATAATATATATATTGTTATTGATTACTGAGTAAGAATTCCTTATACATCTGTTTGAAGGATGAATAAGGAAGACTTTTGATTGATTTGGGAATTGTTTCCCAGATTTTAGAAATACTAAAATTAAATGTAAATTTACCATAATTTATTCTTACATGTTTTTTATAGAAATTATTATTAGAGGAAAAACTTGTATCGCAAGAATAAATATCTGACACGGGTATTATAGATTCACTGAAGATATCCGGAAGATGTTCCGGAAGGATTGCTCAAAATTTTATGAGTAAATAATGCCTGTCTTATCTTAAATATATTTTCAATATAAAGGAAGCCTAACAGCTTAAAGTATGATTTCGGATCATCGCTTCTCTTGAGAAAGAAAATGCATTTCATACGTTTCCTTAGTTGAGAAGACAGTTTGTCAGTATTACTTTTATAAGTACCTCCCCAGCTCATGATCCCATAGTTGACATAAGGATATATTAATGCATAATAGAGGTTTGTGAGCATCTTAATGCTCAGGTATTTACGCAATCTATATAAGATTCCTATATTTTTAGCTATTTTAGGGCTAACATATGACAAATGGTTTTTCCAGTTCATAAATTCATCAATATATACACCAAAGTACTTAATGCAACTTTTTTGCTTGATGTTAGGAATAGTTAAATGGGCATGTTTCCGCTGAGGAGTTGTTATTAACATATAGCTTGTTTTGTCAAAGTTAATTGTCAGTTTGTTGGCACTGTAATATTTATATATCTTCGGAAGTTCATTATTAACTACAGATTGACAACACCTCACGCTTTACATTCGAAGGCTGATTGCTTTCCCAAACTCTTCCTACTATGATAATTTAAGATTACAATTTCTATGAGCTAGCAAATAACAAAGGACTTGGAAAAACACTTGTCACACTGAGTATCTAGTACTCTTGTTAAATTTTATTTAGTACAATATTTTTTGTCTTTAGAGTGCCGGTAAAGTATAAGTATATATGAAATTGTAATCACAAATTATCATAGTCGGAAGAGTTTCGGAAAGCAATCAGCCTTCGAATGTAAAGAGTGAGGTGTTCGAATGCACGACTTTGGAAATATTCTGGACAATAGAAAGGCGTAACGATATAAACAAAGTGCGAATGAAGAAAGCGATCGCATATTTAGAATTAGGATGCAAATGTTCACGGAATTGAGAATATTATTAGACGGTTTTAAATTATTTCAATGAATTTGAAACTTTAGGGTATATAAATGCGTTATCTAAAGTAACTGACTTGGAAGTTAAAGTTTAGTAAAGAAAGGTGAAATCTTTGACAATATATCAAAAGGTACCACTTTACTAAATAGGCTGGAAATCATATTTCTCGAAATCGAATAACGCGATTTCTTTCCGTTTCTCAGAAGGACTAGTGGGATAGTAACAACACACTATGACCCCCAAAAAAGCTTTTCCCAAGTTCAGAATGGAAAGGTTTCGGTCACATGAACTTATTGCTTTGTATTGTTTACATTTTTGTTGCCCAAAAGTTCCGACGGCAATTATTTTGAAACGCTTCCATACAAATCTTCGAAACTTCGTTAACTTGAAGACAACCATAAGAACTTTAAGATCTGACAAACATATGATTTTTAAGATCTGCTAAACAATTTTTAAAACAAACATCTGATTTTCGCCAAAAATGGAATGTACAAAAAATGACATGACGTCACTGTATTGCTATGGTAACTCCGATCGAGATAAATTTTATATCATGTAAAACTTCAATCTATCTCTAGACATGTCATAGTAATTTATTTGAAATTAACTTAATTGGCAGCGACGCATTTCCCCTTCAAACTTCGAAGGTACGCCACAAACAAAACCCAGTCGACCCACCTTAATTCATTTTATCACTATAAATTTCATGTATGAGAACTTGTTATGATGTTCTAGCACTTTCGCACTAATTGGGGACACTCTTTCGCTCACACGCACTACCACTACATTTATTATTCTATGCACACAACGTTTAACTCACATGTTGATTTTTACGGAGAAAACCCTCGTAGCATAGGAGAGAACAACACATCAAACAAACTCAATTCGCATGTGGCGACCGCAGGGCTCGAACCAGCGACCTGACCCGTTGGACTCACAGCGGTGAAAGACGACGCATTTGCTGCGAACGCCACCCATGCTACTACCGATGCTCTTCCAGCTGAGCTAGAGGTCAGACTGAGAGCAGGCCGAGGTGAAATAGATGTTAGGTCGCGGTAATTATGATGCAAAGATGAGAGTATATATGGACCGCGTGGCACTAATGAAATAGTCAAAGATATAGAAGTAGTAAGTTGTAGTGCTTGGGAACGAGGTTATTCCGGGCGAAAGCCCTTGCCCGAAACCCAGGCCTGCTATCAGTCTGATCTCTAGCTCAGCTGGTAGAATATGGGTAGTACAATTCCGAAGGTCGTGGGTTCGAATCCAAGCGAGGTCGGAAATTAATTTTTCCGAATTTAAATCCAAGGGCTTTCGCATGGAATAACCTCGTTCCCAAGCACTATAACATACCTCTATATCTTCAACTATACAGCAGCAGTTTATTCTTAGAAGAGGCTTTAGATCAATGGTGGACATTATATTATCTATTTCGGAAATGAGCTCTGATTTGTGTTTTTGGTTTGACATTTCAAAATCAAAGTATCTGCCTAGGTAATGAAAAGAGTCATTGATAAAAATAAAATAATAATAATAATAATAATTACTATTATTGTATTCATTATAGTACACTCAACAAAATTACTCTACTCTGATTGGTCGAGAGGAGTACAATTATAGCGTTAATTGTACTCCGTAGGAGTACCGAATTAAGTCGCTATGGAAACACGGCCAAAACAATGTCAAAACAATTACTTTCTATCATTTTACACTTAAAAAACATAAATAGAATTTTAAAGCCGTAAGAACTAATCTTTTTTATGCATTTCAGTTGCGCGATGGAGTGAAAATTGGCTGCCAAATAGACAAAGATGAACGGCGCGTCGCTTCGCAATTTTTACTAAAATTTTGTTGAGTGAACTATAAACAAAAAATCGCACGATCTTCTCGTACAATTTGGAATATATAGACACTCGTAATGTTTTGAAAGTTCTTTAATTGCACTCGCCTAAAGGCTCGAGCAATTACAAAAACTTTCAAAACATTACTCGTGCCTATTAATTTCCAAATTGTACTCGAGATCGTGCGATTTCCTATAATAATAATAATAATAATTTATTATTGTTATTATTATTATTATTTCTATTATTATTTTTATTATTATTATGGGATTAAAAGTGGATTCCACAGTATGGCTCTTCTTCCACTTCATTCCAATTGTAATTTGGAAGTTGATTTTTGTGGAGGGAGGAAAATCAGAGCACTTGGAAAACCTTTGAAGCACAGAAGAGAATCAACAAGCAAATCAACTCACATACTACACTGAGACCAGCAGGAATTGAACTGGGGTTGCATTGGTGAGAGGCAAGCGTTCTCACTGCTATGCCACCCGCACATCCCATGTTAAAAGCCAGCATGCTTTATGTCAGGGCAATTGATCTAAGCCAGCTTCTATGTTTTGTTTTTTGAACCTAACATTGATTTTGCAACAGAGTGTATACAGTCATAAAGCATCATATTAACATCATTTGTACTCACTGTATCTTTTCTGTTTGGAAGTTAACGTAGAGTTTGTAATTACCAAAATCAGCCTGCCAAGCAAGAAGGAGGACCTATATGGTACATTTCAATTACACTGTCATTATAATAATATCAAATACAGGCATTTGAGGAAATAATATACCTACAATCTATATTAAATAATGATATTGTTAGGTTCATGCAGTGCACGGCTGTGAATTTTTATCTTACACTAAAATAAATACAAGTGTTTGTTGTGTCAATTAAATCAGCTAGTAGTAATGTTGTGTACTGGTTAAACAAGTATGTCATAGGTTACCAACACACAAGTGGGAGTTATTTTCTTACGAGCAGCATCCTAGGTGCCAAATGATTATTTCAAACCCTAACCCTAAACCTAAGAAATTCGCTTGGTTGTCTCATATTTATCCTCTGCCTGCAGTGTTAATGAAAGACTGTTTTGACATTTTACTTCCTGTCATCACAAGAGCTACCAATATGAGTCTGAGCCATGGCATGGTTCCTTCACAACTAAAAAGAGCCACTACAGGTCACTCCCATCATTAAGAAGTCGTCGCCATGTGTTAAACTGTGGTGTTCCTCAAGGGTTGACCAGTGCTCGGACCTATCCTTTATTCACTATGCACCTCTCCGCTGGGTGATGTCATGCGTTATCACGATATGAGTTATCATTTCTACACTGATATGACACGCAGGTTTATTTTTCGTTTCAGCCTTCAATACCTGGCCATATGTAAATGACGACTGAGAAATTCCAAGCTTGCTCACACTCTATATGGATGCTAATTAACAAACTCAAACTCAATGATGATAAATCTGAACTGTTAGTTTTAAGAGCTTGTCATCGTCCTAGTAATCAGTTAGGCTACCTTCTAATGGGTGATGAATACGTCAAGTCATCTTCGAATGCTAAGAACATTGGTGTTGTTCTTGACGATACCATGTCAATGGATAGCCAAATTATGGCTGTATGTAAGTTATGTTTCTATCACGTTAGATGTATTTCTCGTATTAGGTGATACTTGAGCCTTGAAGACACTAAACAACTTGTTCAGGCTTTTGTAATTTCTAGGATTGACTTATTGTAATTCTCTAGCTGTTATTTGGCTTGCCTAATAATCTTCTAGATAGATTGCAGCATGATCTTCATTCTGCTGCTAGACTTATTACTTTGACTAAAAAAACTATGATCATCTTACTCCATCTTTAATTGAATTACATTGGTTGCCTGTTACACAACATATTATATTTAAGATAGCTCTTATTACATTCAAAGCTTTGAATATTTTAACACCATGTTATATTAGAGATCTGATTTTGCCTTATCAGCCCTCTTGTTCTCTTCGTTCTTCTACGAAGAATTTATTGCATATTAACAAATATAATCTTAAGACATATGGCTATAGAGCCTTCTCAATAGACCAGTTTCGAATTCCAAATTACCGCTGTGTTCCTTGATTACAGACTCATTTGCACAGGGTTAGCCTCGTATCAGTGTTTAAATATTCACAAATACCAACAGAAAAGTAAAGAATGCACAACTTCAACAATACAAACACTTTGACACTCGACGGACCTTGACTGGGACACGTGAATATTCTGCACAAACTCGAGGCTAACCCTGTGTAAATGAGTCTGTAATCAAGAAACACAGCAGTAATTTTAAATTGGAAACGGGTCTATTAATGCTCCACAAGTTTGGAATTCACTTCCCATTAATGTTAGAAATAGTCAATCTATTGAAGATTTTAAAAAGCGACTTAAGACTTATATCTTTTTAGATTAGCTTATTTTAATGAAGTTTGGATCTTATTTGAATCTAATTTTTGATTAAATAGTTAGAAATAGTCAATCTATTAATGATTTTAAAAAGCAACTCAAGACATATCTTTTTAGGTTAGCTTATTTTAAGTATAGATATTTTTAGAATTTAGTTTTTTGATTAAATAGTCGTAAAATTAGTTTTTTTATCATACTTAAATACAGCACTTTGAGCACAAGGAAAGGTGCTTTATAAAAAATAAAATTATTATTATTATTATTATCATATAATATTTAAAACAGTGCTTCATCAGTTATGCATTGGACAAAAATATTTATAGAATAATATAAGGTTACAAGTTCTAGCTGAATGAATCTCTATATCAAAATTTGAATAGAATTCATACGACTCCCATACACAACAATATTTCCAAGCAGCTGTTTTATTTTTTCCTGTGATAATATATTTGCAGAATTATCAAAGTTTCAGTAAATAAATTTGTAGATATTTTTTAAATATTTATCCCAGATGTTACAAAAAAATTGTCAATGTAAACACAAGCGTTTGGAGTGTTAAAATCAGCTTTTAGATTTATTTTTTTCTTGTGATTATATATATGTGGAATAATTAGAGTTTCAGTATATATTTTCTAAAATATATATCTTCCAGACATATATCACAAATATCTAAATTCATCAATGATATCTTTATTGTTGAAAATATACCAAAGAAGCTGTGCTTTTTGCAACCATAATTCTTGATGGCATATAGCTGGAAGTATCTCAGCTACAAACAATGATATATACTCATAGCTAAAATTTAGCTATTTTTATTATTAAATAATAATCATAGTTGTTATTATTATTGTTATAATGCATATTGTAAGAAGTTGTTGACTTAAACCGGATTGTTTGGCTAAAATAAACAGAATTCTAACCCACAACAAATCAAAGGAACAGAATGTTTTGAAAGTCACGAATATAATTTTACTAATGACCGAATTAAGATGGCATGCAGTCTGCACAGAACAAAACGCTAAACATTATATATACTAAGCTTAATAATAATTATGATAAAACCTTCCTTTGCAATAATTTAATGAAACCTATAAAGGTATATGCCACGACGAATAACGATTATTAATGATGGAATAAAGTTAACTTGACCATTTACATTCAATATAGATTGATGGCATGCAAACGTTAATAATATCCCCACGTTCAGAATCATGCAAATAATTGAGTACTACGAAATGTTAGAGCAAATATCATAACTAGAAGTAATGAAATTTAACTACAGATATATATGACATAAAAAACCTCAGAATATTAGCATACCTTTTTACTTCAAGATGATACTCTCTTTACATGAATGAATACAAGTCAAAGTAAATATAACATCTTCATTCCTACCACACAGCCAACACGACAGCCATCTTATAGTCTATTAGGATGTATATGGTTTGGGGCACGGTTGATGGTCGTTGTGTTCATCGAAAGTTTCACTTACAGAGGATCAAGTCTTCTATTCCTCGTATAAAATACAAGTCAAGAAAACTCTGAAATGTCTTGTGACTAATTAGTGTTGAAACGAGGTCAATCATTGAACTCCACCACTCCCCGAACTCATGGCATGCAGTGGAAACATCTAGTCACAGGGAGCCCAACTTATATCGGCGTCTGTTACCAAAGTTACAGATGTACCGCACATCGTAATAATGGCAAGAGAGAGAGAGAGAGGAGAGAGAGGAGAGAGAGAGAGAGAGAGAGAGAGAGAGAGAGAGAGAGAGAGAGAGAGAGAGAGAGAGAGAGAGAGAGAGAGAGAGATGCCTTTTATTTAATCTCGGGAAATTTCATCAATATACAAATTGGTTTTCATGAAAACCGAGTTGATAGGTAATATAGAAAAAAATTAAGAATAACGTTAAAAATATATAGACAGAATTACGAAATAAATTCTCATCTACCCCCAAAAATATTATAGTAATTAAAGTGTTAAGGACCAACAGACGAAAGATTCCTCTTAAAAGATTTTAAATTGTTGGACAGTCTGACACTTTGGGGTGACGAGTTCCACACTTTTGCACCGTCATAAGAGGGAGCTCTTTTTAAAAACTCAGTGCTGGGTTTCGGTAACTTTAAGCACTTCTCTCTACCACAAAGATCGTAGAAATTTTCTTGAAAATAAAAGAGTTCCCTTACAGATTTTGGTGCAAGTGCATTTAAAGTCTTAAACATCATTATTGCTTTATGCTCCTTTCTTCTTCTTTGTAAGCTTTTCCAACCTAAAGAAGTTAAAATATCACTAGATCTGACATCGTAGCTGCTTTTTGTTATTATTCTTGCAGCTCTATTTTGCATTTTTTGCAATCTTTCAGCAGACGTTACTGGTAAGTTATCCCATACCACGTCACAATAGTCAAACCAAGGTAAAACGAGAGCCTCATATATGGTAATAGCTGTCTCCAAGGGGATGTAATCGCGGACTCGTCTTATGCCACTTAATCCAGAAGAATGTTTTTTACAAATGTAATCAATATGAGCAGCCCAAGACACCCGTTCGTCAATCACAACACCCAGAGTTTTTACTGTAGAGACTCTAGTAATTGGTTTGCTATTTAAATATATGTGTGGTTCGGAGGTAATTTTTTTCAATTTATCGTCAGAAGCAATAAACATGTGCTCTGTTTTAGCTGAATTTAAGCTAAGTTTGTTAGCTTTCAACCAGTTATGAATATTGGAAATATCAGCGTTCACCTCGTCAAATAGAGTCTTTTGTGATGTGCCACAAGTGGTGAGACTTGTGTCATCAGCATACATTCTAGCATTTGAAAATTTGACACTATTTGGCAGATCGTTTATGTAGATAATAAGTAATAATGGCCCAAGAAATGAGCCTTGAGGGATGCCGCAATCGAGTGTTCTAGAGCTAGATAAGGTATGGTTTATGTAGCATCTCTGACTACGATCTGTGAGGTAAGATTTGAACCACTTTATCGACTCTTCTGCAATCCCATAATAGTACAATTTTTGGAGAAGTATAGGATGATTTACTGTGTCAAAAGCTTTTTTAAAATCTAGGAAAGTGACACAGTTCAATTTACCTTCATCCATATTGGTAAGCCATTCCGTTGTGGCTTCTAGGAGTGCAGTAGTAGTCGAATGAAGCGGTCTAGATCCCGACTGCTTTTGAGAAAGTAAATTATTTGAGTTTAGATACTCATATAACTGGTTAAAAACTATTCTCTCGAAAATCTTAGCAATAGTAGGTAAGACCGAAATGGGACGATCATCTTCATGTTGTCATTAGCTTTATGAATTGGCGTAACCGACTTTCGCAAGTTTCAAGCCGTTAGGAAAAATCCCTTTATCAACTGATTGATTGAATAGCTTCACTAGTGATTGACTTATTACTGGTGAAGCAATCTTGATGAAATGAGATGGTATACCGTCAAGACCTGTCGCTTTTTTAACGTCAATAGAATTAATGATTTTCGTAAGTTCATCAACTGATGTGTGTCGTAAGGTGAATGTTGAGCCAATTCTAATTAAATAATCATTATAAGCAGTCGGTCGATCGGGAATTAAACAAGCTAATTTACTCCCAATTTCAGAAAAATGACAATTGAATACCTCAGCTATTTCCTTCGAGTCACTCATCGATGTATCACCTGTTTTGATAGATGTTACATAAGAGCCAGATATAGTCCTTCGTGAGAGGACTTCATTAATAGCTTTCCAGACCTCCTTTGAGTTTTTTGAATTTTGTGCAAAATGATTTTCATAATATGACTTCTTGGCTCTTTTTATCTCGTTGTTGACGCGATTTCTAATAGACTTATAATCACTCCAATCGTCCCTCGAGTTCGTTTGAGTAGCTTTTTGTTTCATTTTATCTCTATCGTACATAGCTTTCCTCAAATCAGTTGTCATCCAGGGAGACTTCTTGTTTCTTATTCGTTTTGTTTTGATCGGAGCGTGCGAGTCAAGAACAGAGAGAAATAACTCTTCCCATCTGTCCACCATGTCATCCGGGCTTTCCTTATTATCCAAACAACTCAAGGGAGTGTTGCTAATTAAATCCATAAGAAACTTGTCGGAGTCAAAGTTTTTAGCCGATCTAAATGAGATCTACAGTGATTGTTGTTTGTCGGAATTGCTATTTTCCGTATTGTATAAACCAGACTATGGTCACTGATATACCAATGTGAACCACTCCACTTCGGACTACCCTATCTGGGCTATTCGTTAAGATCACATCAATGAGAGTTTTACTTTTTTCAGTGGCGAGTCCTAGTCGGTTCAGTGATTAACTGCGTAAGTTGAAACAATTCAGCAGTCGTATTCACATAGCGGGTTTGCTGATTAATATTAGTAGATAATAAATCACAGTTTAAATCCCCTAGGATATAAATTTCCTTAACTCAGAATCTATTTTTGTTAACACATTTTCAAATATATTGAAAAATGAGCGTGTATCATAATTAGGAGGCCTATAACAGGCTAAAACGGCAAAAGACTTGCTATTTGGCTTCATGATTTCAAAACACAGGGACTCTACTTTATCATCAGTTAAGTCACTACGGTTTTTCCCATTTACGCTTTTTTTCAAGTATAAACAAACTCCCCCTCCATTGCGGTTTCTATCAGACCTATGGATGTCATAGCCTTCGATGCGATGCTCACCATTTAACTTGGGATTGTTGGATCGAGCCTTGACTCATTTATGCAAAGAAGATCAAAATTTTGCTGAAAAGATAGAGAGAGAGAGAGAGAGAGAAAGCCAGAAACGAAACACTATTTCAGAACTCCATTTCCATTTCCGTTCTTATTTCATAATCTATCATATCATCATAGCCAAAAGTAATAAGGGATTTAACTGAGATTACTAATTACTAGCTCGCAGCTTAAGATTTATAGTCAATTTTGTATCTAACCATTCTGTGGTTGTTTGGTTGGTGGGGAGGAGAAGTTCGCAGTTTTTAGAAGAGGGCGTTTAAGTACGAATTGCAAAACAGCTCAAAGGGGGCGCTGTTTTAGAAAATTCAAATCCATCCCCCCCCCCCCCCCCCCCCATTTATTCTTTTCTTTTGTGTTCCGATTTTAGCTAGAGACTGCATTGCATTCCAATCACTGCTGTTAGAATATATTGAGCAAAACAGGCACAGTCTAAGAGGGATGCAGCTCTTTCTAACTCCGTACAAGCCACGAAAAGAGAACCTCTGGATCTCAGGGTAGGTTTTAATAATAATAATGGAAACTTTATTATAGCTTTTCTTTTTGCAATATACAATCATAAACCTCAGTGCTTACAGGTAGTTTACAATCATCTACTTGAGTCTAACATGAATTGAAATATGATTAATATATAGGTATTATTTTAATAGTTCATCAGTTCTGGGCTGCACCATTCTTTGTTCCTGCTACAAAATATGTAGTATTTTGTCCTAATTGCAATGTTCATGATGTTTCGAATAACATACTTTTGATCTTTATCATCGGAACCTAAATCTGCTAGCATGGTAAGTAAAGCTGACGATTCACTAGCAAATACACCTAAAGCACTTATGGACAAGTTGACAAAACTAACTTTCTTAAACTGATTATTGAGAACTTTTGTTAGATCTTTGTATTTCTCTTTTTTTCTTGATAAATTAGTTTTGAAGTTTGATTCGAAGCCAACTGATAGTTCAAGCACTGACATAAAGGCAGTTTTTTGAAGAGGTTAGCAGAAGGTCAGGACGAAAAGTTTTACCAGTTATGATTGAGGGACTTTTGAAATTTGGAAGATCAACATACAGGGCAATACCTTTCACCACTTGAAAAGACTTATCCAAACAATGAAGAATGGAGTCATGTCTTCAAGTAAATCGACCCTGGCCAAGATAGGTTTGACAGCCAGCTACCACATGAAGAAGGCGGTTTCAGGGAATAAACAGAATGAACAATCAGGTGTTGAAGAAGTTTTCCATTTTGCAAGGTTTTTTCTTGTTGGAAGGGTGTTGTTTATATAACGAATTGTGAAGTTATAGATATTTTTAGGTAATTTAGACTGCACAGATGACCAGATATTGTTTAGTTTTGGCAAGGAATCATTTATTACTTGTTTGAAGAAGAAGCCTTGTGAGACCAGATTGTGACATAGTTTATGTTCTTGATCGGCATGGGAATTTTTGATCACGTCTTTAGTTATTTTGAAGACATCGTATTGGACATTTTTGTGCGAACTAGTGGAGGACCAGAGATCTTTTATGTCTGCATTTGGGGATGACTTGAGAGCTTTGCGGAGGACGGTTTGGCATTGAGTAAATCTAACAGAGGGAGGACAGATATTTTAGCCAAATTTGTTGCAGGGGAGAAAAACATTACTGAGTGTACCACACACAGGAAGTTCCAGCCATTTGCGGATATAGCTAAACACCAAGGAATCAAGATTTTCACAGACCCACGTTTTAGACAAATCAGCTACAGTGAAATGCCAAGATATTTTAGAGAGGACATATCGATTATAAAGAAGCAATTTATTCTTTGGATGCAGTGGTTTGAGATCGATTTCAGACATTTACTGTAGGTTAGAAAGGGTTGGGAGACAGGACCTACTGTTTAAAGTCCTTATATCCGAGAAGACTTGAAGGTCTAACCATGCATTTGCAGATATTATTATCAAACTCATTAATAATTCATCGCGCTGAAATTAGCAGCCAACTCGGCAGCCAACTCAAAAATGTCATATAATGCATCCTATGCAACTCAAATAAGATTATTCATCTGTACTAACTTAATTTATGGAGTTTCGTGTTTTAGTTGTGTTCCAATATCGTATTTGGTTAGGTACTTCTAGCAGGAGTAATCACACATGTGTATAGCAGTACACGAGCTTTAATCAAGACTCAGTAATGACTAACAAAGGTTACATTGATAACCGGATATATGCATACGTCATATCTGTGCATATAAGATTACATAATGCAACATCCCCCTTTTTTTTTAATATAAAGTGAAAGGTTACAGGGATACTAAACAAAAACTAAATAGTTCTTCAAATGTCTAATGGTATCTAATAATATATGATAATCAAAAAATATAAAAAATCATCATCTGTTTTCTGATGACCATGTAATCATTGTTCAGTTCATAATTGAGCGATTATCTGTATTAAATCATTTTAATGTTTATTGGATATAGTCCTTTAAATACGTGGGTGGTTTTCTTGCTCTTTGCGGGCGCGAGGGTACTATGGGCTCATCATTGGGCGCGGTAGGTGGGTTGACAGGGTCTGTCTGTGGTGCAGGTGTGATATCTGCAGGGCGTGTTGATGGTATCTCAATTGGCCTCCCTGTCATCGCTGGATGCGGTGTTTCTTTCTCCGTTGTCTTCTTCAGGTGACACCTGTTTCTGCGGTAGGTATCTCCTTCTGGTGTCTCCAAAGTGTATGAACGCTCATCCAGCCGTTCCTTTACTGTTGCCTTTTTCCAAGTCTTTTTACCGAGTTGGAAAGGTTTCATCCTCACCGTATCACCTTCTTCCAGTGGTTGCAAATCTTTCGCGTTTCGGTTATAATATTTGGCCTGTTGTTGTTGGCGTCGCTTCAGATCTTTGATTTCGGCTTCTGGAAATATCACTCGTGGTTGGAGTAGTTGCTTAGTCATAGGCAGCAATGTCCTCGTCCGTCTGTTTAAGAGTCTTTGCGCTGGACTTGATTCCATCCCTTGGGTCGGAGTGTTTCTGTAGTCAAGAAACGCAAGGTAGGGATCAGATTTAGCGTCGATTGCTTTGCGCAGAAGCTTCTTTGCGGTCTTAACGCCTGATTCTGCTTTTCCGTTTGCTTTGCTGTTGCCCGGACTGCTTGTCCTGTGGACAAAGTCCCATTGCTTTGCAAAGTCTGCAAACTCCTCAGAGTAGAACTGAGGTCCGTTGTCGCTAATCACACGTTCAGGACATCCATATCGCGCGAAATGGTTTTTTAGCTTTGGAATAACCGTTGAAGCTCGACTGTTTGGAAGCCGATCGATTTCGAAAAAGTTACTATAGTAATCTGAGGTTACTAAGTACTCTTTTCCATCTATCGTGAATAGGTCTGCACAAACTTGCTCCCATGGTCTTGTCGTTACTTCGTGTGACATGAGTGTTTCTTTCTGTGGTGTCGTTTCGTAGTTTCGACAGATTTCGCATGAGGTAATCAGTTCCTTTATCTCTGCAGACATGCCAGGCCAGAACAAGGCTTCACGGGCTCTGCGCAGACAAGATCCAATACCTAGGTGCGAGGAGTGTATTTTTCGCTTCATATCTTGTCGTAAGCTTTGTGGAATGACAACTCTCTGTCCTCTGAATATAAGACCATCTTGTACCGTTAGTTCATCTCGAGTGCTAAAAAACGGCTTAGCTTGTTCAGGGAGGTCCTTTCTTTCTTCTGGCCACCCTTGTAAAACAACTTGTTTTAGGATCTGCAGGGTTTCGTCTCCCTCTGTGGCTGTTCGGATTTCCTGAACCCTTTCGCTGGATATCGGTAGCCAACTCGCGTTGTTTACTACTTCAAACTCTGTACCAGATGGGTGTTCTGTCGAGGCTAAATAGGCTCGGGAGAGAGTGTCTGCAAGGTACATGTATTTTCCTTGCTTGTAGTTGACTTCAAAGTCATACTTCTGCAGTCTCATCATCATACGTTGTAGTCGTGGTGATGCACAGGTTATGGACTTTTTAAGGATGCTTTCCAGGGGCTTGTGGTCGCTGCGTACTGTGACGTGTCGACCGTAGGTGTAATGGTTAAACTTTTCTAATGCAAAGATGACTGCGAGCATCTCTTTCTCTATCGTAGCATAGCGTTGTTCCGTCTCTGTTAGGGCTCGACTTGCGTACGCTATGGGCTTTCCTTTCTGTAGTAGAGCTGCTCCTAAGCCTTTGTTGCTTGCATCACATTGCACCTCAAGCTCATCTTCCGGGTTGTAGTAGCTCAATACAGGTGCAACAGTCACTAGTCGCTTTACCTCTTGAAAGGCGTTCTCCTGTTGTTGAGTCCACTCCCACGGCGTGTCGCTACGGGTTAGCTTACGGATGGGCTCCATGCAGTCGGCAATCTTTGGTAGAAACTTTGCTAGGTAGTTGACAAAGCCATTCAGACGCTGTACAGCCTCGACGTCTGTAGGTCTCGGCATTTCTTGTACTGCGGCTACTTTGTCTGGGTCGATCTTTAACCTTTCGTTGGAGAATACATGTCCCATGTACTTCACTTCATCTCGCCTCAGCTTTACTTTGTCTGGGTTGAGTGCAACGCCGTACTTTTTACATCTGTTCAGCAGGTTTAACAGTTTACGGTCGTGGTCCTCGTTTGCCTCTTTGTCGGTTGTTCCTACGCCGTATATGAGTACGTCGTCTGTGATGTCGAGGATTCCGTCTAGTCGGTCAAGGACTTGGTCAACTCGCTTCTGGAATATCTCCGACGAGACAGTAAGGCCAAAGGGAAGTCTGCGCCACCGGTATCTTCCGTGTGGGGTAGAGAACGTCGTCAGCAGGCTGGACTGTTCGTCTAGAATACAGTGCCAGTATCCTGAACGGAAGTCTACAGTCGAGAAAACCTTCGCTTTCGAGAGTTCTGGTAGTAGATCATCTAGCACAGGTAGCTGATATCGTTCTCTTTTGAGCGCTTCATTCAGTGGTTTTGGGTCGATGCATATTCTCAATGCTCCGGATTTCTTTGTAGCCACGACAACGCTGCTGACCCATGGTGTTGGCTCGTCGACTTTCGCTATCACTCCAAGATTCTCGAGTCGGTCGAGTTCCTCTTTGAACTTCTCTTTGAGTGCTACTGGTATTCTTCTTGTAGGAGCTACCACTGGCGTGAAGTTTTCGTCTACTTCTAGGTGTACTTCGCCGGGAAAACTTCCAAGTTCCGTTTTGAAGACTTTAGGGAAATCTTCCACAATCCTCTCAACTGTCAGAAGCTGATTGATGCTTTCACCAGGTGTTGACTGACGTGTGGTCGGTTCAAAGTTTTCCTTGTTGATAGTTATCAGGCGCATTTGTTGTGCTGCTTTAGCGCCTAGCAGTGGAGTGAGGTTTTCTCGCACTATGATGAACTCTACTGAAAACTTCTTTCCGGTCTTTGGATTCTTTATGACGACTCTCGCAGTTCCACGCGGTTTTACCTCGGTTTTGTTCCACATAACCAGGGTCTTGTTAGATGGTTTCACTTCATGGCCGTCAATAAATATTTCGGGTAGTATATTAATCGACGCACCACAGTCTATCTGAAACTTTACCGGTTTCTTGTTGACCATCATTTTAGCGTGAATCTCTCGTGGGTATTCTGTGTCATCCACTGTACAAATATTTACACACACATTTCCGATCATCTCGATCTCGCTATCTGAGTCGCTATGGTTGTTTACGCTGTTGACTTTCTCTGTCTTTTTACAGCATTTTGCGTAGTGGTTTCGACCTCCGCATTTTCGGCAGTTCTGTCCCCAGGCCGGACACTTCTCCTTCTGTAATGGATGATTTCCAGCGCAGAATTTACATTTTGATGTTAGTACATGTTGGGTAGGGACATTCCGATCATTCTTTGGCTTCCGCACAGCACGTTGCCTTGGCTTGGATTTGTGACTCAAAACATGAACTTCTTCTACTTTTCTATCTGCCATAGCTTTAAGTTGTGTAGAAGTTGACTCTGTGCTGCGACATATGTCTATGCAAGCGTTCAAAGTTAACTTTCGTTGCTGAAGGAGCTTTTTTCTCGTTGCTGTGTTGTTTACGCCGAACACGATGCGGTCGCGTATCAGCGTGTCTCTCATGCATTCGCAGAAGTTACATGACTGAGCTAATGTGCGTAGATGCGTTACGTACGCGTCGATCGATTCATCAGGCTTTTGATTTCGACTATTAAATACATAGCGTTCGTATGTTTCGTTCATCTCTCCGATCGTGAACTGGTTGAACTTAGCAATAATATTAGTTAACGTACCCTTCTCTTCCGGAGTCTCGAACGGTAGGCCATTATAGATCTTCACTGCTTCTGTTCCAATGCAGTGGAGGAACAGAGCGACTTTGTAAGCTTCAGGCTGCTTGTCGATGTTCATTATCACTGAGTAGTTCTCCCATGATTGTTTAAACGTCTTCCAGTTCTCGGCGATGTTTTGCTTTGTGTCTAATTGTGCTGGCGGGTGAATGCCATGAATATTCGGTATTCCAGGCAGACTTGATGTCGAAGAAGTCGAAGGTTGATCGTCCTTTCCCATGTTCTTTTCCTTAGGCTGCCACCATGTTCCAATATCGTATTTGGTTAGGTACTTCTAGCAGGAGTAATCACACATGTGTATAGCAGTACACGAGCTTTAATCAAGACTCAGTAATGACTAACAAAGGTTACATTGATAACCGGATATATGCATACGTCATATCTGTGCATATAAGATTACATAATGCAACAAGTTGAGCCAAATAAATGAAACATATATATAGTAAAGTAGTGATAAATTATGCGTTTTGTGTGTATACAATGAAGTAGAGAGAATAAGAGAAAAATATCATATGCCCTTGGCAGGATTCGAACCCACGTCTTCGGTATTCTAGTCTGATGTGTTAACCACTACACTACAAGGACCAACCACGCTGGTAACGCAGCCAGAATATGAAATGTAGGGCACTCGTGAGGATCCCAGAGCGATAATTTTTCTCTATAGATAAGTTGAACACCGTAAATATGTAACAATTAATAGACATAGTAAAGTAGTGATAAATTATGCGTTCGGTGTGTATACAATGAAGTGGAGAGAATAAGAGAAAAATATCATATGCCCTTGGCAGGATTTGAACCCACGTCTTCGGTATCCTAGTCCGATGTGTTAACCACTACACTACAAGGACCAACCACGCTGGTAACGCAGCCAGACGTGGGTTCGAATCCTGCCAAGGGCATATGATATTTTTCTCTTATTCTCTCCACTTCATTGTATACACACCGAACGCATAATTTATCACTACTTTACTATGTCTATTAATTGCGTACATATTTACGGTGTTCAACTTATCTATAGAGAAAAAATATCGCTCTGGGATCCTCACGAGTGCCCTACATTTCATATTCTGGCTGCGTTACCAGCGTGGTTGGTCCTTGTAGTGTAGTGGTTAACACATCGGACTAGACATACCGAAGACGTGGGTTTGAAACATATATATCTTAGTAGTCATTGAGTATCAAATAAGTATCATGAACCTTGACATGCTTGTATGATGTAAACTTAACTTAACCTAAACAGTCATCTTTACCATCGTGCATTGTAAAATATGAATTTTATGTATACTATGCTTCTTTGTGTCATCTACCATGCTTTCCAATGAAAACATATTTTTATATTGACATTTTGTTAAGGAATGGGTTCAGTATATGGGACAAATTAAGTAGATAATAGTTGTGGTTACACTTAGACCTTTTCCCGTGGTAAAAGGCTTAAATCCCTCGGTAAACCGATTTTTGTAGTGTAACCGACATTTCCCGTGGTAAATATACCGCGGTGAATCACCATAGATACATCAAAAAGAACAGAAGAACCGACCGTGACATTTACCTAACTAAAGAGCTTGGTCTTTCTCCGTCCCAAGATAAAGCGACCAATCAGATTGCTTTGTGAGGTTAATCCCGGAAACTGCATGCTGTGAGTACTGACTTGAGTTAAAACACATCGTGTAAAACGAGAAACTCGTACGCGTGTAACTTCGAGCATCATGGCAGGATTTTATGACTCGCAGTGAGTATTTTAATGATCATTTAAAATTCATTTTCAGTATTTAAATAAGGGTAGTTTATGCGGAATCAACTGATGAAATTTTTTTTAGGAGTTCTGGAGATGGTCTTCACAATGGTTATTTATTTCAACGCCAGAGAATGAACCGCGTGGCTCAACATGGTACGTACGGCACATTTCCCAGCCAGTCTAATACAGTGCATTTTGCAGGTCAAGAACCATATTACCCGCCAGCTTCTACAGGACAATTTGTTTTTGTGCCCTCTGGATCTCCACCACCGGGCATGCCCTTGACTGAAGACCAACCGAGTACATCAGACGCCACATCAAAAGGTGAATCTGCATCCAAAACAGCAGGAAAGCGTTGGGAAGATTTAGAGGTGAAGCTCCTAATAGAAGCTTACAAGGAGAATCATGATCGCCTAAAAAGCGCAAAGAGTAGTCGCGGGAAGAAAAGTGCTTGGGAAATTATTTATGACGATTACATTCAGCTTTGCAATGATGCCAAAATCAAAACCACTAAGACCTTAGTCCAGGCCAAAGAAAAATGGAGGGCGCTCTTTGATAAGTACAAGGCCGTCTGTGACAACAACCAAAGGACGGGACGTGGAAGAATGGATTTCGAATACTTTCAAGCCATAGATGAATTTATGGGGCAGTCGGACAAGGTAAATCCGAAGTTCGTGAAAGAAACTGCAATTATTAATGATCAGGATGATACAAACGAGGAGGACAGTCCGGGGAACACTAGTTCTGAAGTAGCAGATGAAACAGATGGCAAGCAAGAGAAGAAACAAACCAAGAAATCGGATGACAGTATTGAGCGCCCAAAAAAAAGGAAGAAGACAAAGGAGGAGAAGGGAAAGGAAGAAAGTGAAAAACTGATGGAATTGTTGCAAACGCAGCAAGAAGCCCTTCAAAGTGAGCTAGGAGAAGTGGCGAACAAGAAAACGCTTCAAGGAATCGATGTGGTGTGTACCGGTCAGCAACTTCATCTTCACTTTCATTTTCTATAAAGCCAGTATCTTCCTCATATACGTTCAGGGAAGGTAGATCTTATCTTAAATACCAAACATGCTGGGATTACTATTCTGATCTTAATATAAATATAAACTAGCACAACGCAGAGGGCTGAAAAAGCATTCCAGCGAAATGAATATGCATTGCGGACGTATATTAAATAGAAAATACCGAAAAAAGCTCACTTATTTGGAATATAAGAACGTAATATAAAATACTAAAAAAACTCACTTATTTGTAAAAAAATTTCAAGAGAAAGAGAAACTATTAAATGCAGTCCTAAGCACTCGATTCAGCCACAACAGTAGGGGTGCATGTCATGTCTAAAAACTGCGTTGAGTTTAACATCAGAAAATATTGAAATCTTGTGTGAAATAAAATGTTTCATATACTTAATAACCTTGTATATTGTCGTATTTTCGTGATTCAAGATCATTTAACAAACATAAACACATATCATCTAGCTGTTTCCATCACGACACATTGCTGACTTTAATCGATTCCTTGAAGCGTTTTCTTGTTCGCCACTTCTTCTAGCTCACTTTCCTCGCTCACACTTTCATCGGGAGTATTATATTCTTCTCCTCAAGCAATTTCTGGCTCAAATTGATAAAGAACAGCCATACTTCCATAGCGAAATTTGGCTGATTCAACTCCAGCTATCCGACATGTTCCACTATCTGACGTCATCACAGCCCAGGCATCCCAAGCTATCAAATCCGCGATATTCCACAGGGAGCCCAGCTTAAGTAATTTCGCAACTTTGGCGGACGATATCACCCCAAAAAACGCATTTCATGAAATTTTCATTTCGATTTTCATAATCAACGAGGTTTGATGTACATTTTAAGCTATGATGTGTCTGGCACCTCAGAGTCCCTTTAAGGTAAGTAAACTTACGTTATTTATTGCCTGATTTGTAAAATGTGTAGTTAAATGATAGCACATTTATCATCATCACGTTGTTTCAGGCCAAGCGTCATTTGCAAAAGCACTCAATAGACTATCTGAGACTTGGAACCATCTTTGGTCGATATCCAAAAAAGATGGCTTTATTGTAAGATCGACTGAAGAATATTTCAGAAGGAGTGAATGTTCAGCACGGGAAGTGAAAGCCAGTAGATATGAAGTACCAATTCTACGCCATGTGAAACGTGGATCAAGTGGATCGTGGATCAACAACCCCACCCCCATCAGGGTCTTTACAGAGGTGACGTAATGGCATTCTAAGTGAGGTTTCAGTGAGGTAGGGGGAGGGGTGATCTACATCCAACCTTAGAAGTCAAAAGACGTCGGACGAGCGTTCTGATTGGGCCTACCTTTGAAGCCTTTTTGTTAGGATGATGTGTTTAATTAGCAGACTTAAATAAGAAGCTGTACTCATGTTTTAATTGGTTTATATCGCCTAAACCGCCTTTGTCGGAATCACTGACTAATGTTTAATTGGCAGGAAGCTTTTGTTGGAGAGGATTAAATCCTTTGTTTCGGCGACTGGTGTTTAGGAGTTATGAATAGAATAGAATACCTTTATTTAAACACGATAAAATTTAAAGTGCCTATCACCCTTTTTTTTTTACTTTTTCATATCGAAATATAAGCTATTCTAAGAAATGTGTCGAAAGAATTTTTTGATTCTGACCCTTCTTTCTATTTTTTTCGAGCGGTCAAAGGTGCGAAAATAGGCATTTCTTTGACTCTGGCCGCGTAAGATGATAACCTAGAGGACTGGGCTGTGACGTAAGAGGAGTAAGTTGGGTTTAGATGTTTCCTCATTCTCTCTAGATTTCACTGGTATTTATGACCAATTTGCCGTTTATACGCTTTCAAAAGACCTCATTTTTCTGGTTAGAGGATGTTAATTACTTCAGACTTCAAGAATGATATTATTTTTGAATTATTTTAAGAAAAAGAAAAGCAGCGAGAAGTTAAACGCAACCTAGGGAAAACCTCATATTAGGCTGTCACGCTCGGAATCAAGTGTAATAAATTAGCTTCAAAAACTTATAGATTTCACATACAGTAACTCTGAGCACTACATGTACCTACACCCTTTAAGTCATAAATTTTTTAGCATTATTCTTATTAATATCTGATGTATTTATGGATGAATATGTGAGTCCGTGCCGCGCAAAATTCTTCCAGGTCGTTTCCAAATCAGAAACATCAAATGTAAATAACAGAAACAATGAAATAACTCCAGGTAGTTCACAAAATCTTTTTCGATGTAGATGGCTTAACAGTTTTCAAAATATCTAAACATGAATTGCATTATATATTTATACTGTAGTAGTTCAGTCGAGGAACTACATGTAAGGGTGCGTGACACTTCGCATCATCAGTCTACTGTTACTCTGCAGGTCAACATGGTTTCACTTCATAGTCAAATATAATATTTTCTATTCTATCAGTTTTCAGTCTCACAGTATCTAGCCATACCTATCTTTAAAGATAAAACGATCGTCTATTGAGGGAAATTCGATAAAGGTAAAAAATCTGAAGAGCATTCTACGGTAGCAAATAATTAAAATATTGTGAATAGGAGTATTATTGTGTCAATCGTACGGGAATTTTGTGTCAACCATTCATTACAGCCCTTTTAGCAATGCACCAAATACTTCTTAAGAGTTTAAGAGCGACTGTCTGTAAAAATCAAACATACGGCGGAAAGGCTCAAATTTTCGAATTCGCTCTACTTTTGGATTTTAGTAGTGTATGATGAAGTAAGAAACGCTGTGTGGTTAGTTTTGAAAAATACTTTTTTGTTTTCGAGAAATAGGGAAAAATCGGTTTGAGCTCCAAGGACGATTTTCGCTGCCAAAAGATGGCTGAAAATTGCTTACTTTCGCTTGGTCCGTGTATCAAAACTATTGATCCAAATAGCCTTCTAATACTTTCTGCCAAAAGTACAACTCTTATTTGCTAAATTAAGAGTAGTTTCATAAAAATCGAACAACTCTGAATTATTTTACACAATAAAAAGCAAAGGACACTGAGTTACAATGCTAGTCAGTGCATCTCGAAAACTGCGAGTTTCCCTATGTGCCATCCTTCCAAATCTTATGAGATTACAGTCAACAACTATTGGGAAACTGCTCTTTTGAAAAATGTATTTTTTATTTTGGGGAAATAATTGTGCGCTTTTTGCGAGAGCTTTTATTTTGACTCATTAAATATGCAGAAATCATTGTTTGGCGATTGCGTGACTAAAGACTTCTCGAAATAAATTCCCTTGAAATATCATTGTTTTCAAATCTAGTCTATACAAATAAAAGAAAACATTAATATTCTAACCTTCAACACGAAAAGGTCTTTTCTGTTGCTCCATTCATCGGGGTTATCAAGAAATTAGAATTGGCAACCGTGGCGTTGGCTTGTTTTATGCAACCGATTTCCGAAAATACCATCTATCAGTAACTTGTCAGATTTCAATGACAAATATACAAAACAGTATAAGGCCAGGGATCCACCTTTGGCTATTTCTTTTAAGAACTACTAGTCAGTAGCGCGTTGATAAATTGGTCTGTAATATTCAACAGATCGATCGGCAATTGTTTGCGAGTGTCATAAACTTATACCGAGACAGCATTCCAGCTTGCAGATCGTGTTGTGGGACCATAGTGCACCGACCACTGTTCTTTAACGGAGGAGAAAGAAAGAAAACAGGAATTTGTCTTGCAACAAGCTGGCTTCTTAAAGAGAAATCTAGTGCAGGGACTAATCACAGGAAACAAAATTATCTAATGAAATATATCAAAACGGAGCAGTATGGCATAGTAGTTCGCACAGGTGCCCCTAGCCGGCTCCACCATAATCTATTGAGAGAACCACTTTTAAAATTGCTCACAAAGGGCTTTTAATGTTAAAATGGCATAATAATGTATATCTCTACTCTTTTTTTTTTTTGCCAAGGATAATACATAAAATTCCAAGACCACTAGGGTATGGACAGAACCGGAAGAAACTACGGTACGGTCTTTTCCCGCGCCCACTGTGACTTTTCCGACAATATGCAAATTAGAGACACTAAGCAACTTGCCAGTGAAGCTAGAATAACCTACTGACTCTGTAGGAATCGAATTTAGTATACTATTCTGTATATTTCTTATTGAAATCTGACTAGTTGTTTGTAAAGAAACAAGAACTGTGCATGTCGACTGGTACTGATAGATGGTATTTTCGGAAATCGGTTGCATAAAACAAGCCAACGCCACGGTTGCCAATTCTAATTTCTTGATAACCCCGATGAATGGAGCAACAGAAAAGACCTTTTCGTGTTGAAGGTTAGAATATTAATGTTTTCTTTTATTTGTATAGACTAGATTTGAAAAACAATGATGTTTCAAGGGAATTTATTTCGAGAAGTCTTTATTCACGCAATCGCCAAACAATGATTTCTGCATATTTAATGAGTCAAAATAAAAGCTCTCGCAAAAAGCGCACAATTATTTCCCCAAAATAAAAAATGCATTTTTCAAAAGAGCAGTTTCCCAATAGTTGTTGACTGTAATCTCATAAGATTTGGAAGGATGGCACATAGGGAAACTCGCAGTTTTCGAGATGCACTGACTAGCATTGTAACTCAGTGTCCTTTGCTTTTTATTGTGTAAAATAATTCAGAGTTGTTCGATTTTTATGAAACTACTCTTAATTTAGCAAATAAGAGTTTTACTTTTGGTAGAAAGTATTAGAAGGCTATTTGGATCAATAGTTTTGATACACGGACCAAGCGAAAGTAAGCAATTTTCAGCCATCTTTTGGCAGCGAAAATCGTCCTTGGAGCTCAAACCGATTTTTCCCTATTTCTCGAAAACAAAAAAGTATTTTTCAAAACTAACCACACAGCGTTTCTTACTTCATCATACACTACTAAAATCCAAAAGTAGAGCGAATTCGAAAATTTGAGCCTTTCCACATATTTCCGATTTTGTTTGATTTTTACAGACAGTCGCTCTTAATAACCACTAAAATGTTACCACAATCACCAAAACTGTTTTATTCTTTAATAAACCGGGAATAAATTCCAGATCCGGTGCGAAGACGACTGAGTTCGAGCAATGACAAGTAAAATGTTACCTGTTATCAACTTCGGTTCCCTATAACGACTCTAGGAATTTCCAGGTAGGAATTTCTATCTATGCTGCTGTACTTTTGGTGTATTTACTAAGGTTTTGACAAGTTTTATTCCCAGCCAATGAGATAATATTTGTGATCGGGTCGGAATTACTTCACTTCAGTCACCTCGCTTGCTTTGCTAGGTTGTGTTCGCTTCACTAATATACCAGTAAATTAGGCTACGAATCCTGATGAGAACTGGAAATGGAATCTTTAGATAATTAACTTCCTCATAGAAGCCCAAGAAAGTAGTTAAAAGTCCAAGGACCTCTAAAAAAAAAACAAGAAACGCAAGGACGTGTTCAGTATCCCCCCTAGTATCCCATACATTTCTTTGTAAATCAAGAAGAGCGTGTTGCTCCTTCTACGTCACTAGCCCAGTCTCCCCTCTCGCTCGGTCATATTTTGAAATCTTCCTATTTTCCCACTTTTGACCGCTCGAAAAAAATAGAAAGAAGGGTCAGAATCAAAAAATTCTTTCGACAGGTTTCTTAGAATAGCTTATATTTCGATATGAAAAAGTAAAAAAAAATGGGTGATAGGCACTTTAAAGCTAAAAGCTTGTGGGGTCGTGCATAAAATAAATTAAATAAATAAAATATAATATAAGTATGAATCTGTAAAAATATAGCTAATTAACTTAGATAACTTTAAATATCTTATATATAATTCTCACACACATTCACATACACAAACTGCGCAAGCTATTAGACCCGCCAGGGGCAGAAAACACAGACAAATGCGGTGAACACCGTGTCAATAGGCATTCACCTCATCTGAACAGCACCCGCCACCCATAGCGAGTCCAACAGCCCGCGCAGTTACATTCACTCCATAATAAAAATAATGTTACATATATACAAAGTCCTTTTTTCTAAAGCGAGACGTCGAGGCAGTAGAGTCAAAATTGAAATTTATAAAATAGTCCTTGGCACTGAGCTGTACTTTGATGTCCTTAAAATTTGAATGTGTTACCTTATCAATATTACAAATTATTAGATTCCATAGAACTGAGCCTCGATACACTAATGAGTCCTTTAAAAATCTGCTTTCAAACCTTGGAATTGCGAGAGTTTCATTTCCGCGTAAAGAATATTTACTATTGCGCTTTATAAAAATACTTTCTGATAAAGATTCTGGTAGACTACGATTGCTTGCTTTATGAAAAATCTTAAATATTTCTAATTTATAATCTAACTTAATTGTTGTCCATTTGTCAAATGCAAGTACATCAGATGACGCCATATCTTTGGGTAAATTGAAGATAATCCTAGCTGCCCTACAATGTAATCTCTCAATGGAATTGAAAATTTCTGAATTACAGCACGAACCCCATAAAACTAAGCCATATTTTACAGAGGGCAAAATTACTCTAAAGTAGAAGTTCCGTAAGATATCCTTAGGTAGAAATCTTGAACGTTTTAGCAGTTCTAATTTGTTGACAAAGTTCTTCTTTAGTTCCAACGCATGTGGTACCCAACTAAGCTTGTCGTCCACAGTCATACCCAGAAGACGCGTTTCTGAAACGTATCGTAAATGAATTAATGAGTCTAGCCTATGAAGTACCAATTCTGCATCAAGTGGATCGCGGATCAAGTGAATCGTGGATTAACCCCCACCCCCATCAGGGTCTTTACAGAGGTGACTTTATAGCTATTCTGAATGATCGGAATGATATGCACGGTGGAATTTGAGTAATAAACCCAAAACAATAAATGGTAATGGACATGTTCACGTAGATTACGTAATATCTTAGCCATAAATACGGCTGTTAAGCAGAGGTATTGCATTCTTGCTCAGTTTTACCAGCGGTAAAAGACAAAGCGGCCCACCCGCCCTCCCTTCGATTCGCGTGGGTCGTTGCCGTCTCCTAAGCCAAGCCGTCCCAGCTTGACTTAGGCCGCTGAATCGAGATTTTTTCCGATACTTAATTCAACTGGGCATGAATGCGAGCATTATGAAATAGACTACTATTCTAAGTGAGGTTCCAGTGAGGTAGGGGGAGGGGTGGTCAGTTATACTTATTCTTAGTTGACTGGATTGCACCACATCCTATATTTTACATCAAAGCTTAATCCTAATAAAAGTTTCTAATTATTCATAAGATCTACTTTTTCTGTCTCAAAGCCTTAAAGGATTAGTTTAGACTTTTGTTTCATCCTAATTGAGTTCTACGGATATTGTCCTTTGTCTTACTACCGCGCGTTTTAAGTCATGTCTGTTTTTAGTTGGCTGGATTTTATTATAGTACTTGCGGCATCTGCTTGGATATTGTCCTTTTTATTGTTGAACGAAACAACAACATCTTTTCCAAACAATCGATAACAAAATCCCTATTTGTACGCCCCAAAAGTGTAAACTCCATGACAGGGAATCGAACCCTGGTCTCTCGCTCGACAGGCGAGTATATTAGCCACTATACTATCATGGATTTGATGTTTTTTCCTTCTATCAAAAAATAGTTTTATCTCACGAGTCGGGATTGAACCAACGACCTACAGATAACTGTTATTACATACTACAGTCTGTTGCTCTACCGACTGAGCTACCGCGAGTTCTATGCTGTTACTCTTCAAGAAAACTTTATTTACCCATTTCCGAATCAGTTAATCTAAACGAGGGTTTTTAGATATAATGAATATTGAACACGTTGCTCAGTATTCAAAGCATACTTTATTGTTTTAAACAAAGAATGTGTACGCTTCTTATTCACTAATGAGTTCAACTAGGTATACACTATCGGGCCAGGTAAATGAGCAATTCCAGAAATTCCCGCTACAGTGTGGGCATGTAGCATAATATTCCGGGCAGATAAGACAGTTTGGTAGTTCCACCGTATGAGAGCAGTCAGAGTACATTTTTCCGCACCGATCATGTATTAAAGGAACTTCAACCAGGTGTCCACAGCTTAAAGATTTGAGCTCATAAGCCATCCTTTCTGTACGATGTACAATGTTTCAATACGTATTCTACCTCCCAGCTGTAGAGGACAATTCCTACAGGGAGCGCTATTTATACAAATTCAGGGATTCTAGTCTGCATAAGATTCTAGTGTAGATATAAGAATCTAGTACATGTACTAGATTCTACACTAGATTCTACTACTAGATTCTACACTAGATTCTACTACTAGATTCTACTACTAGATTCTACTACTAGATTCTACACTAGATTCTACTACTAGATTCTACACTAGATTCTACTAAAAAGGTATAACTAGCTAAAACTAGTGTGAGCTGCGTCGGTGTTTCTAATGAAACAGTAATGATGAAAAGGTAAATTATACACCGTGAAAAGATGAAAAAACTTACTGACGTTTCGGACGCTAGTCCTTCGTCGGAGTAAAAGAGAAAGAAGGATTATTTCTATCTAAATTTTTAGATTCTACTACTAGATTCTACTACATGTAAATGTCCAAAACACTGTATTGAATGTGTGTTGTGGTTTATTGTCTGCACCAAAACGCTAATGAAAGTTTGAAAACGTTGATGAACCCACGCAAACATATTTATGATTGTCAAATTCAATGCTAAATTCCTTAATGAAAGTTCCATCGCACTATTGAGACTGCGTTCGCCTTATTATATGCCTGTTCGCTCTAATGACAATGCTTCTTTGCTCCAATGAATATTCCTTTGCGGTTAATGAACAGCAAAAGGTGTAGTTGCATTCCCTCTTGTTTTCAATGGCTGCTCGAAGAAACCGAATTTCGAATGAAGTCAGAGAGCGTCTTGTGAGGGCCTATGAAGACCCCACTGAAGATTATTTAATGGTTGCTGCTACATTGGGAGTAAACCGTTCTACGGCCAGGGGTATCATAACACGGTACATTTGTGAGGGCAGAGTAGAAGAGCTACCACAAGGTGGACGCAACAACGTGAAAGTAGACGACGAGATGAAACAATGCCTGAACGACATAATAGACGATAATTGCATGCTGACCCTAAATGAAATCAACAGAGAACTTAGAAGAAGACTTCCAAGAAAACCTCAAATTCATGGTCGTACGGTAGGAAGGGCACTTGACGGTATGCTTTTAAGTCTTAAATTAGCCAGACCTTTGCCAGTAGATAGAAATCGCCCAGATGTAATTCGAAGTCGTTTTGAATACGCCAATTGGTTTCGCAACACAGGCGTGGTGGGACATTGCGTTTTAATAGATGAATGCGGCTACAATATTTGGACTGCCAGGAGCTATGGCCGAGCAGCAGTAGGCGAGAGGGCCTACAGACAGGTATGCCGACAACGAGGGCCAAATGTCACCATTGTGCTTGCCATATCACCAAGATCTGGTTTGGTGCACCATTCCGCCCAAATAGGAGGGATGACCGCCCAGAGATTCCATGATTTCTTAGCTCACACCCACCAACGTCTTCCCCCTAACGACCAAGTTTTCTTCATTTACGACAATGCACCTACCCATCGTAATGCCAATAATCCTGGTGCCAATAGCGAGCTGAAGCCCCTGCCAGCTTACAGTCCATTTCTCAATATAGTGGAGCAGGCCATTAGCTGCTTAAAGCAAGCTATAAAGGCTCACTTGTCACGTCCCGAACAGCAACGTTTAATGGGAGACAGAGGAGAAGCTAGAAGGCAAGGCATTCCACTCGGAGAGCTAAGAAAAAGATTGCTTCTTAGAGCGACTACAAGAAACATAAATGTTATCACGCAACAAAAATGCATGCAGTGGTACAACCACATGCAAACCTATCTTCCCAGATGTATGAATAGAGAAGCAATTCAAGGATAAATACACTTCTTTCTTCAATACCTAACGCCATGTTTTCTTTGTAAAGAACGGTTATATTCATGGGTTGTAAAAAATGTAAAGAAAGCTAAAATCCTACAATTCCCGTGTAAAAAGTAAAGTAATAACGTATTGCGCTAATGAATGTCCAAAAACCGTTATTGAATGTGTGGTTTTGTTTATTGATTGCACAAAGGCGCTAATGAAACTTCGAAAACGCTAATGAACCTGCACAAACATATTCATGATTGTCCAATGTTATGCTAAATTTCTTAATGAATGTTCCATCGCGCTCTTGAAACTCCGTTCGCGTTATTGTGTGCCTCTTCGCGCTAATGATAATGCTTTTTCGCTTGAATGAATATTCCTTTGCGGTTAATGAACAGCAAAAGGTGTACTATTGGCAGATCTGATTGCCAGGCAACTAGAAGATAACTATGATATGGATGTTAGCAATAGTGAAACTGAAAGTGACAATGATGCTGAAGATTCCCAAGAGGAACATGACAGAGAAAATTCAGAATTGGAGAGTGAGGACGAAGAAGAAGAAGATGATGAAGATGATGATGAAGAAGAAGAAGAAGAAAGAGAGTGTCACGCTTGTCAAGAACCCAAATCGTTTTTCAAGATATCAGTGGCACAATGCCCGAATTGTTGTTGGCACGAAGCGTATCACAGTTCTCAAAACGTTTGCACACACCCTTTTGTTATCAGTGCCAAAAATACAAAACAAATGTTTTATCGTTGTGAAGACTGTAATTTAATGCATACAATTTCTTTAAAATCAAATACGCTAAAACCTCTTGTTATGACTCACTCAAAATCCTGCAGTGCATAACGAATGATTCAATTATTCTGCGACGCAGACTCTGATAGCCTCCTATGATTGTAAAAACTTTTTTATAAAGTAGGAAAAAAGATTGAGAGCGATAGCCAAGTCGATACCCGACTGGCAAAATGTTTAGTTTGGAGTTTAGCTGTAGTGACTGAACTATGAAAATCAATCAAAATACTGTGTTTGTTGAGTCTTCTATTGTTTACAAACGTGTTATCTTGATATCTAGTAGTTGATTCATGTGATTAACTCGGCAATTATGCAGAACACAGTCCTCTATTGTGACGGGTGTTTCTATTGAACAAATATATACTGACAATCAAAATATCATACTTGGTTAAATAATGAAAAGAACTAAACTTTTCTTGTATTCACATGCATTGAGCGTTTTATGAATAAACTATAATATATATATATATATTTAGAAAACATGTTTGTTGTTGTTCCTTGGGCAAGTCATCTAATTTTTTTTTTTTTTGATGAGTCAACTTCGTAGAACTCCATTAGGGTGAAACAAAAGCCTAAAGTAAAAAGACTCTAATCCTTTAAGACTTTGAGATAGAAAGACTATATTTGATGAATAATTAGAAACTTTTATTAGGATTAAACTCTGACGTAAACTATAGGATGTGGTGCAATCCAGTCAACTAAAAACATAAGTATAGCTGTAACGTCACCTCTGCAAAGACCCTGATGGGGGGGGGGGGGGGGGGTACCTCAATGTTACCTCAATGGTACTTCACTCGAGTGGTGCAGAACAATGGTACCTCAATGGTACCTCACTCGAGTGGCGCAGAACCGCCATTCTATATCTACTAGCGTCCATCAAAAGAAGAAAGAAGGCCTTCTCAAATTGAGCTATTGATTGGCTGACAAAACTTATGCTGGAATGACCAATACTATCGAAGAGTCTTTGTGATGTAAATTGTTTCGAGCTAATACGTATACAAAACGAGTCATCATCGTGGATGTTCATTCAAGTATTTCACGCTCCACATCCCTGACTTATTTAGAGCTGTCTTGACTTCAACGAGAGACTGAAGATATACAAGGCTTTTCAAGTCTGTAGCAGAATAGGAATCATAAGACACCAAGAGATCGGACCTGACTTCTAAGCGTAAGTTGGCAACATTTACCTGATAATTTAAATATAGATATACCGTATTTTCAACAGCATAGCTAAAGTAGATTAGTCTTGAATGGGAGAGTTAGTAAAGCAGCATCGAGAAACTCGTTGTTAGGAAAGATCATTTTTTCGGAATTATTTCATGCAAAGAAAATGCAGACGAATAGAAAAGCAAAAATACAGGTATCAAAATTTCTTATGTGAAATATTCTCTCCTTAAAAACCAAAATTTATAGGCAAAAAATTCTAAAGAAAAGAAAAAGAAGAAGAGGAAAAAATGTAGTCTAACAAAATCCCAATATCATTTAATCTTTATCTTTTACATCTAAGTTTGATTTCTTTCGCTTGCTGTTTCAATTACCAAATCATTTGTATAAACGCCAACAATACTTAGCTTAAAGAACTTCACAATTACGATCGACCTATCAACAAAGCCGGGTATCCGGTCGTTCCGCCCGATAACCAATTCGCCCGATGACGATCCGCCCGATATTTGAAGTCCATTCGCCCGATAACTAAAGTTGTTCAAAATGATAGTGTTTAAAGCTTTAGGAACATTTAAAAAACATTTTAAGAACATTTAGAAACATTTTTTGCAGTCGAGTCCATTGATAAGATATATTTCAGCTATTTCGAGGTGGCAATTTCACCGATTTAAAGTAAGTCAAACATTGACGATATCATTTTAATTTTCTACTGAAAGTGTTCGTTGTCATAAATCAAATATCGAGGATATTTCATTGATTTTCTACTGAATGTATTCGCTTTTATATATTTCATGGCATTTCTTAAACCGCGGACTTTTTATAATTTACTCGATCGTCTCGACGCCATTTTGCTTTTTCGCAAAAACTAAAAGGAGACCACAGGGAGCCCAAGTCGACACAACTGAATTTGATGCAGTTGAAGATATAGTTATACTCCATTCTTTGAATTTGATGCAGTTCAATTCTTATAGGTAAGAATAAAATTTATTATTAATCTTATTTTTAAATTACAGAAATTATATGTTCACAACTAATACAACTGTTTGGAAAATGAAAAAATGTTTGTAAAAAATCGAACTATTTAAAATGCCATCTAATGTCGATATATCAGAAAAATCGAGCAAAATGAAAAATTCGCGGCCACAGTCAAAAAATTGAATACTTTCATTTTTGGTTTGTAGAAAGGTTTTAGTTAGTTTAGAAACGTGTTGGGGTTTATTTTTCAATTTATGAAGAAATTCGCGGAAAAATCGAGAAAAACGATTTCGGCTTGTCGCTGGTGTAAAAATAGTAGCCGTACCAACGATAACGCTAGGGCCACAAAAACGTTTTCTCAGTAATAAAGCAGTTAATTTATAGGTAATCTCTCACCCAATTGTGATAGATTGCATATTTAACACTCTATCCATATCGGTTTAGCGCTAAAATTCAATAAAGTTTAAAGAGGGGAAACACTTTTTTGTGAGGGAACTTTTTGCCGTACTGATGGACTTGGTTTTAGCTCAGATTTTAAAATAGCTTTTCTATATGTGGCCATTCTCCAATAACCATATAAATCTGGTTATGATATATTAATAATACCTACTAACACTAGCAGGGAAAACTTTTTTTTTTTTTTTATTTAACAAGCGCTTAAAAATTTGGCAATATATTCTGAGTAATTTTCCACTAAATGCGACCTAATTATGCAAATTACGGACTTGTTTACATTCGCCGTATATCACTTTACGTGCCCTATTGGTACCAAAATTATAAAACATTGCACCTTAATCATTTATCTACACCAATTAAATAAGAAATATATATTAAAGAGAGAGGAAAAGATGGACTTTTTAATTCTACGCTGTTTTCCCGTGACGACAAGCAAACGCAATATTTTCGCGGTGTCTAAACCTTGTGTCCAGCTCAGTAACATTTTTTTACTGGAAATCTGCGTACTGCAATCAGTTCCGTTTTATTTATAAATAAACTATATAATGCATATATGGTGTCGAGAGCCATTAAGGAAAAATATTATTTTTCTGATCAGGTTTACTGTTTTATTTCATTTATTAAACTCTATGTTAAGTGAAAGTAACACCCGTTCACGCGTTGACACTGGTTTAGTTGTCTCTTTTATGCCGATATATGATTATGCATTTTTCATTTTTCAGTCTGATAAACGCGAAATACCAACTTTAATTTTCGCAGCTGCTAGCATAAATATAGCCGAGATTTTACGGTAGTAATGACATAAATAAAATAAGGCTTGGCAGCTACACATCTTTAAAAGCCCCTCAAGTTTTGTAACATACGGAGCTTTTCTTTTTAATTTTAGCTTAATGTCTTTGGTTGGTAGGTTGAAATGGTCACAGACTTCTCGTAGCATTGCTATCCCAAAGGTGGACAGCTTTGATTTTTCTCTCAGCTCGCACAAATTATAATTGTCATAACAAATGGGGTGTTTCGGCGCAATTTCATTTACTACTTCATCTCTTAATTGACTGAGTCTCTTTTCGGCTTCTCGGCTTTCGCTTTCATCTTCAGAATCATCCCCTACATGGTCTTGTAATGATCGTTTAGATGCTAGTCGGGAAAAGAAGCTGGAGATCTGTTGGCTCGTAAGAAATTCTGCACTTGTGAATAAGCGGTTTCCATCGTTGTCTCTTGCAGTCATCATGGCTTTTGCAACTGATGCTGCGCTTACTTTTTACCCTGTGGTCTCTCCAATGTTGAATTTACTCGTTAAGTATAGTTTCTGCTTATC
Source organism: Actinia equina (assembly GCA_011057435.1). NCBI lineage: Eukaryota > Metazoa > Cnidaria > Anthozoa > Actiniaria > Actiniidae > Actinia > Actinia equina. Next base: position 58,777 of record WHPX01000898.1, read on the forward strand.
AGAAAATCTTGAACTTTTTGTGTGTGCCTTAAGCGCCCATCCCATTGGTAATGCGGCTGAATTTCTTATGGTCGTGTTCTCCTCGGGTTGTTGTTGCACTTGTACGCTAGTAAATTGCTCTTCCAGTCTTACTGCATATCCATGAACAGCTTTGTCAAGGACAGTTTCGCGCTCTAGGGAGCGTTCGTGTTTCCCCCAATCCAGGTGCTGCTGTAAGGAAGACATTCTTTGATATGATTTCATACAGCCCTCCTCTGCACATGAAAACAGTTGGGCACAAACTGTATCCTGCGAAGCATTCTCCACCGTAACACTGGTAGTGCTCGATGTTGACTTGGGAATGGCTTTGATTCTTGATTTGGCACTTGCAAATTTGTCAGAAACTTCTTCATCTAAGCTAGTTGACAAGCTAGGGATATAAGCCTCTTTTGCAACATCCAAACTACTTATTACAATCTTTTTGCCCGATCCAATGCCATATGCTTTCCAAACTCGTAAAAACTTCTTTTCGTATTCAATATCCGACAAAGAGCTTACTCCATCAAGCTTGACTTCTAAGAGGGGACTTGGGGCTACCAAAGAATCACACAACGTTACACTTAGCCCATGTACGCCATTTGATGACTTCATAGCGTCGACCATTTGAGGAGCATTTTCAATGTCATTTCCTTGGTTCAAATGGATTTTCATGTGTGTCTTGATGTTGGCTGCCTTTCGGTCTCAAGCCCCTTTTCCACCTTGTGGGTCAGAGAAGTCCATGCGCTTAATCGAAAGACCATGGATTTGACTAATGTGAGTTGCTCCTACGATTGTTACGCCACTACGGTAACATCCGGCGTTATCTTGTCTGTAGTACACGGTCTTAAGGAGTGGCATAATCGTCTTGAGTTTCTTAATGACGTCTGACATGACAGCCAACACGGCATAGCTGTCTTGGCTACATTTCTGAAACACATGGACGAAGGTCATCATTTCAAGTTGCTGGGATTTTCTACAAGTAGCAACAGTGACATGCCAAGACATCCCACGTTTCCCATACCAGTCTCTCTGACTCTCTCTGTATTTTTGTGGGATGAATTTCATTGCCCAATCCTGGACAAGCAACACGGATGTGTCATCTAAACCTTGGATGAGGTGGAGTCGCGCTTCATCCTGATTGATACTTCGCAGAAGGTGAGCTTTCCAGGCAAAAACGTTCCGTTTTGCTTGATCCACAGTAAAGGTGAGCTCTTTTTTCGTGTCAACTGCTATATTTGTATCTGAAATCTTAGCCAGTGCCCGATTTATTTCTCCCAAGACAGAAGAAAGCGCATCACAGCGGTCGCAGGTGTCCTGGTGGTCGTGAGTAGTACATAACGATTGGTAATCCTTGTCTTTAGGGTCACTTAATGCATACTTCCTACAATGATCAGGAATGCTCGATTCCTTTGCCACATGAACCTATTGGAAACAGCACAAAACTATGTTATACTTCGTTTAATTGAATCAATTGATTGTACACAATGTCATACCACTAAGCCAATATATCATCTTGATGTTCCCTGACCCACTCGGTTCAATTTTATTCAAAGTATACAATTAATTACCTTGTAGTCGCTTTTAAGGTAGCGTTTTGCATTCTTCAGTTGCTCTTTCTGCTCTTTGGCCCACGACATTCCATAAACTCGTTTCCAAGCCTTTCCGAAACGCTGCAGAGATCGTCGAAGGCTTGAGCACCGGCGGAACTGATGTAATCCAGGCCTTGCAAAGATTTTTTTTCTGAGGCTGAACAAACTGAAAGGATCCTTAGAAGTGTTCTTCGGCTAAGCGGTTTGAAGCCGCATTCTTCAGCATAAGATAAATACTGCTTAACGATTGACTCCGGAATCAACATACGTATCACATTGGGTACTTTCACAACGTCTTTTGTTGAAAGCTTGATGGATTTTTCCCCAAATGGCAAATTTTGAACGACATACGGACTGGTTATAAAGTCCAGGAAGTGATCGAGTTGACTTTGGGAGACAAACATTCTGGTCTGCAATGACGGTGGTGGTGGAACACCTCTACCATGGAGCAGTGCATGTTTTCTGGCAACACTAAAACGATACCTAGTTAGCTCTGGGATCCACGTCTTCATTGCACCAAATGTCGCCTTTATCAGCCATTATTGAGAGGATTTGTCGTCTAGTTCTCCACATACTTGCATTCTGGTAGCATTCTGCTAAAGCCGCCATAAGCGCTGAATCAATGTCGTCTCCTTCTTTCTCTTTTTCACATGGCAAGGGCTGTGATTCCACTAAAGACTGCCACAATTGAGCGTATTGATTTGGTGCCAATTCTTCGAGTACAGGTACTATTGCCTTCTGGGTCTTACGTAAGTGGCGACGCCGCGTCCTCTCACTTGCTTCACCCCATGGTATCTTGAGAGGGTATCTAACTGGACTGATATTTTTGCTGTCTAGAAAATCATTCATTTTTTCAGTGGAGCTACCCGCATACGAGTCCTGCTTTGGCGATAAGTTGAGATAGTCGAGCTTTCGATCACTTCTGAAGGAGAGAAGAGGCTTCCCCCTGGTGTCTCGAAGACATAGGAAGAGTCTGCGGGCGAAAGAAATTGTTCTGGCACACCCTTATCAAGTGGAAGGTTTTTAGATGAGAGGTCGTCCTAAATGGGGAAAAATAGCACCAAGTTCTCAACAAATCGAAACATTATCTCTAAAACCAAAACACAGGTATTTCATGATGTGCAGCTTATAGAAAAGAAGAGCTTATTAAATATATCAGGACATGATATTGAAAATGTAAAAGAGTTCAAGATCTTGGTCATATGTTTTATAGTGATCAGAAGGAAAGTTTTGTCGATAACAGAATACTAAGTGCAACAGAAAAATTCCATGAGCTCAAGAACGTCCTTAGGCTGAACTACCAAATGAAGATGAACTAAAAAAGCTTGAATCCTGTTGGTTTGGTCTACTAAGAAGAATGGTACGGAATGGCTGGAAAAGGAAAATGAACAGTGACGGAGAAGAAACGTTTGCCTTTAAATATAGGAACTCAGACCTGGAGAGAATAGTGGGAACCCTGGCACTTCGTGATTTTATATACATACGCTACTTGAAGTACATTGCACGTGTTTGTAGTAGACCAAATTCAAATTTAACGAAACAGTTGCTGTTTGTAATTCCATCTGCTAAATATGTTAGAGATTCATGGATCAAAATTAGTCAACTACTTAATGTTGATAAACACCAAGCTAAGAAATCTACACAAGACAGAAAAGTTCTAAAAGGACTACTACATCAGAACTTTGGCTCTGTGTAGACTATATAGTCCCTGCTAATCAACTTATAGTTGGAAATAGCGGAATAACACTGATACTGATTATAAGACAGGATTTCGCGCTAAAATCATCAGCAAAATAATACCAGCTGCTTTTGATTTATTTTGGAATGACACGCAGCTGGGGAAGGGGCCGGGATATTCCCAAATACAGCTTATAAAGGAATGCTACACTTCGGAAAAATCATTACTAACCAAACGCATATTCTTCATTTGCAGAGTGACTTCCCGTTCAAGTACAACGTCCCCCAGTAGCTTCCGGCATTTCGAACACACACCTAAAACAAAGAGATATAACGGTTAACAACTATTCAATTACCTATGTTTTTTCACTCATCTCTTCGTCTTAGTTAGTAAGATTATTTCAATTTAATATATACTCTCATTGTTTTGAAGTATTCTTTATTTTTGATAATCTAAGTTTCTTAAAGCCGGGGAGGGTTTTGAATTCAGCAGGGAAGAGTGGGGCTGATGAATTAATTAAATGAAAACTGCGGACAGGTCATTATTGTGTGCACCGAGATGGGACAGTAGGTCATTATTTGTTGAAATAATGACCTCCTGTTCCATCTCGGTGGGCATAATAATGACCTGACTGCAATTTCATTTTAAAATGTAGTTTACAAACAAAACATACAACAACAACAAAAAAACGTCTTTTAATGACATTTCATTGTTTAGGATATTTGGCATTATAGTTGGCCATCATTATGCGCATGAACAGTACTTACTTAATTGTTATAAATTGTAATATTACAATTGCCACCACTTACATTCAGACATATTTTCCCCGTATTACTTTCAATCTCCGAAAAGTTGGACTGCACGGCTGGAACTGCCGTTCTTTCACTACATTTGGTCCCTTGGCTAGCTTGCACAATACTGGAAACCTTAGCTAATCGATTGTCTGATACCCTTTTGTAGCTTTGCAAAGACTCTGATCTATGGCCAGTTACCCCCTTAATTAATTTGTCATCAACATTTTCTTGGAACAATCTAGTCGCAGCTGTTGCTCGTAAAGAATGATTTGTGAGAAAACCATCTACCCCAGTTTCCTTCATCATTGACTGAACTACATTCTTAAGTGTATTATGGCCCAAAGGAACACTACATTGGACATTAGCATATGCCCTACTCACTTTGGGCGTTAACTTGCGATGTTTCAAACCACCTTGTATAGTTTTAGACACACCCTCCGAATAAAGCAAATATTCCCTCCCCTCGGAATCAGTATTGATTGAAAAATTACTTATGGTCAATTTCCTATGTTCATCCCCAGCCCTCATGCCAAAATTTAGACCTATTAAATAAAGGGCTGTTCTCAACAGAACTTTGGGACAACTATCGCCCAGAAATTTGTTTTCCCAAAGATGATTTTCCATTTCTTCAGAAATTACTTGTGCCTGTTTGGGATGCAAGCCTAGCTAGATAGATATCTAGTGATTTTCTTAGCTTTTCAAATGCCCCTCCAGAAAAAAACTTAACTACTCTCCCCTTCATTTCAAAATACTTCTGCAAACTACTCACTATCTCGTGCAGTGTTTTGGCGGGATATCGTTCGCCTCCTTCCTTTCTAACTTCAGCGATGAATTGGCTAACAACGTCACTCAGGTTTTCGTCTTGCGTAATATCCAACAACTCTGTCGTCTTCTCCACTATTTCAGCAACCATAGACTTCTCACCTTTAGAAAAGTCACCACTCTTTCGCCACATTGCCCAATTTTGGTATAAACGGAAAGCCCACATGGCTTTACTCTTTGTATTAGTTGGAATCGACTCCTCTGCTAGTTCTACTAAATTCCTCTCTTGCATTTACTTGAAACGACTTTGCTGAGGCTCTTCGACTTGCTTCTCTTCAATAGCTAAAAATAAAGAAGTAATTCATTTAGTTTAAAACATATGTACAAGCAGTTAAACGTCAAGACAATAGCATCACATGAAATAATCAACAGAATCATCATACTTTTAAACAAACTCACTTTTTACAGTTAAAGACGAGTTCTTGTTTTCAAAACTGTCCACCAATTGCGATAGGATTGCATCATCGTCCTTGTCGACCGCTAACATTTCGCAACAGCACTCTTCATACGTCTCCATCTCAGCAAAGTGAACCGTGAAGTGAACTCAATGAAATGCACATGTGAAAAGCCAAAGTTCGATTTTATAGTCAATTAATAGGAACGTGAATATGCAAAAGCTCAAAGCGTTTCATTGGTGTTTTGCGATCAGTAGTGGAATTCCAACATATAATTTGAAGCTTTGTATACAAGTTCAATAGAACTCCTATACAAAGCGCATGGATTATTATGCTCAGTTGAAACCAATAAGATTTCCGATTTATTGTGTGCTTTGTATATAGAAGATCTAATGGAACAACGGGTTTAAAAAAGACACTCTAAACATAAACCATTAATTAGCCTGCTTATTGTAAAACACGAACAAAACAGTTTTGACAATTCGGTTTCTTTTCTTCGAAAACAATGAGAGTATATATTAAATAGGATAATGGTCTCGCCCTTCGGATTACTGAAATAATCCTCAGAGCTCGACCATTATCCAATAGATCGTATTCATGTGACGTCACGGCATAATCGGCCGCCATTTTGGAGCACATCTACCCACGTGTATCATATGTAAATTATGTAAACAAAACTCTCACAGCTAAATTTAAAATGACTTCTTTTCGAGATTCCTCAATTTCTTCAGCTAATAATGATGAAGAATTATCTGTTCCTCTTTCACAATATGCTAAAAAATTAGAAGGAAAGGTAAAACAGCGCTACATGGAGAAAATAGCGAAGATTGGAATCGATCCTGTCTTGATGGAGGGGAAACGTGTCGAGCCGGATTACCTACCACCAGTCAAATCAACTGATTTACTTTGCTATCTAGTTTTAGAAACTAGTTTCTATACTCAGAAGCAATTTAAAGCTTTCAGGAGTCTTGGGGCATATAACCAAATGGTTTCAGGCTTTATAAGCGACGTAAAAGGGCACAAAATTGCAGACAAGTTTGTTGTGTTGGCCAAGGTGCGACATTCTCAACGAATGAATGACACATTGATTTTAGTATGGATTATTACAGAAAACGATGGAACAATAAACTGTGCTCACTGTTTGGGATGTAAGGCAGGATTAGCCGAATCTTGTTCCCATGTTGCAAGTGTTTTATTTTACCTTGAGGCTTGGACCAAGGTAAACGGAAAGCTTTCGTGCACTCAAATGAAGTGTTCGTGGATCATACCAGCCTTCGCGAACGATGTCGAGTATGCTAGAGTCAGCGATATCAACTTTAAATCAGCCAAAAAAATGAAAGCCTACCTAGATGAAAGTATAGACAGATTACCTGAACTATCTGAAACCAAAACAAACTCGAGAGAAAAACCTGACTGTAATGTTGAAGTGCCTGCGCCGAGTGAACCGGAAATGGCGAAGTTGTATCAAGAACTTAGTGAATGTCAGTCGAAGCCAGTCATACTCTCCCTAGTTTCTCCTTATGCTGAAAGCTTCTTCTGTCTTTTAGCTTCTCTCTCAGCCTCACGTTGGAGTTCTTTTTCTTTTGCAAGTTCTCTCTTCGCTTCTTAAGCCCCTTGCTCTCTTCTCACGTTTATCGGCTGTTTCTAAATTTGAGAGATACTTTTCCCCCGAAGCACGTTTATTATGGCCCAAATCCAATGACGGTATCCAGTCTGGGTGATTTCTTTGCATTAGAGGAGCTGGTTGTCCCGAAACAAAATGCTTTCCACAAACGCTACCACTTTCCAAAATGGCGTCGGTAAGGTCTTCTCTACTAATCGCCGAAATCCACGAATTTCGACGTTCCTCAGACAATTTTTTCACTTCTTCGCCTTGGTTTGTGATAATGGAAGGTATCCTTGCCATATGAATACCTTTATCTCGCCCACTTCGGGTCCCACAACCGACTATCGCGCATAAAACCATTTTCTTAAACTCTTCGCTTTGTAATTTATTTGTATTACATGTGCACCAATATGGCGGCCGATTAATGAATAGGTCACGTGACTGAATACGATCTATACATAATTTTGGGCATAGCGAGACTACCAGAGTTGAAGGGGAAAGCACTTGCGTTTTGGCTTGAACATTCCCGCCAAATCCACAGGTAGCCCAACAAAATAGGGGAAAATGAAAATTTATGATTTTGTGTTTTACCCACTCCCAAGTCTGAAAATTAACTTGCCATGGCCAAAACACCGCTAGTAAGATTAAAGACGAACTCACCTGAACCAACAGCAAGGAAAATGCCTGTTTTCTTGAGAACAGTCTGAGAATCACACTTGCTCAAACCTCTATCTGCCTTCGGCTTTTTGTTCACGTTTGCACTGTGCTGAGATATACTGACTAAAATACAACATTTAGACGAACGACGCTTCCAGCTGACACCAAGCGACGCACGATGAAAAGGGCAGATTGAGAAGTTTCTCTACATTTCGAGGTTGTTCGAATAGAGACGCTCTTGCTAGTATTAGTTCAACTTCGGTCTCGACGTCATTTATAGAAAAATACCTCTCGTGAGAATCAATATTTCGTTTGCAATTTAGTAAAGGGAGAACTTCCACCGATCTACTTAATTCTATCCTTTGAGTCAAACCCACATTGACCACCCACAATAGCTTGAAAAGAACAAGCATTTACGTCCATGACTTGATCTAACGCCAACATTTATGTTTTGCTCAAGATAAATTTATTAAATTAATTCCTGTTCTAGCACGTGCGGTGACACCCAAAGATTACTACAGTTTGCCGCAAAAGCGTTTCGACCTACCTTTAATATACCTTTAGCCATACATGTATGCAGAGTCAATTCTAAGATTCTACCTAAATCCTAAATTCTACCTTTATTTCAAATGCCCATAGTCCTGGCAGTAAAGAAGGGCTGCTCAGAGTAGTTATAGACCTATAACCGGTTTTGAGCATGACATTAACTTGAATCACGATTAATAAAAAAATCATGCGACGTAGATCAACAATTTTTATATTAAAACACGAACGAAAGGTGAAGTAAAACAAAAAAGTAAATTATTCATCATAACTTTGTCTAGCTAGCATTTTTGATCTCCAGCTTCTTTTCCCGACTAGCATCTAAACGATCATTACAAGACCATGTAGGGGATGATTCTGAAGATGAAAGCGAAAGCCGAGAAGCCGAAAAGAGACTCAGTCAATTAAGAGATGAAGTAGTAAATGAAATTGCGCCGAAACACCCCATTTGTTATGACAATTATAATTTGTGCGAGCTGAGAGAAAAATCAAAGCTGTCCACCTTTGGGATAGCAATGCTACGAGAAGTCTGTTACCATTTCAACCTACCAACCAAAGACATTAAGCTAAAAAGAAAAGCTCCGTATGTTACAAAACTTGAGGGGCTTTTAAAGATGTGTAGCTGCCAAGCCTGATTTTACTTATGTCATTACTACCGTAAAATCTCGGCTATATTTATGCTAGCAGCTGCGAAAATTAAAGTTGGTATTTAGCGTTTATCAGGCTGAAAATTGAAAAATGCATAATCATATATCGGCATAAAAGAGACTACTAAAGTTACTTTCACTTAACATAGAGTTTAATAAATGAAATAAAACAGTAAACCTGATCAGAAAAATAATATTTTTCCTTAATGGCTCTCGACACCATATATGCATTATATAGTTTATTTATAAATAAAACGGAACTGATTGCAGTACGCAGATTTCCAGTAAAAAAATGTTACTGAGCTGGACACAAGGTTTAGACACCGCGAAAATATTGCGTTTGCTTGTCGTCACGGGAAAACAGCGTAGAATTAAAAAGTCCATCTTTTCCTCTCTCTTTAATATATATTTCTTATTTAATTGGTGAAGATAAATGATTAAGGTGCAATGTTTTATAATTTTGGTACCAATAGGGCACGTAAAGTGATATACGGCGAATGTAAACAAGTCCGTAATTTACATAATTAGGTCGCATTTAGTGGAAAATTACTCAGAATATATTGCCAAATTTTTAAGCGCTTGTAAAAAAAAACAAAAAAGTTTTTCCTGCTAGTGTTAGTAGGTGTTATTAATATATCATAACCAGATTTATATGGTTATGGGAGAATGGCCACATATAGAAAAGCTATTTTAAAATCTGAGCTAAAACCAAGTTCCATCAGTACGGCAAAAAGTTCCCTCACAAAAAAGTGTTTCCCCTCTTTAAACTTTATTGAATTTTAGCGCTAAACCGATATGGATAGAGTGTTAAATATGCAATCTATCACAATTGGGTGAGAGATTACCTATAAATTAACTGCTTTATTACTGAGAAAACGTTTTTGTGGCCCTAGCGTTATCGCTGGTACGGCTACTATTTTTACACCAGCGACAAGCCGAAATCGTTTTTCTCAATTTTTCCGCGAATTTCTTCATAAATTGAAAAATAAACCCCAACACGTTTCTAAACTCACTAAAACCTTTCTACAAACCGAAAATGAAGGTATTTAATTTTTTGACTGTGGCCGCTGTGTTAATCAATCAAGATTTTTTCAGCATGATAAATTGTTATGGCCCGACCCGGCCTCCGTCATTTCCGACAGACAAACGTTTCTTTACTATGAGGTTGAAATAGACCAATGTTATGCACCTTTCAAAGTCACGTATACAAAAAACTGCACTCGATTTTTCGATCCTCGCTTAAGCATTTTCCATGATTTAAAACTAAGTTAGCTAATTTTCAAACCCGGTCGTCGTCATAGCAATACGGGGAACGAAAGTTGAAGCGGTTACAGGGACAGAGCGGAAAAACCGGACGCATGCGCATTAGAGACTATTTTCATGAGCAATCCAATATGGCGGACGAGAGGCGGTAAAAATCTGTCTCTTGGAAAATTGCTCTGAAAACGGACAAAAACGCAGCAATGACACTCAAAACTTTTCAAAACAACTCATAATTCGCCAGAGCCCTTGATCTTGGTAGTTTTTTGAAGCTTATTGTCGACTTGACGTCAAAATAAGGAATTCTACGACTTGATTCAGAAGGACTTCGATCGCATCTCCTAGTGTTCGATGACAAGTGGAAAATCTTCAAATATGAGGACGGACATGGATATATAAGCTTCATACTTCGACAAAAGAAAAATACGTGAATGAACTTAAACATATCAAAAAGCATCCTAAAAGTTTTGATACCATTTTTCAAACGAGGCATTTGAACTCACGACACGTTGCTTTCGGCATCATCATCATCGACCTTTAATAATCCAGCATTAAAAGTGCTAGACAGGGCCTGGACTTTGAGTAGCAGACCAGGATGGCATATGGGGCAGTTGCGAGGAGTGCGAGCAGGCATGTAGAGGACGTGGAAGAAATGCCCACAAGTCAGGGTTACTGTGTTGTCGCCTTCGGTTCCGCTCTGCTAAATCACATATTTTTTGTAAGTCGGGTTCTCCGGTAATTGAAACTAGAAAGCCAACTTTGTTGGCTTTCTATTCACACAATGGTTTACATTTGAAATTTAACTAGTTCTTTTTATAATTTGTTGTTAAATCTTGATACATTTAGACCACAATCTTTCCAGTAAAAAGAAGGAAAGCCTTATGTTTGCCCACCATTGACAGCTCCCTTACCCACCAGACTTTATCATTTGACCCAAGCATGGCGGGACGTTAATTCAAAAGAAGGCTCTCTTAAGGCCGGTTTAGACGGTACGATTTTCTCCTACAACTATCGCATACAACACGCTCGCGTCTGTCGTAGGCGAGTTGTAGGCTTGATTTACACGCTACGACTCGAGTTAGGTTGTAGGATGGCGCGAACGTGTTGTATAAGATAGTTGTAGGTGAAAATCGTACCGTCTAAACCGGACTTTAATGCGGACTGCTCTGGCTGTGTCATAAACCAACTGAACACTTCTTAATTTAACTAATCATAGCATGTTTCCTTTTATTTTAAATCCTTAGGAGGATACTAAACTCATGCATGGACCTATTTTTGCACATCAATCATTACTTTAAAAGTTTACATAACGACGTTTCAAACTTTTGGAAACGTTTTAACTGCAGAATTCAAAGTTTGGACGGACCAAAATATTTGTAATTAAAAAAGAAATAATATTGTTAACCGGCTTTTAAAACAATTAATATATATTTGCACTTCTTGTTTATTTTGTAGTGTTGCCATCGTTAATTGGATTTTTTGTTTACATAAACTTTTCAAATTTCTTGTACCAAAAGCAACTGTCGGTAGCCGTTTCTAACCCTCAAAAAAACCGAGACTAAAATGTTCAACTTAAATAATATATCATATGTTTCTGCTGCCAAAAGTTTAAATATTTTTATGTGAATTTGAAGGGGACCGAAAGTTAAACAATCTGCTTAAAATAGGACCTGAATAAACTAGCAGAATATTTGCTTTACATGGCTTTCGCGTAGATTGTGATCCGTTTGTTCAGTATCTCGTGCTCAACAACTTCCAACGTATTCTTATCATAGTACAGAGACATGCGCGGGAAATGTACGAAAACGCCGCAATATTATGATTGTGATTACGATTGCTAAGTCCATAAGGATACCATTGACTTAGATGGCCATTGTTTCATTCGGGGATCGGAGACAAAGTTTTCGGAGCTAAAACAAATCCATTTTGGGGAAAAAAATTAATCTGGATGGACGTGAAACGGAAAAGATCTAGTAAAAATATATCAGTAAAACATATTTATAGGTAAATGATTGAAGATTCATGAGGTATTTCATGTATCTCTTTCAGATAATTTTTCCTTCCAAACGAAGTCTTGAAGCATGACCAATAAACTGGTATGTTATGTTTTGTTCTGGACGGAAAATATAGTTATGGGCTAACCGCATGGGGGATATAGGGAGGATTCGGGGGGTAAGCCGCAATTGAACCCCCGAAATGAAAATTGCAAACCCCTACATCCTTAAGATCTCCACGTCTGCACGTCTGTTTCGACTTCTCTCTAATCCGTGTAGCTTCAGCTTTAAATACTCTTAAAACAGAGCACTGATGGAGAGAGGGGGTAAAGTGAGCACCGTTGGCTTCCATTGATAGCAGCTGAATTTCATCTGAAGGAACTACCGAAATTAAATATAGGTACTTTACCGCTTTCCAAATCTCGTTTTGAAACCCAATGTATCTTAATTTATTTAACTTCATGCGTTACCCGGAAACAAAGATGTCACGCGGTTGTAACGCAGTCTGAAAATATTCCACTCTCCCAAATTGGAAAGGTCTATACAATGCGGATTGTCTTGGACACGGCTAAACTCCTGCATATCATAAACTCGAAACTAAGTATGATGTCTTGGATAAATGTTTATGGAATTTCTACTTTCGTTCCTTCTCAGCGAGTGTTTTTGGTGATTGTCGTGTCTGGGATGTTATCTATTGGAATCAATTTTATGCTTTCAACCGAAATTATGGATAAATTGAATTGGAAGCGACTTAAAAACAATGGTGAGTCAGGTGTAAGAAAGAAAATCTTTATCACATAACTGGCTAAACCGCTTATCATTCTCGAAAAGACGACACGACACCACGACACGATATACGAGAGGGCAGTTAGACGGCATTATATATACACGACATGATAATATGAAACGATACAATACGAATTAATGACACACGATCCACGACAGGACAAGAGACGGTGCGATGCGATACGATACGAACAATATCATACTATATGATACAATACGACAAGATACCGATATTTCGATTCGATAAATAATGTTTAGGCTAGAAACGTTTCAAAGATTTCTTTTTTGCATTTTACTGTAGCGCAGAGCAATGGAAAAAAATCATTACGAAACGAAGAGAAAGTCAATGGTGTTTTATCATACACACGAAGTACAAGTCAATTCGTACCAACCAACACAGTACAAAGCAAAGAATGTATATCCCTAACCACAACAATACAGACACTTGAAAACATACTACCAACCACAACAATACATACACTTGAAAACATACTACCAACCACAACGGTACAGACACTTGAAAACATACTACCAACCACAACAATACAGACACTTGAAAACATACTACCAACCACAACAATACAGACACTTGAAAACATACTACCAACCACGACGGTACAGCCTGTAGAAAATAGTTTAACATCAGGTGTATTGTTTTCCGAAATATCCACTAAAAGAACATTAGGTGAGTATTACAATAAAGACATGGTATGTTTGAAACACATTTTGCTTGTTCAATAAATCACAATCAGAAAAAGAAATAGTTGGAAATTCAACTTTTCTCTTTTACTTCTTCTTCTACTACTACTATTACTACTAATATTACTGATACTGATGCTGCTGTTGTTGGTGGTGGTATAAAATAGTAGAAATTTTGTCTAAAGAGCAACAACGAAACAACTGAAAACAAAAGAAATACATAAAGTTTTTCTATTTCACGGATATATGGTTTGTACTCCTCCTCCTCCTCCTCCTCCTCCTCATCATCATCATCATCATCATCATCATCATCACCACCATCATCATCCTACTCCTCCTCCTCCACCTCCTCCTCTTCCTTTTATAAAAGTATTAAACCTAATACTAACCATTTACTAAAAATCGAATGAAAACACATCCACAGAAGGAGGACGTCATGGTGGGAAAGACAGCAGTGAAAAAGGCGTACGATCCCAAGACATCACTCTTTTAACGGACGAATTTCTACAAAATAATCGTAATGGATCGTATCCAAATCTCGTACCCTGCCCATACTTAGCGTTACGAAAGACAGCTAAAAACCCTGTTACCAGTAAATTACCCTTGGCCTGTGCTCCACATCGGTACGTATTTTACAAAAGAACATATACGATTTCACGTGACAGCAAGTTTTGTAATATTTTTTCAATGTTCATTGTTTTTTCATTTGTTCTGTAGTGTTGTCCCTTATATTTTTTGCTGCGCTTTTCCTGTATCTTCATTTTCTTAAAATTATCGTTAACGTAGAACATAAACTAACTTTGGCTCTTTCCCCCTCTTTTCACAGCCCCAGTAAAAAATCTTGTGAAGATGCAAGCAGTTACTTTGGAAGACCAGACCAACCACTGGAAGAAAGAAAATGTGACGAAACTTCCTACCAAGACATCTGCACCTTTACTCAAACAGCAAACAAGAGACATGAACTGAATTGCAACGCTAAAGTTTGTGAAGGAAACGAAGTCAGTGTTGGTTCTATGGACCCTAGTATTGGAGTCATAACAAGATGGGAGGCCATTGAACCATTCAGCACATTAGAGCTCAGGAAATATGTCGACAAGAAGATCGAGGAAAAGCATACTTTTTGTTTCATCAAGTGTGGTGGCATCTTACAAGCTTTAATTTACCCGCCGAGAATAATCACGAACAAAAATATCAAACCAGAAAATAAGATTAATATAAATATTGTTGTGTTGGATTCTATTTCTCGTCCTCATTTCTTTCGGGTCATGAGACAATCCGTTGCAGCCATGCGAAAGGTTATTTACGATGAGTCAATCAATGCTACTGTACTGGACTACGAGCTGTTTCAGAGTATCAGTATGCATACCTTTGGTAATATTCGTTCCCTGTATTCTGGCATACAAGGTAAGTTTATCTACCTTATAAATTCATATCAGTCTGTCCTCTTCTTTACGATAAATTGTGTCATTACATTGCCAAGGTAGTGTGGTTCTGTGGCTACGTCTCTTGGATCTACATATAACTTTAATAATGTGATGGCGAAAGTCAAGAAGAGGACAGGCAAGTGATCGATGTGCCGTCTTAATTGAGTCTCGTTGTCTCTTATGATTAGCTGTTATTACGAATGGACGTAATTACTTTAACAAAGTTTTATATGCCTCCTGGAAGCCAAGTAATGCCTGGCCATCTAAGATGACCACTGTATCGTCCAATTAGTTCATTGATGGGTTGCAAGCATTCCCATGAGAGCTAAAACTCAAAGTGTTGTTATTATTATTATCATTATTATGTTCTATAATTTTTTGTAGGTAATAATGACTTCTCCAACTCCAGCGCTTCCACAAAACCCTTAGGTATCAATGTCATGAACACTAAGTTCAAAAAACATGGTTACCAGACAATGTTCCAGGAAGATCTCTGTTGGCATGACTCATGGGGTATCATGCTAAGCAATATTAAAGCTGCAAGTGGAGCCGTAAATCAACAAACGTATGTATATATCACCCAAGCATATACACTCGATAACACTAGTTTCGAGTCCTAAATTACCGCTGTGTTCCTTGACCACTGACTCATATAATCAGGCTTAGCCTCGAATCAGTGTTTCAATATTCGCAAATATCAGCGGCAAGGCAAAGAAATGCACAAATTTAACAATACAAACACTTACATTCACGGACCTTTACTGGAACACATGAATATTCTGCACAAAAGTTAGGCTAACCCTGAGTAAGAGAGAACTTGAAACTGCAGTATTGCAAAATCATTGCTGGGCTCAAGAAACATAGCACATCGAAAGTAAGACCAAAATGGTACTTGAGAAGTACTTTAATTACATGTATCTAGTGATACGACTCGTGGAATGTTCATCTATCGTAGCAATGACAAAAGGCATGTTTTATATTAACTGTGTACCTCAAATGGATACGTTATGAAGATAATTATGTCATTTCCAAGAATACCATTCGATCTCAGCTTCTATGTTCTATGTTTTGAGCCCGTCAGTGATTTTGCAATGAGTGTATAACATGTGTATGGATCTTGTTCGTTTTTATGTAATGTTTCCATTACAGACCACGTGCCATTCCCTAGAGTATCATGTTTTTGTTTTACGGACACACGAATAGACCCCTTGCATTTGACGTTTAAGCAGCTCGATCTGGGGGACAAAACAAAAGAATTCCAATTCCCTGAGAATCGGAACCTATTGTTTTGTCCCCCAGATAAAGCTGCATTCCAAAGTGCTGCAAGGGGTATAGGGGCACAATTCAGACAAACAATCTTATTTCCAGTAGAATGACATGTCAGTCTGGGAGTGGGAAAATCTTGCGCCCAAGGGAATAAAAAACGTCAATTTGTTGTGAATGCATTTATTTTTGTGGTATTTCTTTTCCCTCCTGACAGATGGCAAGCGTTCCAGAACATTGTCAAACAGCACAATCTCGATCATGTAGGGATAACTCATTTCAGCTGTGAGGTGGTAAAAAAGTATGGCTTGACCAACCACTACGATCGGCCCGCCAAGGTTTGCTTGAATGGAAAGTTTTACAATGTTTACTTCTTGAAGTATTTAGAAGAGATCTTCAAAAAAATAAGAGAGACAGACGATAGCGCTCCTATTTTCTTGTACCAGCATTTTAACAGTGGCCATACTGATACGGGGTCTAGAATACGTAACGATGATCGTGGACTTGCAGAATTCATCCATAACATGGCCAGGTAAGATTGGATCGAAACGAAATAAAATAATGAAACAGTGGCCTTTTCATCTAGAGTAGTAATATAGGGAATGGGGGTTCCAGCGCAATCTCAACACGGGCAAATCCCGTGACAAAAATCCACCTACGGAAACAACCCACCCCAAGTGGAGAACTACAGGTATTCCATGTCTAGATAGCTATGGATCCATGGGCAAATAGGTATGGAGCCATAGCAATACGTATGGTTCGGCTATGGATATAGATGTATCTCTACATAGCACTAGGCATAGCTAGCTACATGATAGGAAAACAAAGGACAACACAAATACTTCTGGAGATCTTGGAAGGTCTCTATAGAGCACAAAAGACAATACAGGGGATTCGCATACCAGGCTACGTGGCTACTCTGGCACAGCTACCACGACAAAGATAGTAGAAGGGGCACTGTTTCGATGCTCCCTGCGCAAGGGAGAGGCAAATCGCCTCCACCTACTTCCCATACGGACATTTCTGGTGCATGCTACCAGCGCAGTGGACACAAAAAATACTACTTTGTGCGCAAAATGTGTCTACCAGGAATACCCGTGCGGGATGGAAAAAGGTAGCCGAAAACGGTTGCCGAAAAAAGGGGAAAAATTACACTCTTATGACTTCTACCATTATACTTGTTTTCAGGGCTCCTAGGTCTTCTATACCTTTTTGGAGAGTCCTTTTAACCTTCCTTTCTGACTGACGCCAAAACTCCCTAACGTCAATCTCACCGTTACCGGGTATTGACACCGTGCTGAAGTTGCTTTGGGATTCCATCTATATAATAGGAAATATTTTATACCTAATACCAAGCACTTTTCAGATCGTCGTAGTCATACTCACAATCCTGACCGATGCCAAAACAATTTTACTTTAGTCTCAAACTTCTTACCACATCCGCAATCATAACTGCTCATACACTTCGTCTTCATTTTCAAATGCTTCTTCAAATCCGCTTCTTTCTTAAAAGTTCTCTTACAATCTTCGCACTCCATATATAGACTAACATATTTAAGTGGTTGCGCTGTTGCCCTCAACCACACTTGGGGTGGGTTGTTTCCGTAGGTGGATTTTTGACACGGGGTTTGCCCGTGTTGAGATTGCGCTGGAACCCCCATTCCCTATACTACTAGAGTAGCTCTTCGCTCACAAAATTCCAATTGGAATTAAGACAATGATTTTTGCGAAGAAGAAAACCGGAGAGCTCGAAGAACAACCCTCGAAGCACAGGAGAGAACCAACAAGCATCTCTACTCACACTGACGACACCGATCCCGTAAATGAAACTAAATGAAGAGAGGCGAGCGCTCCCACCGCTACGCTGTCCGTTCTTATCACGTAACATCAAATTTATTCTTTTCAATTTCATTGAAAAAACATTTTCAATAGAATCAATATGAATCAATATAAGAGTCTTTGGCACTAGATATTTTTAGATATCAACGAATAATAGCGGATGGTAGTTTACTGTAGAAAATTTCTCTTCCCCTTTTGTTTTTCTTTCAGCGATCCCAACACGTTGACAATTCTCATGGCAGACCACGGTCACACGCGCACTGGTTATGGTGTAACAGAAGAAGGAAGACACGAGCTCTACCATCCACTTCTCTTCATGATTCTTCCTTATCACGTGGCAGGCTTACTGGGCAAACAAAGAACCGCAGCATTAGTATACAATCAACATCGCTTACTATCAGCGTACGATCTTCATACGGCACTCATGTCACTGCACGACGAAGACAAGAAATTTTCCGTGAATTATAAAGTCAACGGCGTGTTCTCTAAGATTCCAACCAACAGAACATGTAGTGATGTACCTTTGATGCCGCTAGCTCGGTGTCAGTGCGAAGGAGCGGATTCCAAAGTACAAGATAATTCCAACAGTCATAGATGGCTGGCGGAGTTTGGTTTAGGAAGTTTGAACAATATTATCCAGGAACAGTTTTCCAAAGGTAATCACAAACACAATATCTTCTTTATGCGAGTGCTTCTCATAATTCTTGAGCTCTTTCGGCGCTTTCTGCGTGGTGTAGTACTGGGGGAAGCATAGATAAAGGTGTTTTATCATATAGTGGAAGGGGGGGGGGAGGGGGGGGGATCCGTTGTAGTCAGTTTTCGTTATAATTTTTGTTTCCTTTTTTGCTGTTGTCTACGCGTGTGGATGAGGTCAGCAACCGTGCAACACTCTTATCTGAGCTTACCTGGTGGTAAGATTAACTAGATTTTAAAGACAGCGAGGAAAGTATTGCCAGCAAAATTGCAGATGTCCTACTTGGCGAAAATATATTTATTCGTAAGTATGATTGCCTTTTAGAAGAACTAACGTGTTTTAACTATTGTCATCTTCACCTTACAGGCCTAAAAAAGAATTCCGTGCTCAAAGGATATGGAAACTGTGTTCGGCTTATCGGCTCTTCGTTTCGGAACATTATTCAAAGCAACACTGGTTCTCTAACGAGACTAGATCTGCATGTTGATAGTAAAACCTTTGGTTTAAAAGAGGACGAAGTATTTACTGTTGCCATTGAGTTGAATGGAGAGACATTAACCCTCAAGTCCTACGTCAGGCGAACTTTGTACAACAAGTTTAAAGACTGTGTCGACAACAACGTTGATATTAAAATCTGCGCGTGTGATAAAACAAAACCAAAAAGTGACCAAACACTTCGAGTATTGAAGACAGTGGACATGAAGAGTCTGTTATCATCTCCGATGTTTGGAACTGAGGCTGAAGTCAAAGATCTTGACGGAGGCTGTCTATTCCAGATAACACGACATCACTCGAGTAAAATAAGTATTGCTTACGAAGTCGCCAACTCGTGCCAAGGACAAATTTATCAAATATCTGTGAGCGGGTCTCTGTATTATATTCTTTCTTCGAGACCGTTTCCCTTCGAAGTAACCGTACAACCTAATAGTATATATTTCTTATTTTCAGCGGGCAGACAAATTTTAGGTCATAGTCATATGGATATTACAATATCAGCTAGAAAAGTCTGAATATAATGCTTTTGAAATCAGTTCGATTCAGCGCGGTTTTATATAAGAGGATGCAAAAGAGGAGCTCGTGCTCTTGAAAATACGTCCATAGATTCTTTTCTAACAAGAAATGAATAGGAAAGTGTTTGGGAGAGTCTCATTTGGTGAGGTATTTTGTATCAGGAGCTTTGTCGCTGAAAGACTTGTATGAACCTAGATTACACGGCATCATGTTTATTTCCATAAAAACAAAAGCCGTTGATTAACTTCGTCCTGAAACGCTTGATTGCGGGGTTACGTGTGGGAAATATATTTATCCAGTCAAATGGACCAACTTCACTTGGGCGTATTTTTTTGCCCATTTCATACCACGTGCCAGTCTCTTGAGAATAAGATTCTTTGTTTCAGTCATATCCATATTCATGTTTCTTCTCATGGGTAACCTTTATCCAAATTAATAATGCTCTAGAGAATAGTACGTGGTCTAAAAGGGAAAAACAGTGTTTATTGTGTACAGAAATGTCCATAACAATAATTTATGACCAAGATTGAATCATTGATTCTTTTCAATAAAAAATCAGTCGACCGAGTCAGATTCAATAAGCGGAATGGCAGGGGAGGGCTCAGAGGTTAGTTTCGAACCTATCTATCTAACACACTGTTCTATTGTTTCTTATTTTTTGTTGATTGGCAATATTTGGCGCTAACTTCATGTCCACGAAGGAGATCCCAGATGATTTTTGACCGCGCGGAGAATAGTGACGAAAATTGTTCAACAAAATAAAAACATTTTGGCGGCGCTTCCCGAGTCAGAAATTAATCTGCTAAAGTTTGAGTAAAACAAGGAATAGTGACCTTTTACAATTAAGTGGTTGTCTCAAATTCTTTATCATTTACAATTTCCCATACACCGGTTCGCTGGCCAAACACAAAGCGCTCAAGCGAGGCGCCAAGGTACTTTCAAAGTAATATTCAAATTTGAACCTTACAACCTCGACTGAATGCTTCATTGAGTTTGACCAATGAACCAATGAATGGAAAATGACGACGACTTATGCAAAGGAGGCTACGTACTTTCCAACTTTCAAGTGCAATATTAGCCCGCACAATAAAATGCCAACATGCATGCCAACATCTTAATGCTGGGTGGTGAATTCACAACAATCGTTCTTCAATGTAATCTTGTTTATCATGGCATTTAATTTGGCTTACACAATTACAATGATAACTATTTTTACATATTTATTTAAGGAAAAATACGTACCTCGGCAAAGGTGCGACAGGGTCTGTCAGGTTTTATTTGTCCTTTTGAATTTTGATGGTACAAAAAGTAATCATCCAGAAAGTCGTCAGAGTAAGGCTTGTCATTCTTGCAGGCCTCGAACCACTCATCGCAGACATCACTTCAGATAGGTACTTCACTGGTCAAACATCAGATGCCGCCTATTTGACGAAGTTTGGATCGCAATAGTATAGAATTCAATGTTGATCATATGGGGGTTGCATTGCTAAGACATAATTTCAATGTGTTAAGGGAAGAATTTATGCCGTAAACATTTCAAAATACAAACTAAATCAGCTCGAGTACAAGACTTTTTTAGGGATGAGGACGGTTTACCTCCCTCTTTCCTTCCTTCCTAGGAAAACTGAGGAAAAACCATTAGCCAACCAGATTGCGAATGCGTTTCGGAAAGAGGATCAATCTCATACGTGTTTGCGCTCGCATTTGGAAAAATCAAAACAAAACAAAATGGCGGACGAAGAAAATGCAAAGAGAAGTGTCATTTAGATGAAGGTTTTAAATGGCT
This sequence comes from Actinia equina, assembly GCA_011057435.1. Lineage (NCBI taxonomy): Eukaryota > Metazoa > Cnidaria > Anthozoa > Actiniaria > Actiniidae > Actinia > Actinia equina. The sequence continues at coordinate 80,282 of WHPX01000898.1, forward strand.
TATAAAATATTTCTGCCGTTAAAGAAAATGTTGCCTAGGAGAGACTAGAAATTTATTGCCCTTCATCGGACTGGTTTTTGTTCATGCTTTTTTAGTAAGAACCAGACCGCTTTAAAGCTCTCTATTCTGGATTTCTGGATTCATTGAAAGATAAATATTAAACTCCGCATCTATCCGCGCTAATCTTGGGTCCTTGGTCATCTCCAGGAAGTTTTCAGTCTTATAATAAGCCACAAATTTGAGAGTGTCTAACAATTATAGGCGAGAAAGTCGCACATATTTATCTGATTTTCGAGATTGCCTCTACAAAACACAAGTGCATTGGGATTTATTCCTTTTTCGATCGAGAAATCATGCTTTGCGCGCTTTGTCAGATCACCTGGTCATTCCTTCGTTCCTTCCTACGTTCCTTCCTTTGTTCCTTTCTATGTTCTTTTGTTTCTTCATTCTTTCCTTCCTCGTTCTTCCTTTCTTCCTACCAAGTTCCATTTAATCATCTTCCTTTATTCCTTCATTTATTCTTACCTCGCTTAAACCACCACAGTTGTCCCAGTCTAGGTGTAATAAGATCGTTCAAACCACGTTGTTTCAGACTTACAGTTACTTCCGCTGAACAGCAAGACTTGTTTTGCCAGGGAAAACAAGTCGCAAAGCCAGTCATTCGTGGAGGAAATATCTTGTGATGTACTCCTTCAAGACAATTCTCTTCAGTGCCTGGCATGGCAGACACAAGCTGGATGCTAAGGACTACAGCAATAACCGGTGCAGTCAACATTCTCTCTCATTAGTCAAACGATAGCTGAGCTGTGAGCTTGATGTTTTCAGGTTACTCACTCCACAACAAACTGATTGTTGGTTGGCCAGAGATGAAGTTTACAAATACTAAAAAAGTATTCCAGTGTTTTTCTAAAGAATTAGTGACGTTGTGTAGTCCCTATTTTGGACCTCCTTTCAATATTCATTCTTTTGTTAAATCACTTTAGGCTAGAGTATCATACGACAAGTAGTCTAGCTGGAATTCTATCCACGTTAATTGCACATTGTCCGAAATAAATAACTGGTTAACAATATGTAAAAACAGAACCCTGAGGTTAGGGTAGACTGGGATACCTGTATACCTGTATAGCACGGTTACTATCCGTATAGACGTTACAGCCATTCTCAATCACACGCGCCCTATAGCGATTGTTTTTGTCGCGACGAAAGTAGATTTTGGTGGACGTCAATCAAAGAGTTTCCATGACATTCTACAGGCAAGTGCCCTTATAGCTTTATGTTTTCCGAAAATCTTAACGAAACGTATAGTTTCTTGAAGAAAGACCAACATAGAAACTGTTATATGTGAACTAATTTTTGATCAAAAAATTTATCCCGTCAAGATCAGTCATCAGTCTCCCCAACAGCCGCTTTCAGTGTCGTCACGCAACGCTTTCTCCCTTCGTTGCGTGACGACACTGAAAGCGGCTGTGGGGGAGTCACCAGCATTTTTGATTTGCATTTGGATAGAGGGAAAGCATCAATAGGTCTCGTTAGGAGATAATTACCAGTGAAGAGATTCAAGGAGAGTCACTTGGACCAGTTAGACGCCTGTATTGTCTGAACAAGATGATAAACTGCCATTTTATAACGTTGTTTTATTCATTTTTTTTTATGTCCTTAAGGTGGCTCGATACAATAATTTTGAAACACGACTCCTCTACTTGTATTGCAAACTGCGCGGCACCAGATATAACTTGGCCAAATATGAGTTTATACTAAGTGTAGCTTTAACTATACTTATAAGGTTTTGATACACCTTTCACTTTACAATTTGTCATACTATTCAACGACTGAAATTAACAATTAACATATGTGCAATATGTGCAATTAACGTCCATAGAACTCCAGTTAGAGTACTCGTCCTATGATACTCTAGCCTGAAGTTATTTTTAACAAAAGAATGGATATTAAAACCGATCCTAAATATAAACTACACATCACCTTTAGTATCTTTAAGATTCATCTCTGGCAAACAACCAGTTTGTAGCGGAGTGAGTGACCTGATAACAGCCAGCTAACAGCCCGGCTATCTGCGAATCAAAAAGGATGTTAACTGCACTGGTTATTGCAGTAATCCCTAGCATCCAGCTTGTGTCAAGAGAAGTGTCTTAAAGGCGTACATCACAAGATGTTTCCTTCACCAGAGACAGGCTTTGCGACTTGCTTTCCCTGGCAAAACAAGTCTTGCTGTTCGTCAGACGTGACTGTGAATCTAGTGGAACGTGGCAAGAAAGATGTATTGCACTTTGACTGGGACTACTGTGGTGGTTTAAGCGAGGTAAGAATAAAAGAAGGGATGAAAATAGGAAAAAAAATGGATCGAGCCAAAAAATGGGAGGGATGGGGGGTGGGGTTAAGGCTACTCATCCCGAATTTATCCCCAACGAGAATATCCTACGCGAACAAATTTCGTTACGGAAATCCAATATGTTCTTACTTTTCTTACTGTTAAATCATGTCTTAGCAATGCAAAACCCATATTATGGGCTTGGAATGTCTTTACTTTTGCGATCCAAACCTGGCCAAATGGGAGGCATCTAACGGTGTGGTCGATGAAGCACCCATCTGCAGTGATACCTCCAATGTAATGTTCGAAGCCTGCAAGAATGACAAGACTTACTCCGAGAACTGGCTGGATGAATACTTTTTGTACCACGATTTAAAGGGTCCAATAAAACCTGACAAACCTTGTCGCACCTCTCTAAAATATCATAGCAGTAACAATTATCATTCAAAAACGAAAAATACTTGTGTATTGGCTTGTATTGGCTTGTATTGTAAAAATACTTGCATGTTGGCTTGTATTATGGGCATTACGGAGTTTCATCATGGTTTCTATATCGGATGTTACTTCTGGTTTGAGGGTGCTATGGGTACGTAGTGTACAGAGTATCATGGCTTGTATATTGTTGTCTTTGGTGGTGTATGGGGTTTCGTGTGTGGTATATGGATTTTCATTACTGGTGTATGGGGTTTCATTGATAGTCTAGGGTATAATGAATAGTGTATAGAGTGACATGAACGTGGGGTGTTGTATGGGGTGTCATTAGTGGTATATGGGGTGTCATGGGTTGTGTATGAGGTGTCATGCGTGGTGTATGGGGTTTCATTGATAGTCTAGGGTTTCATGAGTAGTGTATAGAGTGACATGGACGTGGGATGTTGTATGGGGTGTCATGAGTGGTATATGAGGTGTCATGGGTGGTGTATGGGATTTCATTGGTAGTCTAGGGTATCATGGGTAGTGTAAAGAGTGACATGGACGTGAGGTGTTGTATGGGGTGTCATGAGTGGTATATTGGGTGTCATGGGAGGTGTATGAGGTGTCATGGGTGGTGTATGGGGTTTCATTGATAGTCTAGGGTATCATGGGTAGTGTATAGAGTGACATGGACGTGGGATGTTGTATGGGGTGTCATGAGTGGTATATTGGGTGTCATGGGTTGTGCATGAGGTGTCATGGATGGTGTATGGGGGGTCAAGGATAGTCTAGTGTATCATGGGTGGTGTATGAGGTGTCATTGATGGTGTATTGAGTGTCATGGGTAGTTAGTGTGTCATGGGTGGCGTATTGGTTGTCATGGGCGGTGATGGGGTGTCATGGATGGTGTATGGGGTGTCAAGGATAGTTTAGGGTATCATGGGTGGTGTATAAGGTGTCAGTGATGGTGTATTGGGTGTCATGGATAGTTAGTGTGTCATGGGTGGCGTATTGGTTGTCATGGGCGGTGATGGGGTATCATGGGTGGTGTACGGGGTGTCAAGGGTGGTGTATGGGATGTCATGGGTGGCGTATTGGTTGTCGTGGGTGGTATATGGGATGTCATGGTTTGTGTATGAGGTGTCATTCATTGATGGTGTATGGAGTGTTATGGTCTGTTTATTGGGTTTTATAGGTGGTATATGGGGTATCATGCGTAATTTTGGTAATTGGGTGGTGTGTTACTGGTTGTATTCTCAGTTCAGGTCCTAAACGACGAATCTTGATGAGATTTAAATATATCTGACGTTTCTATTTTATTTTTAAAGATTTTTAAGAATGGTGAAGGTATGTGTAACCATATATATGGAAACAGCTATAGGTACGAAAGGTCTTCCAACTGCATGGTTTTTGATTTCAAAGGCAAAAACCCGAACGACAAAATCGTGCCACCTTCTTCTTCGCATTAAGTCTTTGAAAAACAACGTTAAACTGACAACAGCTAATGCTAATAATATGTAATAATCATCAGTGACAAAGACTATGCCATAAGGTTTGAATTCATAGCTTTTAATTACTTTTATTAGAATAATTATAATAATATAATCCAAAAGAAATATCATAGTCAAATGAATAAAGGAGGTTAATTGATGTGAATTCACCACCATCACTGACTTTATTGTGAGATTTTAGTGAGCGGGCTACTTTCTTAAATGCTGGCTTGTTTTGTATTAAACAAGACTCGACGGGCAGTGTTGACTGGGACACCTGACTTCAGAAGTTCAATAAGAAAATCTTAAAGGTTAAGCCGAAAGTTAGTTGCTAAGTTTCAAAAGAGGTGGTAGAGCTACTATAATGTACAGTGAAAACCGTTTATGTCATAATTTCATCGAAAAAATTCGTTTTCGAGTCCAATTTCCAACAGTAACTCCAGTTCGGATTTTGGTATCAGTTATTATGTCGTACACGATCTGTCGCCACGGCAGCTTCTTATAAAGAGATCGAGTTGTATTTTGCTTAGTTCGGCTATAAAATATATCGCTAAATCTTAACGTTCACGGGCATTGTTCACGCACATCCTTTCGTCTTTCAAATATTTTCTTGGGCAAATATAAGAAAGCGAGGCTCGAAATCTCATACCGCTGAAACAAATTCAGTGACCCCTATTTTGTCTTCTTTTTTATCTTTTCAAACCTCCATTCCTGGAATTACTTTTTGCATGGAAATTTCCCAGGCAGTAAGACAAACCAGGAACCTGCATATTTATGCAAAAAAACAAAAAAAACTTGACTTGAAGGAAAACCATATAATAAGGAGTAATACAACGTGAGACGGTAGTATATATCTGCCATTTATATTATAAAGATTATGTCAAATCCCCCTCCCCAAAATAAGGACTCATTTCGTAAAATTCGATTTTGTGAAACGGTAAAATGTGGATAAAAGGAGTTTGAATTTACATTGTTAAGGTTGGAAAAATTAAAACAGCTTCAGCCATTTCGGATTGTGAGCTCAAATGAAGAAAATGAAGGAAAAAAATATTTTTTAGAAAAGCTTTCCTTTCCACCTATTGTGGCGACTGACTACTTTTCAGCATTCGGTTTGAGACAACGATGCGTGCAAGCACAAAAACCGCTGAATAATCTTCACGAGGCAAAAAATTTTGCACGGGTCTCTCTCTCTCTCTCTCTCTCTCTCTCTCTCTCATTTATTTTCCGGAAGGTATTATCGAATTATTTTTCAAAGTATAACAAAATTCTGTTCATTAAAACAATGTTAAAATTCGTTCTGTTTTGTGCTCAATTTTTAAGACGACTTGCACACTCACCTTAGACCCTGAACAAAAAAAGTATTTTCCTTGTCTACAATAGTTGTCTATTCTATAGTGTAAGTTACGTGTTTGGAGAAAATTGCTCCTGTTTTTTCCTTAGTTTTGGTTTTATGATTTGTGTGTGCGTGTGCAGAGCTTGATTTTCACCCCAAACTTGTACAAACGCATGCCATTCCGGAGTGATTATCTCAAAAACAAGCTCGGGACACCCCATTGTTTTAAAAATCAGCATTCAATTTTAGGTTGAAAAAGATTCAATCGTTCAATTTTCTTTTTATTACTTACCAAAGTAGTCAGTCACCTTAACAAAACCGAATATAAACCAAGAATTCTAATTTTACGTAACCGTAACGTACGCCGTAACGCTGAAATAATTAATTTCCTTCTTTTATCGCGCTTCATCCAATCACTGAATTAATACGAGAACGGTTAACAGTAATATTACTTCCTTAGTACGCCTACCCTGGCATTTTTCTCTCCCAGACCCTATTTAACTAAATTCACACTATTATCTCTCCTGGCACAGGCAACTGAAACAATGAACGCTTCTTAACACTGTCTTGAATGCGGAGGCTAACAGAGAAATACAAAAGAAATGCCACAATTTCCATCGAAAAAAGGTGGTGATTTGTTTTGTATTTCCATCTTAGCCTTGCATTCACGGTTATTTTGAGAAGCGTCAGTAGATATAGAATGGCGGTTCTGCGCCACTCGAGTGAGGTACCATTGAGGTACCATTGTTCTGCACCACTCGAGTGACTAGAGGTACCATTGAGGTACCATTGAGGTACCCCCCCCCCCCCCATCACGGTCTTTACAGAGGTGACGTTATAGCTATTCTTATGTTTTTAGTTGACTGGATTGCACCACATCCTATAGTTTACGTCAAAGTTTAATCCTAATAAAAGTTTCTAATTATTCATAAAATATAGTTTTTCTATCTCAAAGTCTTAAAGGATTAGACTCTTTTTACTTTAGGCTTTTGTTTGACCCTAATTGAGTTCTACGAAGTTGACTCATCAAAAAACAAACAATTAGATGACTTGCCCAAGGAACAACAACAAACATGTTTTCTAAATATATATATATATATCTAACCTGTTTTATGAAAAGGTACCCCTCCCCCCCCCCCCCCCCCCCCTAACATCAGCACACATAGGGGGTCTGAATTTCACACTGGAATGCTCTGCTAGTGAAAGGTCAATTCCTGTTTTAGCGGTTTGTGCACACCCCTAGCTCGGCACTCCTTCCCTTCACCTCCCTATTCCCAAACCAAACCTTTCCCCCCCTCTCTTACCTTAATAATCTTGTCAGTTTGTCAGGTGTGCATGCATGCACTGGCTAAGTGTTGGGCCTGTGAGAATAACAAAAAAACGACAAAACAAATTAAAGCCTTTTAAAAGCTAAGCTTGGCTCTGAGATTGGAAGGCTTTGCAGAGGCAATGGGAAGGCGTTGACGTCAGAACTAGGCTTGGCTGATCCGATTCTATGCCTTTGAAAAAGTGCAATGTTTCCTAAATCAAATGGCATAGCATGCAAATGCTTGGCGACCAACAACCAAACAAGAATACTTAAATAGCTGCAAACCACAGAAAGGCACCAATTATTGTTTTGGCCAGCCATGCATGGCCCAATCGGCTTATTCATGCAAATTTACTGATCGAAAATCATCTATTCTGGGTAAAAAGTGAAAAATTCAGACATGATTTTCAAAAACTAAGCTCTAGAGGAAACCCCTTCAGCCTTAACTTCACTCGAATGGCTGTTCTTTCAGCATAGCAAAGCACAATTCAGTTTTAACTGTATGGTCCAGTTAATTGCAAATATTGTACCACAAAGAATGTCATAACTTATTGAAAAAGGAAAATTTACTTTTCATTCATCAATGCTAAGAAAAAATTGTTTTATTTCAACGCTTTAAAAATGAACATTTTTCGTAGCATTGATGAATGAAAAATTTAAGAGGTCTGTAACTTACCTCTTAATAACAGTGTAATTCATTTTTTCCCTTTAATTTGACGTGGTATATCTTCTTAACAGACACAGATATTTCAAAATATCGCTGCACCAACAAATTACTTCATTGAGGAAAAGCAAAAAATATTTTTTAAGCAAAGCTTCTCCGACATGCGCACTAGACGTCTTACACAGGGATCCCAACTAGATGTATATACCGCATAGACAAAAAATTGATAGAAAAAAATAATCATCTATGCCCCCACCCCGAACTCTCAAAAAAGAAAAAGAAACTAATAATGAGAATCCTTAATGATAAAAAAAAGAATGAAAGTGGAAAAATGGACAGAGTCATAATTATAACTGGAATTGGTAAATGTAGGTTAACTAATGATAGAAGCAATAGATATAGCGACTTTGTTGAATTTGAAACAGTTCCTTGATGTAATTCGGCCTACGCGTAGAGGCTAAGGCTTGGTGAACCAGGGACAGAGAATTATAACATGACGGACGACATTCAAGAGTTTGTAACTTGACCAAGTGCAATAAAGCATTGTCGCATGGACAATCGTGAGGAACTTTGAAAACAGATCTTAAGCCAAAACAATTTGCTACCTGGCCTACGTACCTACCTACCTACATCCATTCATTCATTCGTTCTGTCTACCTTTTTCTTTTCGTTTCTTCCTTCCCTTCTTTCTTCCTTCTTTATTTTTTCCTTCTTTGTTTGATTCATTAATCCTTATCTTTCTTTCTTCTTTTCCCGTTTCATTCTCTCATACTTTCAATCAATTCTTTCATTCTCTCATTTACTCTTTCTTTCTTTCTTTTCTTCCTTCTTTCTAAACTTCTTTACTTTTTTCCTTCCTTCCTTCCTTCCTTCCTTCCTTCCTTCCTTCCTTCCTTCCTAGCTTCCTTCCTAGCTTCCTTCCTTCCTTCCTTCTATCTTCCTTTACTATTTTCCTTCCATCCTTCCTTCCTTCATTCCTTCACAGCTTTCTTTCTGTTTTTGTTAGCCATTTAATTGTTGGGCTAATTGTTTAACGATGATGATTATCAACTTTATTTCAACATGCTAGCCTATTCAACAATAAAGCTGATTTCCAGGAGCTAGGGGCGTGCAACCGTTTGAACCGGTTTTTTTTCTTTCAAAGAAAACCTCTGACAGCAGGGCCCGACAACATTGGTTATACAGCACTCGGTCATGTCACTTGCAGTGTCAACGCTCTACCACCGAATAAGGGGGGTTCTGACTGTTTGCCTCTGGTAGCTCGCGTAAATGAACGTTTGCAAATGAAGGCGGTTGGCGTTTTTGACTGACGTTGACTGCTCTTTTGTTGTCCATTGTTTGACCGTTGTTGCTCGTGAATTTCTGTCAGTTGCTGTTGTTGCTGCTGCTGCTATTTTTTATACCGTTTGCAGGGATGAGTTCCAAAGATGACAAGCGCGAGTTTCTTTACAAATACGACCCTAATAGCCCATGGCTCCACAAGAATAACAAAGCGCCATCTGTCAGTTCTGTGGAGAGGGGAACTCGTAGCCGACCTTCCAAGATGAAGAAAGTTTACCTTGCTAAGAAACGGAAATCGAGAATGAGAAGAAATGCCCCCTTCAGAAGCCTACAAATAACTACTCTGTACTGTTGTCGGAAAGCTTGCCTTAGTGGAACTACCAGAGCCGAAATTCAATTTCAAAGACAACGTATCTACAGTCAAGACTATACCAATGCCTGAACTACACTATTGCGAGCAACATTCAAGTCCAAACCCTATTTAGTGGGCGGAATAAGATTATCTACACACTTCCTAGCCTTGGTATAGTCTGCAAGACTGCCTTTAAAAAGGTGTTAGCAATATCGGATAAAAAGATACGGGTTCTTTTGAGAAAACAAAACGTGGGCGATCTAACATTGCAACGCGATCAACGTGGGAAACACAAGAACAATGCAAGAAGACTACTTCCAGCTGTCGTCGAGTTAGTAACTAATTTCATCAAAGATTACAATCCTGGACCAAGTCATTACAGGCGCCAAAGAACTGCAAAACTATATTTTGACCCTAAATACAGCTTAAGTGGCATTTGGAAAGATTTCACAGAACAGCATCCTGATCTTAAAAGCAATGGCCTCAAAACGAAGAACAAAGGCGCACCTCTCAGTTACTCGGCATTCAGAAAAATGTTTATTGAGAAAATGAGTCACCAGTATTCATTCCGGAAAGCCCGAGTCGACACCTGCCAGACTTGCGACAAGTACGGGAAGAAAATTCGAGAACTTGAAAGGGCCATACCCATCGTGGCAGTATGTTCCAGAAGAAAGAGCCAAGAAGAACTTCTAAAACTTAAAACTGAACTTGACGAACACCTAAGAGAAAGCGAAATTAGGTATGGTGCTATTTCTTACGATATGAATGTACTAGCCAGTGTTGCCAAATAATAGTTACAGTATCGCAATAGGTCTACACCAAATATTCCAACTTCGAGTTCTCTTTTGCTCTGTGTTAGCCCTGATTGTGCGTAAAATGTTCAGAACTGAGAGCAAAAGCCGTGGAATCCTAATCTAGTGCAGTGGTATTATTCATGTGTCATTACGACAGGCTGTTACTTGTTCTAAAGAATATATTACATTCTAATGAGGCTAACTTAGAGCAAAATAGAACTCCAAACTGGAAAATTGCCAGAACGTTGCTAATCGATCCCGCTCGAATATCCTTTTTCTCGTAACAACGTTCTTGCAATATCAAGGTACTTAAGGAATGGGTCAAAAGCCAGTTATAGCACAGATCATTTTATTTTCCGTATTTTGTCGTTCTTAGAGTGATTTCTTAGAGTAGACTCTAAACCCATTGTTTCTGTTGTTGTTCTTTATCAAAAAGTACAAACTAAATGGTCTATTTTCTGTCACGGTCATATGAGAATCACTCTACTTCATATACTTAACGTATCTAAAAATTCTAGCATGTAATAAGGCATAGTTGAATTCAAACTCTCAGATAATTAGAGAACGGCAGAGCTTAATTAACGACCAAGAAATAGCAACAGCAGCAACAACCGCAAGACTAGCCAACCAAGACCGACAACCAATTACACGCACACTTTAGTATTGTTTAGCAATTCTCCAACCACGCAATTATATGCGCAAACTACTTATCGACGTACCATTTGCCCAAACCTCTATAGTTACCTTATTCTATTTAAGTTCGGGCTATATTGCTATTTATCAAATGCAAAACAATAAAAGAAGACAAACGTCTATCTTAAGGTGATTGCCTACCTTTGGAAATTGATTTAAGCTTTTCTTAAAATTTCGATTTTCCGAATTGAAATTTAATGCTGATTCCAAATCTGGACAGAATTTTTGAGACAGTTTTTGAGCGTGCGCATGTCGTGGGCTCAAATCTAACGTTTAAAAGTAGGCAGCCACTTTAAGAGCATATTCTGCAAAGAAAGAAAGAAAGAAAGAAAGAGTAAACATCCAGGCAATAAGAAAACAAAGTCATAGAATGCACGCGTAATTTGATCAAGGTATATTCCACCACAATATATGTAGTGCACCAGTCTTAAGGAAGAAGGAAACGTTAAACACAACTTTCATTCCATTCAAAAATCAAAAAAATCGAACTTCTGGCAAAACTGTAGCGCGCGCCAATAAGTTCTTTGGTAGCATGACGTCAACTTTTGGAATAATGACTGTTACTGCTGTTTGTAATCTTACTAAAATGAATGAAACATCTCTAGTCTTGCATCTAGACTTTCATAAAACCATTCAGCTACCGAAGTTATCCAGCCAAGACGCCTATTACAAAAAGAGATTGACAACCAGACTATTTGGAATATTTGACGCAAATGATAAGAAATTGAACGCATACATTTATCCATCGACCGTTGGAGGAGAAGGACCCGATGAAGTGATTTCTTTTTTGGATTTCTTCTTGAAACGGAGTGAAACAGCTGTGTTTAGACACCTTGTGCTTTGGGCCGACAATTGTCCCGCACAATTCAAAGAGAATTATCTTTTTTTTTATTGCCAATATCTTGTTAAAAGGAAGCAATTTCTCAGAGTGGATCTGAAATTTTTGCTGGAAGGCCACACCTATGCAATTTGTGACAGGCGTTTTGCTTCTGTAGAAGTAGCTACAAAACGCTTTGAAACAATCGAAACTCCCGCCGATTGGGTAGCAAAATTGAATGAACAATGTATAACAAACCTTGTGGTACATGAAGTTTCGTTGGACATGGTCAAGTCATATAAAACGTTTTTACGCAATGCGTATGTCAGCCGCCAAGTAGACATAGAGGAAAAAAAAAATTTTCGGTAAAGAATTTGGCTTGGCTAAACTTTGGTATCGGTGAGTCGATAAACAGCAGTGGTAGGCTCGTTTCTGAGAAACTCAAAGATGGGGAGTGTTTTGCTAGATGTTCTATCAATCCCTATGAAAGACCGATGAAGATCAATTATTTGAAACAAAAGCAAAGCCGTCGGCTTAATCTTAAATCCCTGAAAGCGAGGTCGCAAGAACTAATTCCAGTTCCGACAATAGTTAAAGAAAACTGCTTGGAACTTGCTACAAAATACCTTAGTTTAGAAGCAAAGCGTTATTACAATTCACTTCCTGCTGAAGATGATGGTGATGATGATGATTAATACACTCATATTGATTCGCGGTTAATATACCTTGATCAGCTTTGACAAGCGCTTAGAACAGCTTATAACTTTATTTTCTTTTAAAATAAATTTCAATGTTGTAAATAAAAAAGTGGTTGTCAGCCTTGTTGCTTTTATCAATTTCCTTTTCGCTATTGTGTTTTCTATAGCTTACAACCGTTATCGTCCAAGTGCGACCCTCGACGTTTGAAGACTCGTTCGCCGACTAGCATTTCGTCGACCGTGAATCAAAGAACTCAATTTAAAAATCAACCATAAATTCTTATTTTGAGGGATATTTTATAGTCTGGTTTAGAGATTCTAGAGATTAGAAGTATCGAATCTCACATAACTATAAGAATTTATTGTACATTTTCGATTCTAGTTTTTTGATCGACGGTCGTTGAAATGCTGGTCGACAAACGAGACATCAAACTTCGAGGGTGGCACACTTCATCGATAATGGTTGTAACCCCCTTCACAATGATGCCTTGCCACTGGCTTTGACGTTCGTTGTCTACTAAAGCACAGGGTTCCCAATAGGGAAACCGGAGGTTTCGCATTTGGGAACCCTGTGGTGCATCTCTATACTGCTAAAAACAGAACTTGCTTGCCATGTTCGGAACTGGAAACATAACAGTATCACCAGGCACATTCGACCTGCAAGATAAAAGAAAATCCCGCCCTCGCACCCTTAGGAAAGGGACATGAATAAAAAAACAGGGATTGCGCAAGTTTTAAGCGCCAGAAAAAGACTGGTATGCTTTGGAACCTAAATCACAAATTATTTAAAATCTTTTTCATCTGCAAAACGTTTCTGAAACTTCAAGTTGCTACTCCCCATGATGTTTAGGGCGCAAGATTTGGAAAATGGCTAATTTCTCCGCCATCCTAAACATTGACATCATTACGGTTGCTGGTCGTTGCAAAACGTTTCTTGGTCCAAAAAGCCACAAAAATGGTGTTTACTAAGATATAATTTCCTCAATCCTTACAAATAATTAATAATATAAACTGCAAATTACACAGGGATCCCAATATCATTTTGCAACCAGTATTGATTTGTATCACGTGATTGAACTACGCCTTCGATGAGATAGTATGAAACTCATCGCGGTAGAGCCAAAGCAAGACACAAAAACGCCAATTGTTCTTCGTTATTTTGAATTTAGTAGATCATTTATCAGTTCAGTACTAAAACATTTATATTATATTGTCTCTTTCTGTACAGAATTGCACTTGATTTTCTCTCAAAACCATGGCGCTGACCTTCGTAAACTCAACATTGCAATGTCCATTTTATGTCGAGGTATGTAACTATTTGATTTGTGGTTGAGTGTTTCTTATGACAGATAAAAGAAATGCAATTCGAAAAGTGCTTATCATAAATTTCTTAGCGTAAAAGGTGTGTCAGTAGGAATAGATTCAGGATTAGTTTAAAGCCCCTCCAATACCGTTTTATATACTAGTAAATTTTACACTGTCATAAGCTACGCTGAAAAATGTTTGCAAGTAATAAACCTGTGAGATTTAAGACTATTGTCTTTATCATAAAATTACACTGTTATAGTTTTTATATCGAAGTAAATCTTAAAAGACATATCATTAGATATTAACCAGTAAACGAACCTAAAAAATGTTTGCTTAATGCAAATGTAGTGCGATCTATCTTGTAATCCGTTTCGCATTACTTTTACGTGATTGCGTTCGGAACTATCAGGTTTAAATTTATGTCTGGAATCGCATCTTTAAACGTTACACTTTAAAAAAATTGTATCCCAAACAAAGTATAGAGCTAAATCCCTCTATTTTCGCCCCGAAAATTGCATTTGAAAGGTAGATTGGAATACTTTTCTAAACTACAGTGTTATCAGTTTGAAAGATCTCAAATCATGTTTGTTGGCAATTAGGAAATTTTCCATCATAGCTTGGAACGCGATCGTGTAAAGCAAGGACGGTCCGTAATAAAACTAATGGGGGAAAGGGGATAGGGGGATCCAATAATAATTTGTGAGAACCCCTTACTGTTACTGTTTTAAAGCTGCTACTTTTGTGGATATATCATGTAGATTGAGGCTAAATTGAATGACTCAAATGAATGACCTTCCATTGCTTTATGAAAAATTGCCATATTCTGTGTTTTTGTAAGACAATGGAAGGTCCTTTTGAGGCATTCCATTTAGCCTCCACCGTTGTACCATAAGTATCATTAGTATATGTAATAGGACTCCATGCTGTCCAATTAAGAAATAATTGGGAGAGGAAAATTCCGGGGACTGACAAATATAGATGAGGCCGTAGGCCGAGTCCAATTTGGCAGTCAGAGGAATTTTTCGAGTCTAATTATTTCTTGATTGGGGAGCATGAAGTCCCATTACCTATTAATCATATACCTGCGTAATTAATCCCGCATCAACAAGACCTGTCCAATTAAGAAAATAATTGGACAGTTACTTATATGGGATTAATGAGAAGCTGTATAATTAATATCATGTTATCGTTGATACAATTAATGATCGAGGGAGTAAGTGATGGATGATTTGATTGTTCAATTGATTGCAGACATACAATGGCCAGGCCCCAAATTGTGATAAGAAGCTTCTAGAGAGCATTTTGGAGCCAGATGAAGCAAGGCAAACACGACTTGATATCAGAACATTCAGAAGCTGTATCAGTGAGATCGTTGAAAACGAAGATGGTCGACTGACAGTCATCGCCTTCAGTAGACAAAACAATCAGCCAGCGGCTCTTATAACATTTAAAAAACACGGATATAATCCAAATATGCTTGATAGCCTTCCGGGACAAAGCACCAGAAGTGACGTTCTTAACACTAGGAGAAAAGCGCTCTGGGAAGTGCAATACGTCGTTCGTCGTGTAGAGTTTAAATCTCAGTGCTTGGGTGATATAGTTCTTTCGTGTGGCTTAGAAAAACTGGGCGAGATAAGCCTTTCGGAATCACGAGTCACAACAAATGTTTGGTTAATTGTTTCAAATTCGTTTTTAAATTCATCAGCTATTCGTTTATATTTATCATGTGGTTTTGAAATGTCAGCCATGTATCAGTCAACACTAATGATGGTTTTATTTGATCTAGATCACAGGAGGATAGATAAAGCACGAAACTCCATGAAAAGGCAGGTAGAATCTGTGTTTCTTCTTCCACATCTTAAGGACCTTAATCTCCAGCCAAGCAACCACGATCCCTCAACCAGCGGAATTGGGCGACCAATTTCTTCAGATGAAGAGGTATTGTTTAATCATTAACACTATAAGAAATGGTGTTTACTGCAATGGCGGTTTCAGTGTTCAGGCTAGAGCAAAATTACCATAAAGGTTCCCTTTCGCCATTTCAGGTGGATGTGGCGTTAATTAGTGATAGAGATAGCGACACCAGCAGCCAAACGATCGAGGTTACGCCAAGAAAAAGGACACGGCGAAGAAATGCCAGTGACGACCAGGTTCTTCAAAGTGGTTCCCAAAACCCCGAGAATATCAAAGGTTTGCAAGACGATATACTTTCTTCCTTGGAGTTTGTTTCTTTTTCAGAGCATATCAAGTGGTTGCCTTCCCTAATCACTCCCATCGACGCTGAAGCAAACGCGATGATACGAAACACTGAAGCGATGAGGCAAAATGCCGAGACGATCGACAAGAGGCAAACTTTCCTCCAACATTTGGAAATGGCAAAGCAGATTGAAATCTTCAGCAAACGAATCGGCAGGCACACTTACGATGCAATCTTCGACTTGTGCAATCATGAACTAGGTCTAAGTATTCAGTATTTACGAGCCGTTTTAAGAGTGTCATGGGCTGTTTACAGATTTCCCATTCTTGAATTGTGTAAGATGTCTTGGAAGGTAGGTATGAAGCGAATCCCAGAAGTTGCCGCTAGGTTGGACCGCGTAAGTGAAACTAACGGGCGCTTTCCATACAATATTACTGCGGCGCAAGCAGACTTACATTCTTTGTGTGTTAGACTTTTTCTTCATTATCCAGAACGATCTTTAGGAGATGGAGATGGTCTTCCCTACACTACCGTGCTGTCAATTAATGGCATATTCCAAAACGATGGCCCAATAGAAAACCTCGATTCTTACGTGAGTACTTCTTGGTATCGTCGAATACGAGCAACAGTAGGTACAGAGATGCGAAGCAGAATTGTTGGCTACGACACTCAGGAAGCCCCAAGACCAAATGACGAGAGAGCTGTAGACACGCCTCAACCGTTTTGGGAAGAAGGGAGATCGTTCTTACTAGATGAACTTCACCGTCTTCTTGGTGATATACCGCCTCAAAGTGCAGTAGTGTTAGTTGATTGCTTTTCAGTTGACCTTTATGACAGACTGCTTATCGACATCAGGGGAGTGTATCCCTCTAGCCAAATGGCGGCGGGAAATTTCCATCCAAGATTGGGTAGATTCGAGCTAGCTCATCGTGCTCTGTCGTCAGGCTACGCGTTTCCAACTTACAATTATCTTGTCAGCCGATCTCTTCTAGATGACTTTGATAGGGCAAGAGAACGACAGCGTGGTGCCTTTGGAGTTGCAGTACCAGTTTACCACCCTTCTGTGTGCAGACGACATCGATATGAAATCTCAAAGAATCGTACTCGAGCAAGACGCCGAGTAAGGTTGGGTATAACTTACGTGTTTTTATTTTTGTATTTTAATTATTATTTTTATATCTTAAACAATATCTATGCAGGTATCAGGTAGTCCCATCAGCGGTGCTTGTTTAAATGAGGCCTGAATCCATCCGCGTCATGAACGGATGAGGAAGCAATAGTGGTTCCTGTCACCACTGTGAATCGTTCGGTTTACAAACGTTCCTAGTGATACGCGCGGCATTGTGAAATAATATTTAAGTTGACTTGAACCACTGGCTTTTGAAATATAAGTCAGTAAAACACCTGAAACGAGAACATATTCGAGTATAAGGAAAAAATCCTTCGCGACAGTAAATTGTGTTAAGATAGATTTAAAGTGCTTGTGTCATTAAAGAAGATCGTAACGGCGTTGCGACACAATTTGTACGGAGCATTACAGCGTGTCACCTCCCGTGCAATGTTAAAACTGTTGCGAGACAAGTTGTAGCAATAACTGCGAAAAGTAAAAATCGTTTATGGTAGAATTCAACAAATTCAGAGCGGATTTTACAATTTTCCTTCTTTGTCGCCTGATTATGGATATGGCAAAAATGCAAGGCAATTTAATGAATGGTGTTATTTTCTACGGCTCAATGTTTTATATACATCAAATTTGAGGTTAATTTTAGGGCTATCATTATATCTTTTTCTGCCCGAACGTTTCCCTTCAAACTTGCACACAAGTTGCATTTCCTAACTGAAGATGATAAGATTCTAAAACTGAGCCTAAAACTAAGAATGTCATTCTATGAATTTCCATTATTATTAGCCAGCCACGGAAAAAATATATAAATAAAGTACACTGATAGATTTTAGGATAATTAAGGTACAAAATTCCAAAAAATCTGTAAAAATTGGTGCAATGGTTTTGCGAAACAAGAGAGTAATAAAAGCTGTAAAACACGCTCTGAATTAGTTGGATTCCACCTTATACAGTAACGATTGTCTCTCCATTGGATCTTGTTTTTGCTTAGAGGGTTTTTTCCTCCGGGTACTCCGGTTTTTCCCTCAATATTTGCACACATTTCATAAGTTGGTGGAAATTGGAAAATTGGCAATTTTCTATAGGTCATGCAATAACTTTGCTTATTATATGACAAGGTAGTTTCAGAGCTATGGTTGGTCAATTTGTGTACCATACCTTACAGTTCATACCGAACATCAAACGTCTTTCCTAGCCTTGTCATATAATAAATATCTTATTAACCTCGTTTGCTCGGTCCCTACCGTAAGTTGTGGTCCTCGTTTTTTTCTACTTTCTTTGTAGCCTCCGCTCTACGCGCTTGGGCCATAAGGTATACTAAAGAAATATCGGTCCATAACTTACGGTAAGGACCTCGCACTCGACTAATAAGAGCTACATAACCAATAACTTAGCCAAACGATTACGAGGACCTCGGTTTACAAAAATAGTCATATTAAAAACATTATAAAGCCACCGGCATTTAAGCACACACACAAATCCTTTCAGGAAGACCTCGTAAAAGGAGGGGCTGGTTCGATTCCAGCCGGGGAACTCGTGTGCAAATACAAACAAAAATGATTATCACCATGACAACTACAAATACTTGGATAGCAACGCACAACAAATGACGTTCGATATAGTTTGACGTTTGCAGCATAGCAAAGCACAATTCAGCTATTTTGGCTAGCCATCCTTGGGCAAAGCGTGCAGCATAGCAAATCACAATTCAGCTATTTTCACTAGCTATCTTTGGGGAAACCTTGCAGCATAATAGCAAAGCACAATTCAGCTATTTCCGCTAGCCATCCTTGGGCAAAGCGTGCAGCATAGCAAATCACAATTCAGCTATTTTCACTAGCTATCTTTGGGGAAACCTTGCAGCATTAGCAAAGCACAATTCAGCTATTTCCGCTAGCCATCCTTGGGCAAAGCGTGCAGCATAGCAAATCACAATTCAGCTATTTTCACTAGCTATCTTTGGGGAAACCTTGCAGCATTCTAACCTGTTTTATGAAAAGGTACCCCTCCCCCCCTAACATCAGCACACATAGGGGGTCTGAATTTCACACTGGAATGCTCTGCTAGTGAAAGGTCAATTCCTGTTTTAGCGGTTTGTGCACACCCCTAGCTCGGCACTCCTTCCCTTCACCTCCCTATTCCCAAACCAAACCTTTCCCCCCCTCTCTTACCTTAATAATCTTGTCAGTTTGTCAGGTGTGCATGCATGCACTGGCTAAGTGTTGGGCCTGTGAGAATAACAAAAAAACGACAAAACAAATTAAAGCCTTAAGCTAAGCTTGGCTCTGAGATTGGAAGGCTTTGCAGAGGCAATGGGAAGGCGTTGACGTCAGAACTAGGCTTGGCTGATCCGATTCTATGCCTTTGAAAAAGTGCAATGTTTCCTAAATCAAATGGCATAGCATGCAAATGCTTGGCGACCAACAACCAAACAAGAATACTTAAATAGCTGCAAACCACAGAAAGGCACCAATTATTGTTTTGGCCAGCCATGCATGGCCCAATCGGCTTATTCATGCAAATTTACTGATCGAAAATCATCTATTCTGGGTAAAAAGTGAAAAATTCAGACATGATTTTCAAAAACTAAGCTCTAGAGGAAACCCCTTCAGCCTTAACTTCACTCGAATGGCTCAGAGTAGGATTGGAATTCTAAAATCAAACTGAATTCGTGACACCCTAGGCTCTTTCGGGCAAGTCCTGGACCGAGAGTGAAGAGTAAGTTCTGGAGGGGAAGGGGCATTCCAGCATAGTGACCTTCTTAAAAAACAGGTTATATATATATATATATATATATATATATATATATATATATATATATATATATATATATATAACCTGTTTTAACCTGCCATCCTTGGGCAAAGCGTGCAGCATAGCAAAGCACAATTCAGCTATTTTTACTAGCTATCTTTGGGTAAACCTTGCAGCATTCTAACCTGTTTTATGAAGAGGTTCCCCTCCCCCCTAACATCAGCACACTTAGGGGGTCTGAATTTCACACTGGAGTGCTTTGCTAGTGAAAGGTCAATTCCTGTTTTAGCGGTTTGTGCACACCCCTAGCTCTGTCACTGTTTCCCTTCACCTCCCCATCCCCTCCCTCCCCTCTCTTACCTTAATAATCTTGTCAGTTTGTCAGGTGTGCATGCATGCACTGACTAAGTGTTGGGCCTGGGAGAATAACAAAAAAAAAAAATAATAATTAAAGCCTTAAACTAAGCTTGGCTCTGAGATTGGAAAGCTTTGCAGAGGCAGTGGGGAAGCGTTGACGTCAGAACTAGGCTTGGCTGATCTGATTCTATGCCTTTGAAAAAGTGCAATGTTTCCTAAATCAAATGGCATAGCATGCAAATGCTTGAAGACCAACAACCAAACAAGAATACTTAAATAGCTGCAAACCACAGAAAGGCACCAATTATTGTTTTTGGCCAGCCATGCATGGCCCAATCGGCTTATTCATGCAAATTTACTGATCGAAAATCATCTATTCTGGGTAAAAAGTGAAAAATTCAGACATGAATTTCAAAAACTAAGCTCTAGAGGAAACCCCTTCAGCCTTAACATCACTCGAATGGCTCAGAGTAGGATTGGAATTCTAAAATCAAACTGAATTCGTGACACCCTAGGCTGATTCGGGCAAGTCCTGGACCAAGAGTGAAGAGTAAGTTCTGGAGGGGAAGGGGCATTCCAGCATAGTGACCTTCTTAAAAAACAGGTTATATATATATATATATATAGTTTATTCATAAAACGCTCAATGCATGTGAATACAAGAAAAATTTAGATCTTTTCATTATTTAACCAAGTATGATATTTTGATTGTCAGTATATATTTGTTCAATAGAAACACCCGTCACAATAGAGGACTGTGTTCTGCATAATAGACCCGTTTCGAATTCCAAATTACCGCTGTGTTACTTGATTGCAGACTCATTTGCACAGAGTTAGCCTCGAGTTTGTGCAGAATATTCACGTGTTCCAGTCAAGGTCCGTCGAGTTTCAAAGTGATTGTATTGTTGAAGTTGTGCATTCTTTACTTTTCTGTTGGTATTTGTGAATATTTAAACACTGATACGAGGCTAACCCTGTGCAAATGAGTCTGTAATCAAGGAACACAGCGGTAATTTGGAATTCGAAACTGGTCTATTGCCGAGTTAATCACATGAATCAATTACTAGATATCAAGACCACGTTTGTAAACAATAGAAGACTCAACAAACACAGTATTTTGATTGATTTTCATAGTTCAGTCACTACAGCTAAACTCCGAACTAAACATTTTGCCAGTCGGGTATCGACTTGGCTATCACTCTCAATCGTTCAGATCGTCGTGGTGGTTTTAAGATTTTACCAATATATTTATCTGAATCTTGATAGCTAATCCACTTCACAGATTTTTCTTTACTCGACGGAGGAGTTGGTAGGAAATCAGGTGGAGGTGGCAGGGATAATTGTGTTTTGGGGGTGCTGAATGAGGCAATGGAAGAGGGTTGATCAAGACTAGTCGTGGTTCTTAATGGAGTGGAAGGTACCTCCGGTAAAGCTGAAGCTCTCGCTCCACTGAGTTCCAGAGCAGGAGTTCGAATTTTTGAAGTTAGCCGCTCTAGGAATGAAGGCGTTTTAGTTTTGGGTGTGGTGTAGCCGCTATCAGTGAGACTTGTTGAAGTAACATTTTCTGGGGATGTTAGACTAGTGAGGAGACTGGGACTTGTCAATGGTGGTACCTGTGGTGATTGCACCATTTCTAAATTTGATCTGTGGGGCGAACCACTTTGAATTTGCTGTTGTAGATTAAGGTATCGATCGTATAGCTGCGAATATTTTTTGATTTTTAGTTCCGCAGGGGTATTGGAATCCCTGAGAATGCTAGTCATTTGCTCCTCTAAATTCTGCATTGTTTTTAATATAGGCAATTGTAAATAGCTTTGACGTTCGAAATAGTTAGCAATAGATTGCGTGAAATCTGACTGTCCACCACCAAGTTGTGATATTGCTGTTTTTGACAGCTTCGTCTGCAAAGCAGGCAGATCATTGGAAAGAACATTCGTCCGGAGCCTGCATTCTTCTGGTGTGTTTGGTTTGAGATCCAAGAAAAGATACCCATAAGGTCTTTGAACAGCGGCTTCGTACTTTTGCACAAACTGTTCTGTTTTTCCTGGGTACATTTGTTTTCCCAATGTCATCATTTGTAGTTTATCTCTTGGGTTTTTAAAAAGAACAAGGTAAGCCGCATTCAGACTCAAAGTGCGCATGACTTTTCCTTGAAAGTATAGATTCTGCATCAGGAAAATAACACTAAGGTTGCGATGATGAGATTCTTTGGTAAATAGGTTCATGATTCTCTTGTCGTTGGACGTCTCTGTCATTTGATCGTCAATCACAATCACATTATTGATTTTGGAGTCGAAATAACCATCCTCGTCAATATCGTGGGGTATGCCTTTGACGAACTCGATCCCGGGAATGGTTTTCATTATGTGGTCGTAAGCAGGTTGCCATTGTGCGTAACTCTATACAATACGCTGTGGTGATGGATTTATGATTTTTGCTGCATGTTCAAGCAAATTCTGAACCCAAACTGTTTTTCCAGATCCAGTCATTCCAGCTACCGGAGCAGTGAACGGATGCAGCAGTTGAAATATGGCGCAATGATCTGTTTCGTCATTCCACATAAGTGGGATGGTGACTGGTAACTCTTGGCTGACATTTTCCTGACAATTTTTTCCATGTAGTAGTAGAGTTCGCTGTTGACCCAGCTCGGCTCGTATAAGCTCGTAGGCTCGGCTCGGCTCGGCTCGGCTCGGCTCGGCTCGGCTCGGCTCGGCTCGGCTCGGCTCGGCTCGGCTCGGCTCGGCTCGGCTCGGCTCGGCTCGTAGGCTTGGCTTGTAGGGTCGGCTACTAGGCTCGGCTCTTAGGCTCGGCTCGTATTATCTCGTATAGGTTCGTAGGCTCGGCTCTTCAAATGGTCATTTGTGATAAATAGGCAAAATCCCATATGCACAACTTTCATTTCTATGCATCTTTAGTCGAGTAAACATGAGTCGATTGCTCCTTGATAATTTTGGTTATTTGCATCTTTTAGCCCATTGCTCCGAACGACAGAGGAAGGCTTTGCTTGCAACTTCCAGCCCCGAACAAATTCATGTAATTTGTGATATATGTCATAATTTGTTACAAGGAATAATCCCCATATCAAAAGGGCAAAAAGAATGATTGAGACCGCACAAGGATGATATAAGAGAGTTAGCTCATGGATCAATACCATTTAAAGCGAAGAAAAAAATTCTGATTCAAAAAGGCGAAGGCTTGGTGGGGGAGGTCTTGCCTCCTCTAATGAGCGCTCTCAGTCTTTTACTGCTATGAAAAACCCAGCCAAATCCCAAGAACTTCATTTTACTAGTAGAGGTCATCAGAGGAAGAATTAACAGAATCCGAGCTGAGCAAAAATTCCTCTAGCGAGGAGGAGCAATTTTCGAAATCGGATGAGAATGAAATCAATCGAATGGCACGACAGCTCCCTAAAAGCATACCGCGACAAAAGGCACACGACTTACTTCATAGCATGGTAGCATCCAAAGATATTTTGTATTGGAATTCTCATGGAGAAATGACTCATCATCAACGTAGAATTCCACTAGCCAACATGAAAGAATTAATCGAGTATGCTTTGCTACCTTACAATCCAGAAGTGAACGTCCCAAGAGGGCTCAAGACTTTTACCAGATTAGCAGAGCTTGATTTAGACAAGGATCTTATTCGCAACAAAATACAACTTTTGCTGTTCATTAACCGCAAAGGAATATTCATTCAAGCGAAAAAGCATTATCATTAGCGCGAAGAGGCAGTAGGATTTTAGCTTTAATAATAATAATAATATAATATGATTTATATAGCGCCTATACAAGTCGGCTCTAAGCGCTGTAAAATATATATAAATTATAATTCAAAAGCTAGTTTAAACAAATGAGTCTTAAGGTCTTTCTTAAAAGTTTTTAGACATGAAATGTTTCTAAGAGGAGACGGTAGTGAATTCCATAGAACAGGAGCAGACACAGAAAAACAACGATAACCATAAGATTTAAGATTGTACGGACAAGTAACAAGAAGCAATTCCTTGGATGAGCGGAGAGTTCTTTTAGGTTTATACACAGTTATGAGATCAGACAAGTAGACAGGAGCCAGACCATGAAGTGCTTTGAAAGTGAGGAGTAGAATCTTGAAATTGATGCGATGTTTCACAGGAAGCCAATGCAGAGAACAAAGGACAGGAGTGATGTGATTATACTTCTTGGAGAGAGTTACAAGACGAGCAGCAGAGTTCAAAACATATTGTAATTTATCGATTTGAGCATTAGGTAAACCATATAGAAGAGAATTACAATTATCGAGCCTGGATGTCACAAAAGCATGGACAAGTCTTTCAGTAGTATGGACGGAGATAAATTTACGAATACGAGCAATGTTACGCAAATGATAGAACGACGTCTTACAGATATTATTAACATGAGGAACCATTGACATCACAGAATCAAAGATTACGCCAATATTTCTTTCATTACAGGATGGTTTGATAACCTGATCGCCAAAGTGTAGAAGAGGAGTAGACAGATGAGGATTATACTTCGAGGACAAGATAAGGAGTTTAGTTTTTTCTTTGTTAAGTTTAAGTTTATTTTCAGTCATCCAGTCATTTATTTCACAGAGACAGGCTTCAATTCTTTTTATAGTTAAGTCAGTAGAAATATCATCATTGCAACTGAAAGGCATAAATAATTGGGTGTCATCAGCGAAGAAATGGAAGGACATTTTGTGACGACGGAGAATATCAGCTAGTGGTGACGTGTACAACAAGTAGAGAAGCGGACCAAGAACCGAACATTGGGGTACACCACAGTTTATATCAACAATTTTAGAGAACGAACCATGAACAGAAACATACTGCAAACGATTACAGAGATATGACTTAAACCATTTAAGAGCTGTTCCACAAATTCCAAACTTTGAATACATACGATCAAGAAGAATAGTGTGATCAACAGTGTCAAAAGCTGCAGATAGATCCAGAAGAACCATAGCAACACCAGAACGATTATCAATTTCTTTAAGGATGTCATTATGGACACGAGTCAGGGCAGTTTCACAGCTATGAAGTTGTTTATAGGCAGACTGAAGAGGTTCATGCATGTTGTTAGATGACAAATAAGCACAGAGTTGATCAGCAACAACTTTTCCAATAATTTTAGAGACAGTCTTGAGATTTGATACAGGACGGTAATTAACGAGTTTTTCATGATCCAACGATGATTTCTTAAGAAGAGGTTTGACAATACCAGTTTTAAAAGAAGGAGGGACAGAACCATTTATGAGAGATGAGTTGACAATCCTACAGATAACAGGCAGAAGAGAAGCAGATTTATCTTGAAGGAGACTAGCAGGAAGAGGATCAAGCTCACAGGACTTTGACATCAGTTTACTGGAGAGTTTAGTTAGCTCATCAATAGTCACGGGAGAGAAGGAGTCCAATCTACACCTAGTTGTACTGGAGTCCAATTCAGAGACAACAAGAGTTGACATAGAATTTTCAGAAGTAGGAAAACCATTACGAATATTGATAATTTTATCTTTAAAATAATCGACAAAAGTATCAGCGAGAACTTGCGACGAAGAGGAAGATGGTAGCTTTTTTTCAGGAGTTAAATGTAGCAGATGATCAATAGATTTGAAGATTGCGTGACAATCAGAACCAGCATCAGAGATTAAATTTGAGTAGAAATTCATTTTAGCTTCGAATATTAACTTTTTCACGAGGTTACTTTGTTCAATATACAATTCACGATCAATGGCTAGTTTAGATTTTCGCCAGCGCCTTTCAAGCTTTCTTTTCTTGATTTTATTGGTTTTTATGACGTCATTATACCAGGGTGCTTTCAGGCGTTGCGTGACAATTTTAGTACATAACGGGGCATGTTTATCAAGCAATGATTTCAGAACAGAGTCATATTGAAGGCAGAGATCATCTAAGTCAGCAGCAGGAGATTGTATTAATGACGATTGAGATAAATCACGGCTAAAATGATCCATATCAATAGAACGAATTTTACGATAGGCCAGAGTACGTATAGAAGCACAGGGTCTGGTGACAGCTAACTTACAATGAACAGCAAAATGATCAGACAACACAGGATCACGGATATAAACATTCTTAACAAGCAAGTCATCATTCCTAGATATCAGGAGATCAAGGACATGATTGTTTTTGTGAGTTGGTTCAGCCAAGTTATTCAAGATAGATAAATTAAAACAATCGAGTAAATCAGTAAAACGAACAGCGTAGACATCATTTGGGTTATCAACATGGAAATTAAAATCACCAACAATTAACAGTTTACCATTAAACATAGAAAGAGATTCAAGCAGCGACGAAAATTCTTGGAAGAACTTAGAAGTTGATGAATTATTTTTCAAAGTAGGCGGCGGTCTGTACACAACAATAGACTGATTTAGCATCGGGACGGCGACGCCGAAGACGACGTGACGGCGCGCGGTATGGACTGGAACTAGCGGTTTTTAACTTCCGGTTTTCGAAGCGACGTCCTACACGTCCCGTTCAGGACGGCGTTTGCAGTCATTTGACGTCGCGAAGAAAACGTGAAAAGTAAGTAGTCTTTAATTTACTTTTATAGCCTAGAAGGTGATATAATTAAGCAAATGCTTGACTTAAAATACTTGCCAATTAGTTCACTAGATAATTTAATTCGTCTACAATTCATTTTACTTCACAAATGGAAAGAAAATACGTGGATAAGCTTAATACTATCAAGCTAATTAGCGAAATGTCACAGCTTCTAGTTACCGGTGTAATAAAACTGTTGCCTCTGGAAATTGTTTTTTAAATTGTTTTAATGAAGAAATTTTAAAGAACAACTCGACTAGGTACTAGCTTATCAAGGTTATTACTGTTTATAACAACAACAACAATTAATGTTGTGCTTTAAAGTTTTATAAATATTCATATTTTATCACATCTTCCTCGTTGTTTTTTCATTCCAGTGATGTGTCAAGAGGACTGTTTTTATCGATATTTTAGTCATATAAGATTAAACTTTGTAATTCTAATTTTTCTCATTTTTTATTATAATAGCCCATTGTAATAGGTAAAAACGGAGAAATAGGATGGAAGCTGAATCAAAGAAAAAGTAAGGCTCACTGCATAATAAGACTACAAATTTAATATTATTTACAATGTAAACACCTCATGCAAAAATAATCATTAGAAATACCATATAAATTTGTTTATATAATAACAGAAATCATATAATAAAAACAAAATAATTAAGTATAAGCTCATAAAATATTAAGTAATCTAAGTATAATATAATAGCATAATATATACAATGGTACTATACAATTATAACACTACACTTTTATCTCATGATCAACAAAAACGTCATGAGCTGTTTTATAATTGGCTTATATTTTTCTATCTTTATTTATAGGTCAGTAATGACTTGGGGTGAAACTAAAGACTTGATGATGTTGAGGGTGATCGCAACAGAGGGAGTTTTTGTACATAAATTTGGTAGCAGGGAAAGAGGCAAAACCTGGCAATCCGTTGCCGAGGAATTAAATGCCCAGCCAGGTTTTGAAATAAATGCGAGATCAGTAAGAGACCGGTATACTATCCTATCAAAAAGACTCCAAAAGAAAAATGCAAAAGAAAAGAAAGAAAGTGGTGGTGGAGGACAAGAGCCAACTGAAATCGAAGAAATATTAGAAGAACTGGCAGAAATTGCAGACAGTACAGACAAGAGATGCGAGGAAGAAAGTGAAAAGAAGAAGGAATTGAATGAAGAAGACAAACTCAAGGCTACAGATATGAGGGATAAGGCTATGGAAAGGTTTGGGCAAACAAGGAAAAGAATTGTAGCGGATCACGATGCTGGAGATGATGCCACAAAACCAGAGAAAGTAAAGAGAAGGTCTTCATCTGATACACTTGAATGGCTTAGAGAGAAAGGAATAGAAGACAAAATATTGAAGGAAGAGGAGACAAAACAGAAAAAAGAAGAACTAGAACTTCTGCGGGTGCAGCAGAAAGATCTTTCCAAGCAGCTCATATTGCAGCAACAAAGCCAGCAGGAGCAAACAAGGCTGATGCAACAGCAAATGGCTCAACAAATGCAACAGCAGCAGGCACAACAACAACAGCAACAGCAGCAATTTCTCATGATGCAACAACAGATGCTGGCTGTGATACAGCAGCTTGGTCATTCAAGTTCACAAAAAAGGGACTAATATTATTGTAGCCTAAGTTCCATTTCTCTTTAGTTTGTGGGTTTATATATATATATATATATATTCATATTTATAATTATTTATATATCATACAATTATAATATATTACCTTTCACCTGTATGTACTTCATGCCACGTGGCACAAAAGGCTTCTTAATTATTTATTGTGCAGGTACCAGTTATATTCAATATCTTTACAACTTTGGGAATTTATGAACCTAATATATTTGACATTTTGAATAAAGTAGAATGCAATAACAAAAAAAAGATAAATAAATTATTTACTTTCAAATGTATTGCAATATGTCAAGTTTGTAATGTCAAACAAATGCTATTCATGTGTCTTCCATTAAAAAAATAATTTGAATGATAAATAAATGTTATTTGACTATCCTTGAGAAAAAAAACATGTAAAGCATTACATTTCATTTGCCCTATTTTGCCTAGATGTCACAGTTTCCTCATAAGGGGACAAAGTGATTAAGAACAATAAGAATTTGGAGCTCTGATGTACCTGGTTTTCAAACATTTTATTAACTGTTTTTCCCAGTTCTGATTTCCGAGTTCAATTTTTGCAGTTTTTGTGTTTTTGCTGTTTTATCCTCCTCCCACAAATAAACACGATTCTTTGTGTAAATTAAACCGAATTGTTTTGATAAAACATCACACTTTCATAAGGTAATAGCATATACAGTAAAAAGTCCTGAATATAATAACCTCCACTACTTTTCCAAGTCAGGTTGTTATGGTTCTTAAATATTTGGAATCTAGTGACAAATCAGGTGAGTAGGTCCATAACAGGTTCTTAAATTTACCAGCCAAAAACAAAAATTCTTAGATCCTTAGCACATGCTTTGCACATTGCCAAAGCTATATGCTTTAAAGTGTACAGCATATCAATGATAATTGAATTTACATGGTCTCATTTTATTTACATATTGATATTTCAAATGTTTATATCTCCAAAAAGGAAATTTGAAATACAAAAATATTATGCAACCATACTACTACACTGTTCACATATAAGTGATTTTGAACATAATAAAAAATCTTTGATATCCACTTTAAGCATACTTAAGAAATGTATCATTTTTCATGTTAAATTTCAGCCTGGTGATTCTGACATTATCAACTGGTTCTCAAATGGAGTTTTTACTGTAGTCTGTATTAAAGTTATACTCTATTACCTGCAAACAGTTATTTCATGTCGTGGCATTTGGATCTATCTAAATGTAAATGTATAGATTGAAACTTAACCAAATGCTACAACTGCTATATATAACTACTGGAAATACTCTTGTAGGGTAGGAGGTGGTAAATTAAAAAACTGGGAAACTATATTTTCATATAGACATGTTCTTGCATTCTCCAGCAAAGCACTTACGAGGTAGAGCTTTCCAACAGCACTAAGACCAACTTTTAGTTGTTTTTTAAAGTCTACAAACTTGAAATAGTTGGTAATGTTCCCAAACATCCACTCCACTGAAACTCTGACCTCACTCATTGCCTTGTTGTACAACACCATATCGTTGGTTAGATGTGCTCCCCTATATGGAGTCTGGAGATGCACATTTAATGGGTATGCTGGATCCCCATAAAGGCAAAGTGGTTCTCCATTTACCCAGGCAATACGCCTCAGCTCTGTTAGCATGTTGGATTCCTGTAGAATCGTGCTGTCGTGTCTCCTTCCCTCGTATGGTCCACACATGTTTGCAATCATCCCATTTGGTGTCACCACACTTTGAAATTTTATGCCGTGAACTCTTTTATGGCCATTGTAGAGAACTCTTTGATTACGCTTTGGCCTTGAAACCTGGCGAAGTGTTCCATCCACGAACCCAAAACAGTTAGACAACGGAGCACCTCGTCGATGAATTGCTTCAGCATATTCTTGTAATTTCTGTGGTTGTAACATTGGTTGATTCCAGTCTGAAAGGCGATGGTGATGGCTGTCATAAACGAAATCCAGAACCGTGTTAAAAATAAGGCACAACTCGCTAGGATTTCTTCCGAATCTGGGCACCATATCACTGTATCGACAAGGGAAAGCAAGCCTTTTCAAAAGCACACAAATGGCTTCGACATCACTACATACTGTTCGCTGACAACATACAAACTTTGGAGGAAATCCAAGCGCTTCAATCAGGCCATTCAAATCTTTCTTCGCAAATCGCAGTTCTGTTCGACATTCAGTATCATCCCAATCATCCATATCAAATCTACCAAATTTCCAATAAGGAAATACTTCTCTAGAGGAATTGGCATCGTAGAGAAGAGCAAATTCATACTCGTCGATAATGTTTTGGTCGAAAGCAAGCAAAAGGGCTTCTCTGACAACCTGAAGTCCGCCACCTGTGGCCATAACTTTAAATACGTTACTGTACTGTAGTTGCTTTGACTTTTATAGGAGTGTTTTTATTTTTTTTGAGAATAAACCACAACAAAAACAAACCGACGCCATTTGGATTTTCTCTTGTATCCGTCACGTCTTCGTCATGCTAGCTAAATCACGTATACTCACGCCGTCTTGCCGTCCTAGAACCCAGTCCATACCGCGCGCCGTCACGTCGTCTTCGGCGTCGCCGTCCCGATGCTATCAGTCTAATAAGACGGACTTGACTCGAACTTCCACGAAGAGTAAATTCCAAGTGTTCGAAAGAAGAGTAAGAAACAGTAGTGTTAATACGTTTGATTTTAATCGATTTCTTGAAAAGAAGACCAATTCCACCACCAGAACGATTAATTCGAGGACAGTGTTCAAAAGAAAAACCATCTGGACAAATATCGCGAGAAGCAAAGTCACTGTTACTATCATTATTCCTAAGCCAGGTTTCAGTCAAAGCAAGAATATCAATATTTTCATCAACGATAAGGTCTTTTAAATGAAGAGATTTGTTGTTAATCGATCTCGAGTTGAAAAGGCAGAAATTGAGCAAATTATCAGCAGAAGGAATTACACGTTGGGTATTTTCAACAGACTTAAGGCTCAGTGAAGCATAGCGATCAACAGAAGAGGATTTACAACGACCACCACGATTTCCACGATAGCGAAAAATGTTTAGTTCTTTGAAGACAGCAAAATTAATAGATGACAGGCTTTTGGTTGAAACACAGTTACGATAACAATATAGTTCATTTCTAGAGTACGATATAGACGGCAAATTTGAAGGCTGAAGCAGAATGTTGACAGATCCAGATCCTGTAGAGAGGTCAAACGGTGAAATATTTGAAGGTCCAGGATTTCGTTCAATGTCCATATAAATAGTGATGTCAAAAGCAGGATCATGACCAGCAATAAGTAGAGAAGTAGAACCATGTTTAGTCAGCTTTACACGAGAGAACGAAGACTTGAAATAACCACACGGAGACAAGGAGATTTTAACGACTAACGGTCGAAAATTCAAACATAGTAAAATATCACTCCAGAGTAATAGATTTGATGAAATTTTCAGGTCAGCAGGTAATTGTAAGTAAAAGGATCGATCTAAAACACATTTGCTTTCTTTACATTTTTTACAACCCATGAATATAACCGTTCTTTACAAAGAAAACATGGCGTTAGGTATTGAAGAAAGAAGTGTATTTATCCTTGAAGACGCTCTCTGACTTCATTCGAAATTCGGTTTCTTCGAGCAGCCATTGCAAACAAGAGGGAATGCAACTAGTGAGTTCATATTTATACCTAACGCCATGTTTTCTTTGTAAAGAACGGTTATATTCATGGGTTGTAAAAAATATAAAGAAAGCTAAAATCCTACAATTCCCGTGTAAAAAGTAAAGTAATAATGTTTGCGCTAATGAATGTCCAAAAACCGTTATTGAATGTGTGGTTTTGTCTATTGATTGCACAAAGGCGCTAATGAAACTTCGAAAACGCTAATGAACCTGCACAAACATATTCATGATTGTCCAATGTTATGCTAAATTCCTTAATGAATGTTCCATCGCGCTCTTGAAACTCCGTTCGCGTTATTGTGTGCCTCTTCGCGATAATGATAATGCTTTTTCGCTTGAATGAATATTCCTTTGCGGTTAATGAACAGCAAAAGGTGTAAAAGAATCTAGTGTAGAATCTAGTAGTAGAATCTAGTGTAGAATCTAGTAGTAGAATCTAGTGTAGGATCTAGTAGTAGAATCTAGTGTAGAATCTAGTAGTAGAATCTAGTGTAGAATCTAGTAGTAGAATCTAGTGTAGAATCTAGTAGTAGAATCTAGTGTAGAATCTAGTAGTAGAATCTAGTGTAGAATCTAGTAGTAGCTAGAATCTAGTGTAGAATCTAGTAGTAGCTAGAATCTAGTGTAGAATCTAGTAGTAGAATCTTGTGACTGATGTCACGCAACACAGTCACGGTTTTCTTAGTGAGTATCAGATTTTGTTAGTTTAGTTTGGGACGCGTGGCAGTTGCCCGTGCTTAAGTGATTTCATATCAAGAGGTCAAGTTAGGACTTCAAGTTAGAAGTTAACATCTGGACAAAGTACCGATCATTTAATATGTTTGTAAACTGTTTATGTATTGAATCTTAGTTTTAATAATTCGTTCTATCGCGTATAATTCCGATATGATTAGTTACATTCCTTTGTTGATCTACTTGTAGTTGCTTAGTGTTAATGACGACCGTCTTAGCACTAGTGTCCATTACAAACCTACTGACTCTCATTCTTATTTACTCTACTCGTCTTCTCATCCTAAGCACACTCTTAACGCTATTCCGTTCTCGCAATTTCTTCGTCTTCGTCGTCTGTGTAGTGATAATCTTGATTTTTCTGTTAAATGTTCTGAAATGCGTTCCTTCTTCCTTAAGCGTAATTATCCTGCTCATGTTATTGATCGCGCTATTCGTAAAGTTTCTACTATTGATCGTACCACCGCTCTCACATCTCACACTCGTCCCTCTAATGACCGCATTCCTTTCACTCTTACGTATCATCCTATTAACATTTCCATTAAGCCCATTGTTAACCGCAACTTTTCTCTGCTTGACTCTGATACCCGCACTTCTGCTATTTTCAACAACCGCCCTCTCTTTTCCTATAAACGTGATCGTAATCTCCGTTCTTTCTTGGTCAAGGGAGTTCTTCCCTCTAACAAAGAACCTGGTACTTTTCGCTGTTCTCGTAAACGTTGTTATACTTGTCCTCACATAGCCTCTCACACTTCTGTTGTCGGTCCTAAATCTTCTGTTAAAATCACTGACCATTTTGTTTGTACCACTTCTAATGTTGTATACTGTATTAAATGTACCCGCTGTAATCTTTTATATGTGGGTGAGACTGGCCGCCGTCTTGGTGATCGCATTTGCAATCATCTTTATGATATTCGCAATAATGATCCCACCAAACCAGTTTCTCGCCATTTTAATCTAGCTAACCATTCTCTTTCTGACTTCATTGTTTTCGGTCTTTCTTCGCTTAACGGCAACAATGATTGTCGCAAGACCAAAGAAATGCGGCTTATTCACCTATTGGGCACTCTTAGTCCCAACGGGATTAATGAACGCTTTATTTTCAACTAACCTTTCCTTTTGTCTTTTGATCGTTTGTTTTTGTTTCCTTGCCTACCTTGCTCTCATTGGTTTCTTTTGTCTTATTCTATCATATATACACTCCTTTCTACCACTTCTTTCTCTTTTACTCCGACGAAGGACTAGCGTCCGAAACGTCAGTAAGTTTTTTCATCTTTTCACGGTGTATAATTTACCTTTCCATCATTATTGTAGTTTTACGGATAAGTCAGAGATAGTCAAGATTGACAAGATATACGAATAAAGATCAATCCAGCAGTCCAGTCTTAGTTTGCCTAGCAAAGGCCACAATCTAGTAGTAGAATCTAGTAGTAGAATCTTGTAGTAGAATCTAGTGTAGAATCTAGTAGTGAATATGATTTCGTACAAACAAAGCGCCGTTAGGTATAAATATCAGTCAGTTCTGAGTTTTTTAATCCCTCTTTTTTGGATATTGCAATGGTTCAACAAATAAACCAACTTCCAAATGAGTCAGACTAGCGTCTTTTGAGGGCCTATGAAGATCCACAGAAATGCATAAAATGGTACACCCACATGCAAACATATCGTCCAAGATGTTTAAATAGAGAACACGTTCAAGGATAAATTCAATTTTTTGTTTTTGGAAATGTACAATCGTAAAAGCATAATATACTTATATTGTATTGCGTAAATAAATGTCCAAAACACTGTATTGAATGTGTGTTGTGGTTTATTGTCTGCACCAAAACGCTAATGAACGTTTGAAAACGTTAATGAACTTACGCAAACATATTCATGATTGT
The DNA here is from genome assembly GCA_011057435.1 of Actinia equina. Taxonomy (NCBI): domain Eukaryota; kingdom Metazoa; phylum Cnidaria; class Anthozoa; order Actiniaria; family Actiniidae; genus Actinia; species Actinia equina. Next base: position 114,663 of record WHPX01000898.1, read on the forward strand.
CAAATTCAATGCTAAATTTCTTAATGAAAGTTCCATCGCACTATTGAGACTCCGTTCGCCTTCAGTATTGTATGCCTGTTCGCTCTAATGACAATGCTTCTTCGCTCCAATGAATATTCCTTTGCGGTTAATGAACAGCAAAAGGTGTATATAGTATTATATATTATTTGGATTCTATCTGGCACATGTTAGAGACAAATGAACTTAAAGTTTTCAATTCAATCGGTAGAGCTTTGATGGCATTTATACTGAAAACAAGTACGAATGTCTGTCCAAAGGCCTAAAAGCTGAAAAAGAATCATTTGCAGCTGTCCAAGAGAAAAGCAACGTAAATATGCTTAACTTTCATATTTCTTTTTAATTTGTTTCTTACAATAACCTTTCCTTTTTTCATTTAACATAGCGCACATATTATGCTTATGTTCACTGCTGTTTTCCAATGTAGGCTTTTGAAAACAAACGAAATCTGAGGAGAAAACGAGAAGTAAGTCTACTTTTTTACATTACCAAGATATTTACCAAAATATGTGAAACAACTTACTAGAATGGAGTCTTACGGTATACGTTTCTAGTGACGGCATTTCGATAATAGAGTGCTCACATTATATCCGTGAAACAAATACTAATTTTTTGCGCTAAATAGTGATAATTAAACAATAGAAAACAAAGATTTCTGTATGAAATAATAGTGATTAGTACTATTTAATGTTCACGGTTTTAGTGCGTGCACTCTAAACAAGAGAACTTATTACTATGGACTTAGTAGATCATCTTCCTTTCATACACCTGGATGATGAGTCATTCAGGCTGGCCCTGTACGAATTACAACAGGGCCCTATTAGATACCAACACGATCGATTAGAATCTCTAGTTTTCAATCCATTGATGTTAGAGAAAAATATTGCTGCTAATTCGGATTTAGATCCAGATGTACAATATCTCAACTTACCCAATAGCAACTATTATATCTCTGAGCAACTTAATGAGATTACGTGTAATGACAACAATAACTCAAAATTTTCTTTATTGCATCTAAACGCTCGCAGTATTAATCAAAACCTCACTAAATTAACAGATTTTTTCACTACTCTAGACCTGACTTTTTTACTTATTGGTATTACTGAAACTTGGCTTGATAAAAGAAATTCCAACAGTGATTACATAAAAATAGAAGGGTATAATTTTATTCATAAATCTCGTGATGATAGACCTGGTGGTGGAGTAGGTTTATTCATAAAAGATGACATAAACTTTAAACTAAGAAATGACCTTACAGTTTTTGATTCTCAAATTCTGGAGTCTATTTTTATTGAAATAATTAGATCTCACCAAAGAAATGTAGTTATAGGGGTATTATATAGGCCACCCAATTCAAATTTTCAAATGTTTATGAACAAATTGAATGAAATTTTGCCTAAATTTTCAAAAGAACAAAAAGACTGTTATGTAATAAAATATCAACAGCATAACAACACCAATGATTTTCTTGATACTATGTTTTCACATGCTTTTCTACCAATTATCAATCGTCCTACTAGAATAACTTCACACACAGCTACTTCTATTGACAACATCTTTACTAACTGTTTAATTCAAAATGACCAATCTATCAATGATATATTATTCACAGACATTTCAGATCATTTGCCAATCTTTTCTATAGTTCCTTTGCAGGACAATGCTAAATCTAGAAACATAAGAGTAACTAGACGACAAATAAATACCCATACTAAAGAGCTTTTCAGCGAAGAACTAAATAGGTGTAATTGGAATACAGTCATTAATTCTCACAACCCTAATATCGCCTATGATAACTTTGTTGCTACTTATAACAAGTATATGAAAGATGTTTTCCAGTCAAAACAATAACAAGAAAGAAAACAAAATTAGCTAGTAAACCTTGGATCACCAAAGGACTTCTAACATCTATCAAAGCTAAATGTAAACTTTATAAGGAATTCTTACGTAACCTCACTCCATTTGTTGAACAAAAATACAAGAAATATAAAACAAACTATCCTGCTTATTAAAGTTATCAAAACGTATTTTCTATGATTCCAAGTTTGAATCAGCTAAAGGAAACCTGAGAGCCACTTGGAAACTTTTAAATGAAGTTATTAACAAGAAAAAAAGGATCCTTTGACTATTGCAAATACGTTTTGTGAATTTTTCACAAATATTGGGCCAAGCCTTGCCAAAAAACTGCCACACTCAAATATCTTACCTGAACAATATCTTAGTAATAGGATTAGTGAAACAATCTTTTTAACTCCAGTCACAGAAGATGAAATCACACTTCTCTCTGTTGGCTTCAAGATAGGTAAAGCAACTGGGTTTGATGGTGTCAACATTAAAGACATCAGAGCTAATATTCAATCTCTGGCTAAACCACTGTCACATGTTATAAATCTATCTATTTCCACTGGAATTGTTCCTAATAATACTAAACTTGCCAGGGTGATTCCTATATATAAAAGTGGTTGTTCTTCTGATCATGAATTTAGTAACTATAGACCAATTTCTATACTCCCTGTCTTTTCAAAATTCTTTGAGAAGGTCATTTATGATAGGTTAGTTGCTTTTATAACCAAGTATAACATACTTTATGAACATCAATATGGCTTTCGATCCAGTTATTCGACCAACTTAGCTATTATTCAAATGGTTAACCACATTTCTTCATCAATTGATAATGAGGAACTTTCCACAGGTGTATTCCTGGACCTGTCAAAAGCTTTTGATACAGTATATCACAACATACTTGTAAAAAATTAGAATATTATGGAATTAGAGGATTAGCTTTGAACTGGATTACCAGTTATTTAACAAATAGAAAGCAATATGTTGAAATTGAAAATAATTTATCTACCCAGATGACGATTAATTGCGGTATTCCTCAAGGAAGTATTCTAGGACCTTTATTATTTATTATTTATGGCAACGACATAGCGAACTCTTCAGATCTACTGAAATTTATATTATTTGCCGATGATACTAATGTATTTTATTCTGATAAAAATGTGAAAATTTAAATTATATCTTGAACTCTGAGCTTGACAAAGTTTCAACATGGCTAATCGTGAACAAACTTACTATAAATATCAAGAAAACTAACTATATACTATTTAAGCCAAGACAGAGGACATGGAATAGCAATAATCTGACTTTAAAAATTAATAATGTGTTAATTGAACGTAAACAAAGCACCAAATTCTTAGGTGTCATAATTGACGAACACTTAAGCTGGAAAGATCACATTTGTACTGTTGCTGGGAAAATATCTAAATCTATAGGAATTATATCTAAATCTCAGTTCTTTATTTCACAAAAATCTCTTCTTATGCTTTATTATACTTTGGTTTACCCTTATCTTTATTATGGGAATATCATATGGTGCTCTACCTATGAAAGTAATTTAAATCGTTTAAAAATGCTTCAAAAACACGTAATCAGGATTATTACTAACTCTAGATATGATGCTCACACTTCTCCCTTATTTTCTCAATATAACTTATTAAAACTGCAAGATATTTGCTCTCTTCAGTTAGGGCTATTTATGTATTCAATAGAAAATAAAATTTTGCCTAACTCCTTTCAAAACAAATTTGTAAAAAACTCCCAAATCCATAATTATCCAACTAGACAGTCAAATAATCATAGACCTGCTTTCTGTAGAACCAATATCAAACAATTCACAGTAATAAGTCAAGGGCCAAAACTGTGGAACAAGCTACCCAATCACATTAGGTCAGCAAGTTCAAAATCTATTTTCAAAATTACACTAAAAAAGCATCTCATCAGCTGTTATGTCTAAACACTGATCTTTACGTGCTTATTAATTTAATCTATCAATTGAGTTTAATATCTGTATTTATTTATTATTTTTAAATTAAATTGTAAATGAACTCTTTATACTGATCATTGTAAATTACTACTTTCTAACTTTAACTTCATGTGCATATGCATGTACTAATATGTATTTATTTCTATATATTCATTTTTATATATACCAATATACACCTTCATGCTTCATCAAATAATTATATCTAAATTACCCAAGCTTATATAAGACACCTCAAGCCGGAATATAAGCCTATGGTTTCTTCTTTAGGTGTCTTCCTTCTGGATATATATACATTCAATTATAAAATCTGCAATCACTATTTCTTTTATTACATATTTGTACAATTATTGTTAATAGAATTTTGAATACTTGTTACTATATTTCCAGAAAGTTAGATTGAATAAACTGATTGATTGACGCCGATATAAACCCAGAGCAAATTATTTATTAGATCTTTTGCATATAAGACAAGTGTCCGTTGTACCAAGACGTCCCACTTATCAAGCACCGTGATAAGATAATAAGGGTTCTAAAAGCATCATTATCACCCTATGAATACATGCCATTGTTGATGAGCAGTCTTACTATACAAATTTACGGTTCTTTTATTTGGGTGAGGTGGGAGGGAATATTCTTCTTTTTATTTGCTTTGTTTTCAATGAACGAATGAATGGAGGAAGATTAGTGATGCGTTGGCGACTGATTGATTGGATTTGTTTTTATTCCTTGTCAACGTAAGTTTCAATGATGTTAATTCATTAGAAATCTTCGTCTTCTATTGCTCAAACATGCACACAGGTGAATTACGATGGAAAGAAATGCTCGCCTGTGTCTCCAACGACCCGAAATACATCGTTAGGTTTTAAAAAACCCAATGGCATGTTCTACTTTAACTCTGCACCTCCGGAGTTCTCTGATTATTCTTTGTAGTCTTGGATTTCCTCTAACTTGATTCCTCTTTTTGGGCCTCACTATAACCGGATGGGGTGGATAGCCAAGGTCTGCCAGAATGTGGCATCCAGGAGGCAAAGGAAGGTCGCACCGTGGACCAATACTTGGCATCATATTAAAGCAATTGGTGTCGTTCAAATGACCAGGATATCTGTGTTAGTAAAATAATTACAAAATTATATGGTCCCGGAAATTTTTGAATTTTATTCCATTTGGTAGCTTAAACTCCTGGTCATCTACATAGTTAGGCAGGTTTCACGACTAGTCTTTTTATTTGAAACCACTGGTCTATTGATGAATGTCTACTGATACCTTCATACATGTTTCATTTGTTTTTTCGTTTTTCTATTTTTAAGATTTCTTTTTGAACGATATTTTATAAACACAGTTAACTATACGAAGACACAATCGAGTGTAATTTAAATGAAACTGTATCATAAAGGAAGCTGAAATCGTGCTGGTATTGCGTAAGAAAAATTAAATGCAAAAGAAATCCTGATATTTTGTTATTAATTTTGTTAATTAGCTCGCGCTATTCACTAGTTTTCCTTCAGTGTTATAAAACGTTGCACTTAATTGCAATTTTGTCAGCAAAGTGTATCACGAAAATCATTGGAAGAACTCTAACTATAGTCTACTCAATGTTTGCAAACAAAAGCCCCATTTTGGCAGGGGGTAAATATAATACCACAAGGTTTTTTATAGCATTGGCGACCATAAGCATTTTATTCATCACAAAATGGAAAATGAAGAGACGAATCAACAATACTTAAGTGAAAGCATTTACAAATACACGAAACTTTCCTTATCACAGGCACCCGATATTTTTGTTTTACTTTGCCCCTGGACGCCCCATAATGCCTTGCGATTCAAGGTTATGGCCTTATCACAAAAATGCGGGTTGTAAATGGTATTTTGGTATTATTTCACAATCATCTTGCAAATTCATATCTCAAAAACGTCTCTCGCGATGAATAAACCTTTCCCGAAATCGCTTAAAATCGAGGTCCGCCTCAACTTGACACCATTTCGTGATCACCCAAGCGAGTTCGGGAACGGTGTATTGAATGCTAATCGAATGTATAACTGTAAAACAAGCTACGTTTTTTATAAGTGCCCCTTCACACAATGACCGCAGTATCGTTGAAGTAGTCCATATTGTTTTCAATGATTGTTTTTGATAAATGAAACATGAAATATAAAACACATATTTTTCAGCGTGGGTATAAACTGAAGCAAAAGTATGGCAGAAATGGAACATTAGAGCCGACATGAAAACCGCTAGCAAAGCGGGATATACTCATTTCCGCTTGCCTGAATAACAATGCCCGGGTATAAGTGAGACATTTCGGGACACGGGACACATGTCTTATATGCAAAAGGTCTATTTGGTAAAGGTTTACACGATGGAAATTTATATGAAATGTCTAGAATAACTAAAACTCAAAGTTAACTTCAAGAACTCAATATCGTTTAAAATTTTAATTTGTTTTCGTTTTAAATTTTTAGAGATCAGATAAACTGAAAGATTTTGTGGTCACTCCACTCTTGTTTCCTCGGAAAACCCAAAGTCAAGCGTCGTACCAAGTTTAGCAGATACGGTTTCCAAGGTAGGATACTTATTTACCAAAAATCGTAAGCCCTGCTCTAAATAATCAAGACTAAAGATTTTGTTCAAAATAGGAGAAGAAGAATATTGTTGCAGAACAAAAAAAAAGACACAAGAAGACAACACAGCTCCATTAGCAGTGGTAACTTACATCACCCTTACTGTGCATCTCGTTTGAAATAGCCAGAGCCGCTGCTTAAACCTAAAACAAATATATTGTTTTTCTTTGCCCATTGCAGCCAACAAATGATGTTGAAGTGGACAGTTGGGGTGAAAAACTCAAACCAACGAAAGTGCTTGAGGTAGGAAAAAAATCATTAATTACAAAGGTATGCCTGCCGTCTATAATAATGCACTGACATATTTGCTGAACGACACAATGATGGCGTCGTTTGAGTGGTGAGCGAGTGTACAGTGGTAGCATATTTCATGCTCACTTATTATTCTGAACTAGCGACTGTTATACGGACGATGCACTGACCCATCTTACCATTTTTTTTCGTGACAGACAGTTAACCATAGTGGTTAACTAGTGGTTAACAGAATGCTTGTTTTTGTCATGTTTCTGACATAAGAGTTTTTTATTGTAACGGAAAACCCTTTAATTTCTCTTTGTGCAAGTTTTTCACTAATATATAATTCCCCTTTACGTATTTTAGCCAAATAATGATGACGCAAATGGGCTTGATGTTCCATGTGAAGAAGTCACACTAAAGGTATGTCATAATACTTGTTCTAATAGATGTAAGTGACAGTTAATATTTCGAATAGTTGTGAAATATTTGTTGTTAAATGGCCGTGAAAGTGCAAAAACACAACACATTGGCGGTAGTTAATTTTTAAAGGTACCCTTTCTTTAGATCACGTTTCTTATAATACCTTTATAATTTTTTATTAAGGACGACATCACAGTAGAGACTGTTTCCAGACTTACTCGTTCTATTGCTACCACAGACAGGGTGTTTTTCACTGCATCGGTACCCAATAACTCGACATCCGTTATGGAATCATTTGATTGGGATAAGATCAAACCATCTCGTTCTCGCCGAACGCATCTGTCTAAAGGATGGACTGATATCGTTTACAAATATCTGAACAAACTCAACCCATACTGCCCTTTTGTATTTAAAGGGCACAAAGCTAAGCGATTTTCTAGTCGACAGAGCACTGCCAGTTATTCATTTATTGCAAGTGGCCGATGTGTTTTCAAAACCTGCCCTATCCAATTTAAAGTTTTCATGTTATGCAGTGAAGAGAGGCAGCGTACTGATTTTGCATATTACTTTTAACGGCGATGTGAAGCACGACCTGAGCATTAGAAAGGCTTGTCCCATCACCGGCGAAACAAGGCAAGAAATGGTTCAACATTTAAAAAAAAAACATCTGAAAAACCCTCCACTGCTCACAATGAAAAAGTAGACAACATTGAGAGGTCGTCATTTAGTGCTGGTAATTGGTCAGGTGCAGGTACGAGTGTCAATGTTGTTCAGCAAATTGCTAGTGAAGCTAGGCGTTCGTTGAGACTGAACGACAATGCTTTATATTAGACTTTATATTATTTATTTGTATGCTTTTGGAATGAATTCTTGTAGCATTAAAGTGCATGTCATATTGAAGGTGTTGTAAAAGTTTGACCTCAAAATTTTGCTTTTGAGAATTTTTATGCGCATTCGTATGGTGTGTTTATTTTTGATCTCGATTCATTTTGTCTGAAACTGCTTGCTTCATATTTCTATCGTTTACTACTTAAATAAATGGGATCTCTCGTTCAAACTATAGCGAAAAGTCGTGGGGGAAATTTCCTTTCATGTGGTATGATGGCTCCCCAGGGCTCCCCAGTACTTTTTGATATATAGAGACTCAAAGTGATGCCTTTTTGAGGTAGTCGTCGTTGCAGCTGGCTTAGTTCTTCTAACATTTGAGAAAGCATAAAGATGTCATTATAGGCACTTTGATCAGATTTAAAAAGTCATGATAATATCAGCTGAGGATCATTCACATACATGGTAGCTGCTATATATATATATATTCTAGTATTAAAAATTAGAGTCGTTTAAGTGATATTTAAGGTCTCAGATGGTATAATAAACTATTTAGTTGATATACTCATATGCTTTCTCCACACCTAATCAAACGGCTCATTCAATGCTCCAAATGGGCGCTAAAATGACTTTCCATTGAAGTTTTTGTTTTGTTGGAAAAAAGAAAAGGCATACAGCTGTATAACAGTGACATAAGATGCAATAGAATTACTTCTTCGTTTATAGGTACGTTGGCACTTTTTCAACGAAAAAGGAAGGAACTTTTGTTGTAGTTTTGGTCGTCAAACGAACAAATAATCCTTCTCTAATATCATAATGTCCTTATACTCTGTCCTAATATTTTATTTGAATATGTTGAATGATTCCTTAAGAAAGGTTAAAAATTTGATTGTTTACAGGGCCAAAGATTTTAATAACCACACGATTTTTTTTTGCTCGATAATCAGTGTTGACCACTAAAACAGTAGACGTTTTGTGGTTAAAAGATGATAATTTGCTTTGTAATTGATTATACATTTTTTTATTATGGCCAAGCCATGAAAAATCAACTCGATAGTTTACCATTTTTTCTTAGGTGTGGTTTTGAGGTTGCACATGTAACAAGTTGTGTTCTTTATACAGTAAAAAAATATAACAATGAATGTTGTACTGATGCATCTTTTCAATTTTATAGTAAACAAAACTACTACTGTACAGCACTGTACAGTATAGTACAGGACTGAATGATGCCGTGCTTGTACAGTAATGTACTTTTTGTTTCAAGTGAGGCTGTTGTATTGAACATTGTGGCTGAAAGTCTGCAGTACAGTAAAATGAAAACAGTCAACAAAGCTCACAAACGTCTTTAAATGGAAATGTGCAATACAGTGCAGTAAATGCAATGATGTAGTTTTTGTACAGTAATGCACTTTTTGTTCTAGTTTAGGCTGTTATATTGAACATTGTAGTTCAAGCTTTACAGTACAGGAAAAGTGAATGGCTAAAAATGTGTTTTCAGCTGTTTTTCTGACACCTCGGTTAATAGGGGCACCCTGTTAAGGTAATTCCCTTGAAAGAAATTTTGCCAATAATTTTCCTAAAACTTTGCGTGGACATTAATTATGTTATGGGCATTTAAAAACTGCAATAAAAAGTTGGGGTCACCATTCTCATTTTTTCGCCAGATGCTCTCCAAATATGTCAAATTATGGGTCTTATAGTGAAATGCGGTAGCAACGGGAAGCTGTAATCAAGAACATTTATTCACAGTTTAAAGTACTTTCATTTAACAAAACGTACTTATAACTCGAAGTTTACTAGATAATCTATACTATTAAATCCATCAAAGTCATTGGATGACCATAATTCTTGAACTATTAGTGAAAATGCAGGTACGTGCGCCTCTACGAGCATCCAAAAACTGCACGTCTACTTTTCCTATAAAAATATTTCAAAATCTATCCAATAAACTTTCCTTCATATTAAAGTCAGATTAAAATCGCAGTTTCTCTACTCAAAAAGGAGGGGGAAAAGTTACTAAATTGGTTTTGAACGTGTTTCTTATTTAGTTTCCGAAAGAAAAAATGTCTAAACTTTGTTAGTTCCATGTTTTAGTTGTATGCGCAGAAAAATGCGCATTGCAAAACAAGGGAATTACCTTAATAAGGACAGTTTTGTCCGTCCCAATGGTGTCCTTATTCCGTTCGAATTAATTGGATTTCACAAGCAATTTGGGGTTTCAAAGCCCTTATCGCTCGAAGTTCTTGCACTAACAATTTGGCTCGAATTTTCGGTGCTGTTAGTTGTACGAATCCTACCATATCGTTGTAACTTTCCCCGTTAAGCATTTTCCATCCCCAACCGCATTTACTCGTTTAAGTGCCGCCCCCGATTAAGCGCAGCCCTCAAATAAGTGCCGCAACTAACACCAGCAAAATTATTAATAAGCGCCGCTCTCAAATAAGCACCGCTTTTATCCACACCAAAAAATTGGTATTTTCCACATTGTCTTTGTAGGTGTCATACGTTGATCGATAGACATTCTGGAAATAGTCGTGGATTTGGTGTTAAACACGGAAATACAGTTGTCAGACTCGTACCCAGTCGTCACTCACGCTTTTTAATGCTCACGATGGTTTTTGGGAAGGAGAGAGACGAGAAAAGCGACTGGTTACGAGTCTGCATTTATGTAGCAAAATATCAAAAAATCCATAGATCCTTGTTCAACGCGCACAAAAATGTATGTTGGACATATGTTTAGCGATGGAAGCTTTCCGGCCTATTTCAGTTTTTCTTAAAATATATTGGGCTTAATTCAAAATCTGCCAAAAAGTTTCACAAAAAGAGATTATTACTGGGTTGCCTGTGGCAATTCAGTCTTAAAATACGTCTGGTTTTTTTCTTCCTCCTCGACAAAATGGAAAAATTGCGTAATATTACCTATATATGGATTGGATGACGTTCCGATAACTTCATGTTCGATTTCACATGCAGGCTATTGAGGAATCGAATATGGGTGTTCTTTGAGAATATGTGGCCAAAATTTTATATCTTTAGCTTCTTATCGGGACATGAGCAAAGTCCATCATTAAATAAAGTTGGCGACCTTCAATTTCACGCGGTAGACTTTCATCGCGGAGTTTTACTGTAGTAAGTCCTTTTTTTCTTATTCGTGTTCACTGATTAAGTGAGATTAAATGCTATAAACGAACATAGAAAGCATAAAAAGGTCTGTTCGAGTTTTAATTTTGATTTGAACGAAGACTAAAGTAATTTTGTAAGGGCAATCAACAAGCTTCAATGCCACGGCAAATAACAGTCAACTTTACGCAATGATTTCTTCAATAAAATAATAAACGACAAAAGAAGAACTTGAAAAAACACTAAAGAACAAAAAGAATACCAGTTCCGATGGAATCTTGAGGAAAAATTAGCCTAACTTACCATATAAATCAAGTGTTTCTCAATGAACTCTTTTAACTAGGCTTGAAACGATATCAGACCATAAACGCCGCCTCGGTCAACAACTCGAAGATTTGCTCTAAAAAACAACTAGTGATATACAAACCCGAATAAAGACAAGCTGAATGATATTTCTAAGGAAATTCGTAGAAAGAATTGGCATATTTGAGTGAGCAGATGGAATGTTTTATGAGTGAAATACTAACATGAACTTCTTCCATCGGGTTCATTTACCGCGGCGCGCGGGCAAGTTTGGGCAATTTCATATTGTCGGGTCGTGGCAAGCTTGGTATAGTAGACTAGTGTGACATGCATAACGCAACACTGTTTATTTGTGTTTCACGGCTTGATTGATATCAAATCGGTCAAACCAGAAGCTAAACTCGGAGCTTTGACGTTCAGAATAATATAAGTAAAGAAATACGTAGAAAAGATCGTCTTATTTCGGTGAGCAAATAAAAATTAAGTGAATTTTGTTAATTTTTCCTCTTAAGTTAGGAATTACGAAGTATTTTCAAAACCTTGAAATACAGCTGTAAAAAAGGATGGTGGACGTCTTAGTTTAAACATACACGGAGATTACAGACGTTTATTTTTATGAGATTTTGCTTATCAAAACATTGGAAGAGCAAGGCAACCCAGTATATGCTCTTAGAGCGTCTTGTTTTTTAGAGAAACCCGTCATTTTTCATATCCTAATAGGACTCTTGCACCATCAGGTGCCCACGCCCATAATACAGCTTGGGCTGCCATTGGTTAGAGGGCAAAACTATAAAATCCCTTTGCCTATGGGATTTGACATTTTATATATATAAATCGATTGTATTGTTCCAGCCAACTACCATGGCTGCTGTCACGTGATGGTGCAAGACCTCTATATCTTAACTGATCCAGGGTTGACAAATATATCATTAATATCAACAGCAAGGGTCCAAGTTCTTGGCCTGTGACACCCCAACCTCTATTCTTGAAAAGTTCAGTAATACATTGCTCTTCAATCATAAATCATCGCTGTTCATTCGAAAGGCAACAGCTAAACAAACTTGACGAAGTTGTGTGCGATGGACATATGCGCATTATTTGACACACATTGCCAAAAAGCTATCAATGCATCTTATTTACTGACAGAGGTATGCCTTATGTGGCAGGGTTGCCAGAACAGTGACCCAGAGGGCTTACATATTTTATATAAGTGCGAGCATCAATGAAGCCATGATGATTTCTGGAACTAAGCACATAATTGTATTTACAAAGTTGATTATTACATGTATATTATGTAATGTTTCAAACACGCCAGAGAGTTCTTCCTCCGATTTCCAAACACCGAAAAGTGAGTCGAAAAAAACGACGCGCAGCCGAGTTTTACTGACTTTGAGGTGTTTGGAACTCGGAGGAAGAACTCTCTCAAGTGTTTGAAATTACTTCTCAAACTCATGAATGTTTCTTGGAGAAAATCAAAGAAAAGTTTACGAAATTTAATGCAAAATTTAGAACACATTTACAAACCACCGTCACAGTAGTGATTTGCTTTGCTTTCTCCTCATTAAATACTCATGAGTATGAGAAATGCTGTGTTAAATATGCCATAAACATGTACAACACTTCACAGGTTCATAACAGATTCCTCGTCGCTCACGTCTGTTGAGGACAGAATCAGGCCAGAGATAGTTTACGAGCCAGAATGGTAACATCAAGATGATGAACACTTTAAAATAAAAATATAAAATGTTATTAAAAGTCGATTTTTAAAAGAATTTGTCAAGTTTTTCTGTTATCATAAACGAATTTTCTAAAATAAAACCAGTTCGTTAAGCTATTGTATTAATACTAAACATACTTTTCGGCCAAGTTGCCTAACCTAAAATTCTATATCTATATTCACTTAAGTGACCACTTGCATATCGACCGGCCCCACGTGTTTTGCACTACTTTCAAACAAACTACCTACCAGTAGTAATGATGAAAAGGTAAATTATACACCGTGAAAAGATGAAAAAACTTACTGACGTTTCGGACGCTAGTCGTCCTTCGTCGGAGGACTAGCGAAGGACTAGCGTCCGAAACGTCAGTAAGTTTTTTCATCTTTTCACGGTGTATAATTTACCTTTTCATCATTACTGTTTCATTAGAAACACCGACGCAGCTCACACTAGTTTTAGCTAGTTATATCTTTTTATACGTCCTACCAGTAGATAAAATGGCAAAGATTCCAAATGACAAACAGAGGAAGTACAGTTCAGGAACAAAGCTTTGCTGCAACATTTCAAAATAAGCGACATGTAAGACAGTGTTTATATAATTATTACGGACAGTATAACAATGTAGACAACACCATGCACGCTGCATAGGTATATTCATCCATGAGACACAATATTACTTACGCAGTTGGTGGTGTCCATTATGGAGGCAAACAGGACAAGACCCATTAACAAAGAGCCAAAACCAAAGAAGTGAAAGGCAATTTTCAGTTGCCATGGTACTGGCTCCATCATGGTGAACAGGAAAGAGAATGCTGGAAAAATTGACATCATACAATAATTGTTGGCTATACAATACGCAATACATGAATTTGTTTTTCCTCAATCCAGTATCTACTCAATCACATAGAAATTATGCATTATGATCGGCTGCAATGACCAAAGTCGAGTATTCTGGGATATAGAGGATATTGCATGGGCGCGCGGAGTTACGAAATTTATCTCCTCGTGTTTAAAAGATCGAGAGATTTTCAACACTCGAAGATAAATTTCGTATCTCGAAGCGCCCATGCAATATTCTGTTTATTGTATAATTATCCATAAAATCCACTTGACAAGCTTTTTATCATTATACAAAGTTTTTTATTTATAAACTAATAGTTTATATACACAGCTAGGGTAACGATATTTTCACATGAAAATATCAGTTTTTTCGAAAAGGAGAAATATAGGTATTTCATCGATAATTATATGATAAAACAGATTAATAAATTTACAACAATATGATAACAAAATCAAGTAGAAAAGTAAATGAAAAAAACGGCATTTTTATATTGTCTTAAAGTAAGTTAGTAATTGTGCCTGTCAACGGCCTTGAAAAGGGATCTCAGCCAAACAAGATTGGTTTATAAGATCAAGACCTTGGAAACACTCTTTCCCTATCTGCACCAACTTTTAAATTATTTTAAAAGTGGTAAATAACCTGTAATAATATATTAGTTACTTCACTGTGTGATTTGACTGCGGTTCAAATTTCTTTGAATTAGTCAGTGTTGACATGCTGTCTACCTGCAGTCATTGGCAAAAAGGCTATGCGGTTTTATGCATGCCTAAGAAAGATGGTAAGAAGATCCCATTAAGTGTTACTTCAGTCTTCAGTGTGAAAAGTGACGATTATGGCACGGCGCTGACATAGCATGGAATTTTGAATGTTTTCATAAAAGGCTCGGCTTGGACACCGCGGTCATGGTCATGGTGTTATAAATTTACAAGCACTTTTCTTGAGCAAAAATATTTCGAATCTTTTGTTCATGCCTTCATTAGTTCTTGCAATTAACTAGGATGCATGAGGATAACCAAGACTGGCATGCTTTTGCCCCACAAGAGACGACAGTGCATATATCTTCAAATAAAAACAATACCCAAAGAATATATTTACGGAGACAAAGCTTTTTTCTATAGGAAGCCCTAAATTTTGGAACACTTTCATTGCCAGAACTCTATGTCTTATTTATAATAATATATCTTTTACATTTTACAATATATCTTTTATTGGCTTTTGCAATTGTCCATATTATAATTATTTAACTTTTGTCCTTAATCATCATCACCATTATCAACCACATAGCAATACTGTAACAACAACAACAGCAACATCATCAACAACAGCAACATCATCAACAACAGCAACATCATCATCTTTATTATCCATATCCATATTACAAAATCTTACCAATCATTGCAAATGTGAAGACAATACAAGCAACACTGATGTTAAGCAACGGCTGCTCACAAACTTCTGAACTGCGTTTTCTAGACAGAAAAAGATTGTTAATCATCTCATTACCTAATCTTTTGCGACATATACTGGGTTTGTGTACATAGTACATAGCTAATTATACATATATATACATATAGTACTCTTCACAAATTTGGAGAAGGAAGCTAAATATTTGGATTAAGGATATGATTGTGTAAAAATGGGATCCTAAATTGATACCAGTTACTGTTAGTAATATAAATGTTGGCTAATATATCAAGTACTGATCAGATACTGATTTTATGGTAATGTACTTAAACTATAATTATGAAACATTTATCTTGTGGACCAACATACTGTATTGATGGTTTTCTGTTGAATAGACCTCTTGTCAAAATGGTGGCCGCAAATTTAGTTAAGTTAAAATTAAACTGAAAGAAAAACAAATACCAGCACTTGAAAGAGCACCTTAATTTTATTGTAACCCTACGAAGATGCATTATGTCAGTTGTTTTATCGGCCGAGACAACGTAAGTTGAAAATTGACAAATTTACAGTCACTTGTATGTCTGGGGGTAATTACACTGTATCGTACTTCCCCAGACATACAAACGTCTGTAAATTTGTCAATTTTTCAACTTACGTTTTCTCAACCGATAAAACAACTGACATAGTGAATCTCCTTAGGGTTACTAACATTAAGGTGCTCTTTCCAGTGCTGGTATTGGTTTCTTAATTTAACACATTACAATTTTCGGCCACCATTTTGGCAAGGGGTCTGTTGTAACAATAAGGCTAAGGGGCACTTACAGTAAAGAAACATAGATTTGTGGGACCAAGAACAGCAATGAAAAAAGTATCACCACAATCTTCCTAGAATACAGCATTAAGAAATGTTATTTTAATAATATTGTGTTAAAATTGATTTTGTATCTAGATTTATACACACATATATATATAATTTTTATCTCGGTCAGTACAGACTGCAAACAATATAACCGTAAAACTTTTATTAGTAATACGTAAAAGCACAATTTAATGCAAATATTATTATTTTTTAAATTTTAAGAAATTCAAACTATCAATTATTAAGGAAATAATCACTATTGAGAAACTTGAGATAAAATTAAAGAAATGTTTTAGTCTTAACTGACTACTCCCCTCAGAAGCCCCCAAACCCCCAACCTCCACCCTCCCCGCCCCCTCCCCCAAAGAAAGAAATGTACTTTCGCTAACAGGGCCTCGTTTAGGGTCGCCTCTTTCATCTGACATGCCTTGGACATTTCAAATCATACAAAAAACAGCATCAGTTTATATCTATTCGAAAATTAATCATAATATCTTCAAGCGAACTACGGATTTCGAATGAAATGGTAAATTGCTTGTGAGGATAAATTAGGCTTAAGTTAAGTTTAACATTAGATATCACTTACACAGCCTTTCGATTGCCCTTGGGAAACCATCTTGTAAAATGATAAGCACAGTGTGCAAGAAAATAAAACCACATCTTGCAGTCTTTCGCCGGAAAAAAATCTGTGTCCGATGAATTCGTTTCGTTGCTAAACACAACTTCCCCAGCAACTGGTAAACACTTTACATTTCTAGGCCAAATTTAAGGAATTTTTCAAAGGAAATTAGCATTCTAAGCTTTCTGGATCTATATATTTTACTTGAGCTTTAATGAAGCCTAAAAACTCTCGACGTTTTCTAATATTTTCAATGTTTTTCCCTATTATGCTGCAGCCATCCACTCGACAACTTTGGAATCTGTTCACAATTCGCTTCTTGGGTCTCATTGGTCAATATGAACCAATCAAACTGTTCCTTGTATCGATATGCAAGTACGACAAATTAAAAGGACATTTTTCATTGGTTAGAATCTAGCGAATAATTTACCTTGTGTGTATTTTTTCCCGACACTTTCCTGAAAGTAAAATGGCGGACACTAAGGGATCAGCTCTTATCTTGTTAGTGGAAGGGGCCGAGGAAATGGAAGCTGTTATCGCTGCAGATGTCCTTAGACGTGGAAACGTAAGCTAGATGCAATTTTGTATCAAGAAACATGTAGTCAAACCGCTTGAAAGTATTGATTGAGGGTAGTTTATGTTCGCAATCGTGGTCTGTTGGTATTACTGGAAAATAGTAGCCTAGTCCCTACTCCATTACCTTTTATTTTCCATTTTGGATTGAATGATGGTGTTTATGCATGTTTATACTTAATTTGCAAGGGTAGGGGATAAACCTCCTGCACCTTCCTCACCCCCCTCCCAGCCAACCTCACTTTTGGTCCCATTTAATGTGAAAAAAGTGCCCCAAACAAGTCAACTTTTTCCTAATTTGTTTGTAAATTTATCTCAATTATTTACATGATTGAGTAATTTTACTGGTACTTTCCCTCAGCTAGAAGGGTCACCCTATGGGTAGGGTTGGAGGTGTTTTGGGCATTTGATTGGATGGATAGAGAGTAATTTCTTGCCTGGCACAAACGTTTCAAAATCATACAATAAACTTGCTCTAAATGAATTAGTTCCAGTGTTAGTTGTAACACTATTTTCACCTAGAAAGCATTTTTAATTTATGATTGTTTAGGTTAAGACAGTGATAGGAGGTTTGAGAGGACCTGGTGAAGTGTTATGTAGCAGACATGTCATCATTAAACCCGACATGGGTATTGACACAGCCTTAGAACAGGTATGTCATACATTTACACATTAGTTACATGTACTTGAGTTTACACATTAATATCAAAGTGACTGAAACAACAGCATTTCGAAATCATGGACCCACCGGAACCAACGGAACCACTTGAAAACCCCCCTGATCTTTAAGATAAACGCATAAGAAATACATATATATAGCTTGTCTTGAAAACACCGAAATAAAACTGTATTCAACCAAAACATCACGGAAAACATTCACAAGAAACAAAGGCGCAAAATTTAATTATAAATTCATTTCACATTTGTAGAGTTAACACATTGTTTCTAAAATACATTAGAAATATAAAGAGATTGAAGCCATATATACACCTTAGATTCTTCTAAAGTTTAACAATTTTTTTTCGCTTTGAAAACTCTGATGTACCATTTTTGAGAGCTTCTTATTTTGCCCCTTGATGCTTGGTGCGCTGTGTCCAACCCCATCTGGTTTCCTGTGTTTCAAAATGGCGCCCATTGACTTGAACTTTAAAAATTGAACATATTTTTAGTTTACAAAATGGATAATAAAGCAATAATTAAATTCAATTTTTGCATGTTAGTATCATGCTTAACCTCAATGCCTAATATAACAGTCAAACATTGGACAGTGTCCACCCAGAATTGGAACTTGTCTGTGGCCTCATGTTTGGTGGAAGCCCTAATGAAACACTAGCACTCGTTTTTGAAATATCACTTCAATGAGTTTTTGTTTATAAAATATTTTATAAATAAACTTCATGTGTTAGCGCTACTATGTAATATCCTCTATTATATATGAACTGCAGGGACCATATGATGCTGTCATCCTGCCAGGAGGATTAGAAGGAGCTGAGAACTTGGCAAAGGTACTCGATAAGTGCACCTGAACATTATTGCTCACATTCATGTAATTTATCTGTAAGTGATGTAGTGTATCATGAAATCAGGAATTTCATTTTTGGTGGGTATATTTCAACCTAAAAAAAAATTATATTTTGAATTTAATTTCAATAGTTTTATGGTCTAATGACATTTTACTGGCTAATTATTCTGCTCAATACACTCAAAAGAAACTTAATTTGGGATTTAATTGTACTCCTCTTGTCCAATCAGAATCGAGTAAATTTGTTGAGTGTCTTATAACTTAATTAATTACATGTATTATCACTCTGACATTTGCATCTCCAATGAACTTAAAAAATATTCTGCCATACATACCAGGATTATTTACTGGTGAGTTGTGAGCCGTTTTTCTCTTCTTTTTATGAAGTCTGAAAAAGTTAAAGAAATACTGACAGAGCAGTACAATAGAGGTGGGATAGTGGCAGCCATTTGTGCAGGTGAGCCATTCCAGCTGACCAGCGGCAGTAATAACATAAATTCTGTGCCCTGGTTAGATAACCATTGTTTTTTGAACAGTGTATAAAGTTACAATTCTTGATAAGTAGTTGCTTGCAGAAGCATATTACTAAAAAGGACCGTGAAGTAAAAACATATAGTTTGTCATCATGACTCCAAAGTTAAAATTGTGTTTTTTATTATTGTTTAAAGAGAATTTGGAATTTGGGATGCCATTTTCATGAATTATAAAATTACAAGCTTTTAGCATTTCTGGTAAAAATCTAGCATTAATTCAAGAAATAATTCAACATTATGTTGTTCTTCTGATTATGTTGTACTCTTTAAATTACAAATTAACTATGAGGGATTTGTCAATTTTTTTAGGGCCAACCGTTTTAGCAGAGCATTGTATTGGGACAGGAAAGGCTGCCACATCCTATCCAACATTGAAAGATAAAATGACAGGTGCATTATCAATAGCAATAATCCTGTGTAATGATAACAGCAACTCCTTTATGCATACTATGCATAGGGTATACAGTACATGTCAGTTAAGATGGTCTGCAACTGACAGATCAGCATGTGAATCTAAGGACATGGATCTGGCATGTGTGTCCAAAGACATTTAATTGCAATTTAAAGTGACTGAATTGTAATTTATATCCTATAGTGAGCGCACTAATATATTATTATTTTAACGTTTGAGCAGTGTATCTAAGTAGCCTTAGCCTCAGGTCAAATGTCGAACTTCACATGAGTCGAACCTAATCGAAACAAAGGAAAAACAAGATGGTCTTCTTGGATGTCATTAGGTTTGGCTCATGTGAAGTTGGATTTTTGACATTAGTCTTAGTTACCTCTCACCCTTATGATCTGTGATGGGTCCCCCCATTTTTGGAAGCTCAGAGATATGTCTATTTGAATACCACTAAAATATATCTAATTTATATTTCACTATTATTTACATACATGTATATTATCAATAGGATACAAGTACTCAGAGGAGCGTGTGGTGAGAGATGATAACTTGATCACCAGTAGAGGGCCTGGTACTGCATTTGAATTTGGCATTGAATTAGTGCGAGCAGTGCGAGGGGATGATGGTGAAGCAGACAAACTTGCCTCACCAATGTTGTTGAAGTAACTGTTACTGATTCTGGAAGCAAAAAAACTTAAGAATATGAAAGAAAACTTAGTTTACTATAAGGTAATGGTCATAAATTAGTTGAAGTTTGGGAGGCGGTAGTGAACCATCAATCTCTCGTTCACTACCTTACCCTTACCCTTGGTTTAACATCTATGATGATTTGAACCACATCCTTTTTATTTCTCCAACTATCTAATTCATCCCATTATTCTCATCCCATTCCCTTTATACCCATTCTCTCAGATAATTTAAGCCCTGAAATTTAGTTGCAATAGCCTGTATGGACATCCCAAGAGTATAAGAACAGTTGAGGATTGCAAGCAAAGTAAAAACCATTTTAGATATAAGTGGTTAAAATGTTCTAAAGACAGAAATAAAAATAAAGTATTTTGTCGTTATAATTATTGGTGTGTTTGTAGAAAATTAATCGTAGCAGTTAGATTATGAAGCAATTGGAAGGAAAACATTGAGTAGAGGCTTTGCTCCATCACGTGACAGCAGCCATGTTAAATGGCAGGAACAATACAATCGTTTTATATGAGAAAGAATTTAATAGACCTTTCCCAAATTCGCTTGACTGACCACGGAACCATGATTTGAAGTCGAGGTTGGACTTGATGCATAAAAGAATCAAGTTCAGTCTCGACTTCAAACCATTGTTTCGTGGTTAGTCAAGCGAATTCGGAAAGGTCTATTCTCGAGAGCAAACACAGCGAGCCCGGCTTTTTGATTCGTTTATTTATAGTACACTCAACAAAATTACTCGACTCTGATTGGTCGAGAGGAGTACAAATTACAGCGTTAATTGTACTCCGTAGGAGTACCGAATTTTAAAAGTCGCTATGGCAACAGTGCCAAAACAATGTCAAAAAAAATTTTTTTATCATTTTGTACTTAAAAAAAACATATGAATAAAATTTTAAAGCCGTAAGAACTAATATTTTTTATGCATTTCAGTTGCGCGATGAACTGAAAATCGGCCGCCAAATAGACAAAGATGAACGGCGTCGCTTCGCATTGTTGAGTGAACTATAAACAAAAAATCGCACGATCTTTTCGTACAATTTGGAATTAATACACACTCGTAATGTTTTAAAAGTTCTTTAATTGCACTCGCCTAAAGGGTCGTGCAATTACAAAAACTTTCAAAACATTACTCGTGTCTATTAATTTCCAAATTGTACTCGAGATCGTGCGATTTCCTATGCTAATAAATAAATCAATAAAGTGCTTTGGGTTTCCTGTGTTGAGACTAACCACAGGCAGCCTAAGCGGCACGTTATTGTGCAAATCCTCGATAAGTAAAATTGAGAGTATGTGGGTCGCGTGGCACTATAAGGAAATAGTTAAAGATATAGAAGTATAGGTAAGTTGTAGTGCTTGGGAACGAGGTTATTCCGGGCGTAAGCCTTTGGAATTAAATTCGGAAAAATTAATTTCCGACCTCGCTGGGACGGCGAACCCACGACCTTCGGAATTGTACTACCGATGCTCTTCCAGCTGAGCTAGAGGTCAGACTGAGAGCAGGCCGGGGTGAAATAGATGTTAGGTCGCGGTAATTATGATGTAAAGATGAGAATATGTGGACCGCGTAGTACTTATGAAATACATGAAGATATAGAAATAGATAATGGGAGGGATAAATCATTACTCGGAAAATCGATTGGAAATAATATTTATTTTGATCACTGGGTGCCGTGGTAATGATATGTAATACGATCCCAATCCGAGGCTGAGATGTAATACGAGTCCAATCCATGTAAAAGGAGTCCAAACCATGTAATAGGAGTCCAATCCATGTAATAGGATTCCAATCGGCCATGTAATAGGAGTCAAATCCATGTAATAGGAGTCCAATCCATGTAATAGGAGTCCAATCCATGTAATAGGAGTCCAATCCATGTAATAGGAGTCCAATCCGAGGCCGAGAGCAAAATCAGTAAATTCGTCGAGAATAGGTATTGTATTCTACTTAAAAGATCATAGAATATCATAAATAGAAATAAAAGAAGAAAGTTTAATCAGAATTCGTTTGTGATTTTACCACCGTTAGGGGAAAAAGGGGAATTTAATAGAATGACTTGTTTGACCTCCCCCGGAAATGATTCTGAATCTCAATCCGACGCTGCTAATCCCATGCTAGCTTCACTTTGGTAGAAAGTCCAGGACATATCCTAAAAAATCGAAGTCTTTACTCGAATGTCCTTTGAAAAGTCAGGGATAAAATATGAAAAAACAGGTTTTATTGTCCTTGAAAAAAATGATAACATTTACAGCCATAGTGAAAGGCAACAACTATAACCATTACATACACACACAAAAGAAGGAAAGAGAAAAACTTTTAAAAATGTGATCGTGAAATCATTGCTATGACGACAGTTTCCCGCGAAAAAGCAGTGTGCATGTGTTTAGTCATGCATTGATGATTAGCAAAATGAATCATTACTATTCATGCTGTTAATTTTTGATCCTTGGTCGATAGTCAACACAGTCAAGTCGAACCTTGAACCTTGGCCACTAAGCGATGTAGTAACCTGGTTTACAACATTTTTTATATACAGGTAAGGAATTTAAAAAGATCTTAATTGCTTACAAGGTCCTAAGAGGGAATTAAGATAAGATCAATGGAGTTAGTGATTTCATGTGAGGAAGTTATGACAAGATCGACCTTCAGAACTCGTTCAAAACTCTTAATCGACGAGACTAATTATACAGCATTCAGTGTTCGGGCATATCGATACTAGTATGTATGATTTAGCTGCTGTGATTTCATTTTTCATTTGCTGAAAACGCACGTGGCATATAGTAAATATGCTGGCATTGACTTCAAACAGAGGTCCGATGTTTCGACATTAGGGAAGAATAAAGTATTTTCTTGTTTGGTATACTTTAATCCAAAAAATTGCTATTCACAAAGTATTTAAAACGTTTTAAAACTTAGACATTTCATTATTTTTATATTGGTTGCTATCACTTTTATATTTTAATATTCACTTATTCATGATCTATTTTGTATATAAATCTATTTTAGTTAAATTGCAAAGTCTTGATGAGCATTCCGGCACAGTGCATGTACTGTATAATATTGCTCGAGCTCGAATGGGCTATTTACTCTTAGGCCACGAGGGCAAGTCCAACTAGTCGGTCAAATATATATCATAGAGACCTTTCACGGTTTCCGACGCCATATTGCTTGGGGGGCAACTAGTTTACTAAGAAGCTACGGCCGGGAAAGAGATACCTTTTTCGTTAAAGTGCATATGACACGAAAAATTTTTAATCTTAAAAATGTGTAGTTTATTGGTATAAATAAAAATATCACAATTAAATTCGTTAAAAAAACGTATTTCTCTAGAAATTTAAGAAAATTTAGCACAAGTTGTGACGTCATTTTGTTTACACGTCTCCAGATTTAGTTGAAAATATACGAAATATGTTTGAATGTAGAATCTTAATTTAAGGTAGTACGCTTTTTAGTTTTCCAACATTTGGAGAGTACTGCGTAAGCTATCAAATGAAGCTGAATAGAATATGCAATTTGTTGTTATTTTACACGAATTACAATTTATATTTAGTGCATTACTACCTAATCTAGAGTACGTGTCAACAAGATGACGTCACAAATTGGGATTAATTTTCTCAAATATCTCAAGAAATATGTTTTTGAAACAAATTTCATTACGATATATTTTTTATTACTAACAAACTGTACATTTTAAACGATGAATTTTTTTCGTGTCATATTCACTTTAATTATATTTCCATTCTAAGGTGAATTTTCGAGACCAAACTTTTTCTGTAGATGAAGAATCCTCTGTTCAATATTTTGTGTGCTGTTTTTGAGCCGATGGAGCCAGCATACCACTGGTTCTCAGAGAGACGGAGGCTTTGGGGTTTGCGAGTTTTGCGACTGACTCCATCATATACTGGTTCAAATATTACCTCGACAAGAATGACTCGATCGGCTCGAAAACATTGCCTTTTCTCTTAAGATTGATAACTTTGATGACTTTGGGTAGGTGGCATGGGTTATCTGCTAATGCGTACGTCTCAGTCGACATGGCCAATACTACGTTTGTGGCAGGTTTGAGTCTCCTTGCCAAGCTAGTATATGAGTCGAGTTCAGGATAGATGTGTCGTTGCCTTCTGGGCTATCGCGAGGTTTTTTACCGTTTCCCGATTTTCCTCTCTTCTCAAAAATCGACATGTGAGTTGAGTGTCGTATGCATAGAACATTGAGTGGTGGTGTGTTTGAGTGAAAAAGTTCATTCAATAGAACTGGCCGTTTTCCATTTGTCAGGAAACTCTTTTGCATTGACAAGGTGTCTATATAGCGATAGAAAATCTAGACAGTTAATAAAAAACCCAATTTTAACGATTTCGTTTTCTTTTAAGTTTTTCTTCAGAAAACCAAAAGTTCAGTTTTAGTTTCCATTTACAACGATTCTGCTACTACTGAATGAATAGTCTCCTACGCAGCCACTATTAGTGTCGTCATGCAACGCTCACTCACCTACTTAGACGAGTAAGCGTATGAGATCAGATATATAAACTCCAAGATACTTTGTATGCTTTACTGCCCTCTAAACACATACCATATAAACCACTATCATGAATTACCATGTATTTTTCCCGACTGAGTCGCACTTGTAGGATTTGTATTTACAGTCCCTTTCCCACAATTCTAGATTTTGAAGATAAAAGAATAAGGTACAAATAAATTAGAGAATATGTCAAGTGATTGGTATGCATACAAGACCAAAGGTGGGAACACTCTTTTCTTTTATAACACAAAAACTGGAAAACACATATGGGCAAACCATTGCAGTAAAAGATTACAATTTGAGGTATGATAATAACCGTTCTGACTAAACAAAAGGACATTTCTGAGAATGACTGAAGAAAAAAACCTTCAAATGTTTTGCAAGAAATCTAACCTAATGGTGCTTATGCTGATGCTCGATTATCAACATGATCAGTCGGTCTGAAAATCATACATTCTGGCAGCTTCAGGCTTAGCAGATTTGTGAATGCGTACTTAGATTCCAGTATCATCGAAAACTTACTCGTTTTCATGGTAGCCGTTATTTCTCCCTTTTTTCCAGTTCATTAACAACGGATTTGAGGATCATAATGGAAAATGTGCGCTTTCCAAAGGGAAATGTAAGGGAAATCCATCACACTGGCGGCCATACACATTGAAATCAGGAGAAGTTTTGTTTTATTATAATATCATAACTGGAGAACACAAATGGGACATGAACTTTGATTTGGTAAGTGGAAAAGATGCGAAACGTTTGTGAAACCTGTGCAATTTATGAGTGGTATAGATAGAAAAGCTGAAAAGGAAACTGGTACCCCACTTAGCTAGAAACATAGCAAAACAAATCATCGCTGCAGCAGTTTTCCCAAGTGGAATTAAAATAAAGTGTACTATACATAGATTACGAGGTTTTTTTGTTTTTGTTTTCCCAGTATAGTTAAACGATGGAAACTATTTATAATCGATTTTCCGCTATGAGAGTCATAAATCGTGAGATATATAAATATATAAATTCTAGCCTAGTAATTTGTCAAGTGAGCTTGTGGAAGATAGCAAAGGGAAATAAGTGGAGAAGGAACCAAGAATTAGCATTTTAGTAACGTGCTGGATCTGGTGGAGGAAGGAATACCGGATACTCAAAAAAAAGTACACCCTAATTAATCAAGTTTAATCACCCAAATGGGTTAAGCGAGTGCTACTTTATGGGCCTAATTGCTCACTGCTTTATTAGTTCACCCAATAAAGATTATTTTTTGTTTATTATACTTTACCCTTGGTTACCGTCTATTATATCTAACTATTTTTTTGTCACGCATGAGCTTTGCGGCTAGCTTGTCACATCAAGGGGCTATTTATAGGTACCTCATTCCTACGATAAAACGTTTTATCATATACGGGGCAAAATTACTCGATGCTGATTGGCTAATGAAGGAGGGCTTTTTCCGTAATTCGTGGCCGAATAAGCCTGAAGCGAGATGACGTTTTACCCCAGTCTCTAGACCATAATCCATTTCCCACTGCTTTTGTTCTTTAATTATGAGTATTGTTCCTGTATTCTCTAAGGAGTCAAAAATTTTAATATGAAAGAATTCTAAAAACTATTATGGTCTTGAGACGGGGGTAAAACGTCATATCCAGGCTTATTACTGGAAAATGATATAGTTTTCTTTTCAGTTTTTTAATGGCTACCCGTTTTGCATTGGCAGAAGATAAGAGAACTAAAAATTTCAAGCCAAAATGAGAACACTGGAAAGAGTACAGCTGTTTGGATAATTTTTTTCCTGTAAATGGGCCTCGGCCCCATACGATTACCTATACTAATTTGAAACTGATGTTCATGAAACTTCCTCGACTTTGAGCTTTTGGGACATAGCAATAGTAGCCTAAATGGGGCCATTGAAATACTTCCGAAGAAGTAGTAACTAGGTATTTCATTACTTGTATTTATCACATAGCGTCATTTCAAGAGAATATGAACTAAGAGAAGGAGTCCTACCTATATAGCCTTGTAACCATCATGTGCACAGTTTGATGCTATTTTTAGCTTGGAGATATTTTGAGCGAAGAACCTGATTGGTTGCTCTCTTGATGGTAGGCGGCTTCCAGACTTGCAGTAAACAAAGCCTGTGTTTTTGTCGTGGACGTAACGAAATATAGCGCTTTTCGTGTCCTAAAACGAGTCATTAAATGGAAGCATGATTATCGCGTGGTAACGAGTTAAAAATAGCATCAATGATTCTGAAAATAGCATCAAAGTGTGCACATGATGGGGCACGGGGATTCCTTCTCTTAGTTAATTTTCTCTTGGTCATTTATATTACATGTATACAGATCAGACTTGTCAGTGGTTACATATTATGCTTAACTGTAAAATAGAATAATAAACGATATAAGGTTAACATCGAATGATGCTTTTTTATTCTTTCAGTCGAATTCGTCGTCGATACCATCAGAGCCAGTGCTTCTCAAGTATGACAATGATGGTGAAGGAGTAAATGTAGAATCCATGAAGGTGGATCAGAATGGCAACACAATTCACCTAGCAGCAACTGACTACAATGGAGTTAAGACGGGAATTGATGAAAATGCGACGACCATTGAGTCAGACCTGATACAACACAATTTAACGATAGATCAATCAGAAAACACGCCAGAAAATCAGTTTTTAAGGAAACCAAGTTCTATTGAAAGGAGTTCAAATTTTATGGCATTGCGTTGCACTTTACGATCAAGAGATCGAGTATCACATGTCGATTCGAGAGAAGCATGTTTACAGGAGAGAAACATTTGTTATGAAGAATGCTTCAGCGATACCAGCTCCTCCAGTGAAGACAACTGCTCAAATTTTTCCGATGAGCTTCCAGAAATTGCAACAAGCGAAAGTGAGGAGGAGCAGGTGAGAGAAGAAAGAGCGAGAAAAAAACAACGAAGATCTAAGTACGATGTGGAGAATTTAACTGAAAACTTTTCGAGTGTACCAGATAATGTTAGATTAAGAAATGTTGATTGCATAGTTCAAGGGAGAGGAAAAAAACACACTGCGTCAGAACTACGACCATCAAGCTTTATGCAAAATGGATCTTCTTTGAGCGAAAATAGTCAAGGGAGAGAAGGAGTTACTAAAGTCCAAGACAAAATAGCATATGCAAAAGAGAGAATGTCATTGAATGGTTCTGAGAGATACCAAGTACACGAATTACGACATGCAAGTTTACAACGAAACACATCAACTTTTGAACAAGTAAACACAAACAACTATGAACGAGAAGGAAGATCGTCTCCGTTTAGTTTGACAGGTCAGGACAGAATGCCGAAAATCGATGATATATTCAGTATGGCAGAGTGTTCTAATCAGGTAGTTGAGATAGCGAACTTTGAGAAAAATCAAGAAAGTGTTGACAGCATGAATCGTAATAGAATTTACGAACCCAGGTCTGTAAAGAATTCAGAGACAAGCAGTGTTGGTGTAAATAACTTATTAATGCACCAAAATAACAGTAGCATGTTGGGGCTAAATCTTAGTCCAGTAAATAACAGCCAAAGTTCTTGCACACCTCTTACAAAGGAAGGCAGCAAATCCATGTCTTTCAGCCCTGTTGGAATCCATAATCACCCGCAATGTACTATGCCTACCATAGCAGACGTGTTTAGCCTTCCTAAGAACACTACAAATCTTGTAGTTAAGAAGGTAAGCTATGAGAAAGGTGATAAAAATATTGACAGCACAAAGTTTGATTATGAAGTTAGTCAGCTCAAGTACATGTACAAAGACTCAATAGAGCTTCAAGAAACTATCAATCAAATCCAGCACTCGATGACAGGGGAAAAACAAGAAACTTCAAAGTTGCGTATTGAAACGATGTTAACTTTAAGAAACTATTCTTCTACGGCCTCCGAATCTTTGCCAATGGCACGGTCTAGCGAGGAACGCCTTGAATCCAATAGCCATACATTATCGCCTATTAAAGGAAAAGACGACGAAGGTTGGCAAAATAGAGAACCAGAAGACAGTTTTGTAAGACAAGATGTGTACAATAACGGCCCAAACTCTGGAACAACATGGGAAATCATGCAAACCGAGAAAGATGCAGAGCAAGAGGACGACGAAACGTCTACAGTAGTTAAGTCCTTAGAATCTAAGGAGGAAAGCACTTTGCATCGCACATTAACGATTGGAAAAGAGCAATATCGAGTTGAGGAAGTGATGGACAGCGAACACGTTCAACACGTCATCGGCAATACCAATCCCCAGGATGAAAATAGTTTCATGTGGAATAAAGTAGAATTGGTGGACATTTCTAGTTATGAAACTTCACCTCGTAGAAGCACAACAGAGGAAGCCCCCACCATATATCAGAATGAAGAAGCAAATCCAGCCATTGTGAGCTATCGTTATCATTACTCTATAAAGTGCTTATTACCCATAATCGGCAATACTCTTAATCAGGCTGAAAGTTTGCGTCATAGTTGCCATAGTTCGTAGACCAACCATGATTCTCAGCTCACAATACATTGGTGTGCTTCCACCAACAGATTCAATGCCTCCTGCGACGGCACTTAGTAAAGATAAAGGTTATACACTACGCACTACGACTTCTACCAATACTAGTAGTGACCCAAGCATTTTTGCGACTAATAGCAGCGAAAGAAACAGTGTACTGACCTCTTTGCCAGCTACATCAAATCAAGAACAGCCAGAAACAAACCACAATGTTTTCAAAAAAAGACGAACATCAATCGAGACTGTGACACCAGACTCCAGTTCTTTTGCTAATGACAGTGCATTAGAAATGAGTGTCGATTCAATTGATCTCTTCAGTTCACGGATGTGCTTTGGCTTAACAGAACACGTACAATCAAGTTACAAGTGTTATTACTGTTCCAAGGACTTTTGTTTTCAAGAACTTCAGAGGCACCTTGCACTGCGCCACTTACTTTTTGGAGG
The DNA here is from genome assembly GCA_011057435.1 of Actinia equina. NCBI lineage: Eukaryota > Metazoa > Cnidaria > Anthozoa > Actiniaria > Actiniidae > Actinia > Actinia equina. Next base: position 144,660 of record WHPX01000898.1, read on the forward strand.
CGTATTTTTATGTAATAGCTGTGACGACTCGTTCTTCTCACATGAAGAATTCTCCCAGCATCTTATGCTACATGATGAAATAAAACCAGTCAAGTGTAGACACTGTGACATGGAATTTGTCATAGTAGAAGAGTTGGCTTCTCATTTGGCTTCCCACCTAGATGAACCAAAGTATCCAAAATACGCGAAGAGAAGAACGGTTCTTGAATTGGTTGGTAAGGAAGAAAGCCAACACCAAGATGGGTCCCAAAAAACAATTAATTCAGATAAAGAGGATAAACCAGAAAAAAGACGGCGTTGCACTGATTGTGATAAATAATTTAAGCACTATTTTGCCCTTCGACTCCACCTCAGAACACACGGCAAAGAAAATAATCATTTATGTCTTCTTTGCGGAAATTGGTACTTGGACTTGAAATCACTTAGAAAACACGTTGTCATTCATTTGAGAGAAAAGCGTCTGGAGTGCGACATTTGTCACAAGATCTTCCGGTTCCACAGTGATTATCTACAGCATGGACTAATTCATGTACCTGGCCAGCTATTTAGATGCGAAAGAAGGGGATGTAGAGAACTTTTCAATACATGGGATGAACTCCGCCAACATGAGATAGTTATACACGAAGAAAAGCGTTATCGATGCACAGAATGTGGAAAATCCTTTTCCAGACGAGAGAAGTTAATTTGGCATATTCGTCTTCATACAGGAGAAAAACCATTAGAATGCCAGAAATGTGGACAACGATTTCGGACTAGGGTTGTTTTAAGAAACCATGAAAAGATTCATTTGGATTTCAAAACATTTAATTGTAATGTCTGCAACAAGGGGTTCAAACAGAACAGAATGTTCAATGCTTCGACATTTAAAGACCCACAGCGCAATTCCTAAAGGGTACCTATGCAATATTTGTAAGAAACACTTCACACAGTCATGTTCGCTGCAAAGACATATGCGTATCCATTCAGGAGAGAAATTTAAATGCCCAAAGTGTCCGATGAAGTTTCTTGAAGCATGGCGAATGCGCATCCACATCAAGAACAAGCATTCAGAAGAGTAATGTAACATCATTAAATCATAGTAAAAACTATGATTGAATTAATTAGATCGAAGATGGATGACAACATAAAAAGCAAGCTCATTGTCTTAGTTTTATCTTTTTATATCTTACTGAAGCCATTCTTTAGGATGCCATTTGTTGATTTTTCTGTTGCACGTCTTGATATCCGGCGACGGCGCCCGTGCGAGAAAATATGGCGTTCCCCTTTTTGAAAAAAAAAAGAACCGCAGTCGACGCAGTTGCAATTTTCCATTATTTCAGAATTACTGCTACAATACAATTTTAGCGCAATACGCGCATTGATTGTATGAATCTATTGGCATAATTTTTGCTATATTTCGTATTACTTAGTACTTTTGCCTCGATATTAATATAGAAGTTAAATATATCGAAAACTTTCGAATGTTGCTGTCACTCGTGTTGGATGGCGGAAACAAACTTCTTTTTGCATGGGAAAGAATTTATTAATCTTGGACTTTGGGCATGCGATCGATTCAAAATTCTCAATAAAGTGATAAAATGTTATTGCTACACGTACGACTCGTACATCATGACTTATCAAAGCACATCTCTAATGTCTGCTTGATTTTTCAAAATTCCTTCTCTTAAATTTACTTCAGTAGTGGGTAAACAAATGTCGTATCATAGTCCTGGTGTCCTCGGATACTGGTTTACATACTACCACTACTTTCAATTTTCTATGTGTACAACTTTTAACCCACATTCTGATTTTAGTCTTATTCTCATTCAGTTTTTTTTTTTTTTTTTGAGACTTTCAGCTATCAATGTACAGTAGAAATTCCTCACCCCTGATTGTTGTACAAGGGACATATCTAAATAATCATTGTTTATATATCCCCCCCCCCCCCCCCCCCCCAAAAAAAGCCATCACCAAAGACGATAGGTCATACCTAGATGGAAATGGTTACGTCGACTACAAACAGCATTGAATAAGTCTCAACACTAATGTCCATGTTCTTGACAAGAATAAGGAGCAGAAACACAAGTCATTCCATCTATTTTTAGATCTTGAAATGAAATCTCCTTTTGCTTTTCGCTTATCGCCTTTGGCGATTATACGTTTATTGAAATAGGTGCAAATAGCAAATATATATATGAGTATCATCTGCGTACTCAAATGATACCCCAAGTTGATCCTCAGCTCACCGGGGCGCATTGGAGAGCCGAGGGGCGTCTTACCACCACGCCATCCTGATTCCCCTAAATTACTAGGTGTTCATCGAAGAGCTCTTCGACTCCCCTTTCAGAACTAAGAACCACCTTACATAGAAATATGGTCACCTCACCTATGAAGCAGTAGACCGTAGATACGTCCAAGGTTTTTCAACCAATCGAGTGATTGAGCAATTTGAACGTTAACTGTGTTGCCTGCTCATTGTCATTGAACGGAGATGATGTGAAGAAAAAAGGAAATAAGAAAATATGGGATGGGGCTAATTATGATCCTCTTCCACAACATAAAAAACGCTCAGCTCAGCTGAGTAAAGTATTGCCAGCCTTGTAAGAGGTTTTGCAAGTCAGATCAAGAGAAATGACATACTTTATTAGCAGTTCTTTTGCGAATTAACGATTACATTAATTATCATAATTATCATTCTAATAGTTTTAATTCTTCTTGCACAATTCTTTTGTATTCTTCGAACCCTCCTTCAATTGATTGAACTTTGCCTTTACCACAGACCCAGACTTCCTTGCACATAGACCGCACTAGTCTTTCATCGTGAGAAACTAGAATAACTCCTCCCTACAACATGGAACGAAACAAACTATACATTGAAGATATAGAAATATAGGTAAGTTGTAGTGCTTGTGAACGAGGTTCCGGGAGAAAGCCCTTGGAATTAAATTCGGAAAAATTAATTTCCGACCCTCGCTGGGATTCGAACCAGCTAGAGGTCAGACTGAGAGCAGGCCGGCGTGAAATAGATGTTAGGTCGCGGTAATTATGATGCAAAGGATGAGAGTATAGTATACTTACCTATATTTCTATATCTTCAACTATATCATTAGTGCCACGCGGTCCACATACTATACTCTCATCCTTTAAACCATACATTGGTAAACTGAGAAGAGTAATAGAAACCGGAATGAAGTAACTCATAACTATTGGTGCACCGAAAAGTTCGTACAATAAAAAGAGTATAGTACGTATTATGTACGAAAAGGCGATCTCCAGTCAAAACAGCCTCCAGACCCTAGGGTACTACCGAAATCACTTAACTGTTAGCACCGCAAAAATAACGATTAATCGCGTTTTGAATTTTGGTTAAGTCACCATTTGTAGACCTCCAAGTGTTCGCCTGGCCATGATTATTTTCCGACTCTGTTATGATCATAGATACCTACAGTGTAATGATTTCGGTATTACTTAGCATTAAGATTCTACCGAATTTTTTTTTCGTTAGCCGGCCGGTACCGAAGCCAACATAAACAGAATAGATCTATTCAGCATACCTTGAAATTCTTTAGTGCCTTGGCTAGTGCTTCTATGGTTTCCATGTCAAGATGGTTGGTAGGTTCGTCAAGAATAAGAAGATTTGGACTAAAAAAGTTGAAATACCAAATATGTATTGTACTAAGGGTTTGCTTATTTGAGAATGGATGAGAGCAAGTTATCCATAATACTAACCATGCCATTGTCATCATGGAAAATATCACTCTACTCTTCTGACCTCCAGATAAACTCAACAGTGGTCGCGTAGCCAAGTCTCCTGATACTCCATATCGCCCTAACTGATGTCGATATTGTTCCATTGTTTTACCTGCAAAGGGAATTACAGCAAAAATGGAATAGATTTTAGAGAGTAAGTCGAGCCGGTTATACACTCGGCAAACCTACTGAAGTAGTTTTACTCTAATAGGTAATTTATCTAATGTCAAACCTCTTGAATTAGACTCTATTAGCGACCTCCAATCTACCTTCTCAAGGGCAAGAGTTAAACCGAAAAACGAAACTCAAAGAAATGGTACGATATTAGAAAGAAAAACATCTTACCTGTAAAACACACTATATAAATTGTGATGAAATAGTCCCCTATATTCCTCATTAGTAATTCTACCGAAACAACATTCACGTCATTAAGATTCATAAAATCTCGACCTCTCATGGGGAGCACGATCTTAGCATCGATAACGGATGATTTCGGATTTACCTGGGAATTTTTCCGCTAGCATCTCAAGAGCTGATTGGCCCATTTGTAGTTGATCGACGTGGTGCTGACTGAAATATCCTACCTTCAGATTTCTAACAACAACAAACGAATCAAATGTGAATTGAATGAAGGTCGAGAACATTTGCCTTTTTTGTATGGCAGTGTTGTATTAGAAGAAGGGAAGGGTAGTTTCCTCAGTTTCCTGAGAATTACTATTCATTGCCTTGCTTGTATCAATTGCCCTATTTCCTGTAATGTCACAGTTTGTTTATAAGGAGGACAGAGTGGCGAAGATCAATAACGATTTTGACAAATTTTACTCTGGAGCTGAATGGACCTTTTTGCCTATACGGCGGCCATTTTGAATTCATTTTCTTTAATTAACACATTATGATATGCCAATGAAGCTACTATTGGAACATGTAGACTGCACAGATATAACTTTACACTTTTTAACGACAAGCATATATAACAAGAAATTGAATTTACTGGAAGTTGGAGCAATATGCGAAACAACAAGACTACAAATTGTGTGTAAACGGTAAACGTAACTCTGCGCTTTATACATTTTCTCGTGTCTGCCAACTCGGCATCCGATGATTCAAGATGGCCACCGTATCAGTAAAAAGGTCGTCTATTGCTAGCCCTGATATGCCTAGTTTTCGAACATATTATAAACCGGTGTTTATGTACGGTATTTGGTGGCTATTATGACTTTTCTGAGATCTAATAACACACAAAACAAAACACTCTCAAATATTTTCATGTGACGTCATAGTTAAATAGGGTAATACTCAGCAGGTTTGCTAAGAACTGCTGTCAGTGAAATATTAAGTTACCTGTGACAGTGTTTGATTCCTTTGACTGGTTCCAGTTCCCCGAGGAGTATCTTGAGTAATGTAGTTTTTCCTGACCCATTATCACCAACCTGATAAGAAGCAGACAAGAAAGAATAAATCCTCCTGACATGTTGTGTTGTTTTTCATGGTTAAACAATACTAGTGGAATGCCTGTATTATAAATAATAATAATAATAATACTAACAATAATAATAATAATTTAAATAACAGACATAACTTTCTCCTTTATGTATACACTCAATTGAAAAATCGTTGTCGGGTTCAGAAACATAGAACATAGAAGCTGAGACCGATATGGCACATGGGAAGTACGTTAATTAGATGCATGCTGTGACCGGCGACCCGTGACATCATCCACGTTTTTAAAACGCGTTTGGCATTCTAAACCGACAGCATGGATGGCGCAAATGAATAAATTATAATATAATTATGTCATTTCCCATGTGCCATTTCAGTCTCAGCTTTTACGTTCTATGTTTGTAAACCCAACAACGATTCTTCAATTGAGTGTATACCATCTCCCACCCTATGAATTAAAGGTGATTCATAATAACTAATGAAATCTCCGAGCTATATATACAAATCTATAAAATATAATATTTATGTACAATAAGAGTTATTTAAGTTAAGTCGTTTTTTTTCGACTTTTCGTTTTATCCTGAATTTACAACGCCATTTCATTATGGAAGAATACTTTTATTAATAACAATGATCAAATATAGTTGATAAAAACATTAATTGTTCTATTCAATGAGGCGTTAAGATCTTTTATTCATAAATGTTGTTCGTTCTTATTCTCTGTTAAATATGCTTGGATCTCAGTTGTCTCCGTAAGACAGTACGAGATTTATATTGCGATGAATAAAACGAAAAAGTAAAGCCAATTGACATTGATTTTCATTATTTTATCAGTCACATTGAACAAACATTTACTACTAACAAGAGAATATTAAGTATTTGCAATAACCAATCAGATTGCGAGTTTGATACACGCCTTCACATTCTCTTGCTACTAACTAAAAATCTCAAATCTCAAAATAATTGGCAACTTATAAGAAAAGCTTTTTCTCAAACACAACATTTATTCATTTTATAAAGTGTTTGTTTAATTAAAGTTCGATTTATAGCAGTAAATCGAAATGTAAACAGTGACTTGATTCAAAGAAGATCGGCTCTGATGCCATCATACGTACCACGGCTATTCTTGACTCACTATTACAGGAAATGTCGACTTTCTCAAAGATCACCTTGCTTGCATGATAGTAAAATGTCACCTGTTGATGAATGAATGAATTTTTAATAGTTCTGTGGCATCTTCAAATACTGAATAATTGAACTGAACAAAGAGCTAAAAAGAGATTGAGGAATGCTTATATTTTGTTTCAACTTTGACCAGGAAGAACTGTGAGCATGAGAGCCTCTGGCCACGTACATTCCAGCTGCAATCTTTCATGAATAATTTGTTTTTGTTGCGCATGATCAAACCATCATTTGCAGTGGTCAAGCAAGAGTTTTCTACACTGTGTATAACAATATCAACACGCTTTGGGCTTTATTTTCTTCGGCGCAAATAATTTACAGTTGTACCAATCGATGAAAGTTTAACATTCATCATATCATCAAACACACGTTTGTCTATTAGACCTATTTCCCTTGGGCGTTTTCCCATACCACGTGCCATTGGCTAGAGTATTACGATCACTGCTTACTTATCGCTTAATTGTCCAGTCTGGGAGTAAAACCCACACTAGTCAAATATTTTCTGCGAGAAAGTATCAGAGAGTGGTGGTGGTTGCTTTGGAAGTTTAAAGCACTTTAACCACCGCTGCACACTTAATTCATTCACATTTGTTATCTTTATCTGTCTCCCCATTCGTTTTAAGTGCAAAATAAACTTAAGTCTAAAGTTGCATGAATATATAAATATGATACGACGTGAACAATAAATATCTTATTCTAAACAAAATGACACGTGGTCTGAAATGGGAAACCATTAAGCCCAAGGTAAAGAGATATACTGTCCTATATATAAATGATACAGATCTGCCGTCTTTCTTCCATTATATTGGAAGTCTACTCTCAACTAGTGTTATACTAGAAAATGTTTAAGACCATTTAATAATTTTGTTTCTCATAACACGGCGGCAAGCGAATGATCGTCATGCATGCACAAGTCGTAAGTTCATATTGTCTCGTAATATAAAACAAGTTTACCTCGTCTAACTGTAGAACAGGCGGTGACAATTTTTCACATTCAGGAAACCTAAAAAGAGAGAGAGAGAGAAAACGAGGCTCAGTACTGAATAGTGTTTAGTAAATATGCCGCAGTCAATAGACCTTATTCGTGTGGTGACAATGTTTTCCCAATTCAACGTGACAAACCTCTGGGGGAATGAAGAGCTATTGTTTTGCAACTCGTCGGGATATCATCGTTATTCCTTTCGTATCCTTTGGAACACTTATGAATTTTTCGAAGATTAAAAATAAAAGAAAATAAACCCCCTGGAGGTTCGTCACGCTGAATTGGGAAAACATTGTCACACCACGAATAAGGTCTATTAAGAGTTAAGAGTTCATACATTTTTCAGTAGATGTTTTGCACCATCATGGCTGCCGCCACGTGATGGTGCAAAACCTCTATTGAAAGATTAAGCACCACATAATTTCATTATTCAATAAAGTTATGTCACAATATATTTATAAAAGGTTAGTTGGGCAGAAGACAAAAAGGTAACATTATTTGACTAAAGCATAAATATTAAAACTTATTGCAAGTCATAATAAAGTTTTGTTCTATTTTTCCACAACACACGTTCTATTTAAATCCGTCAACAACAAGGCTTAGGGATGAGAATGTGTGTGTTGGGGGCTCTTCATAACTCATGCCACTATGCGCTAGTGATGTCACTTGCATGTAATCAAATGTCACCTGTTGCGAACTCCTGGATACTCAGGGAGTCTCTACTTGCAATATATTGGGTTCCCTGTGCCCTTTCTATGCGTGATAGCGGTATATCATACTTACTTTCGAATATAAGCAATTCGCTCGCTTTAAGTGCTCAATCTCTAAACTGGTAAGACGAGTTTTCAAAGTTATATTCTTTGGTTCTTCTTTATTTAGCCTTTGACTCTTTGTTAAGTTTTGAATCGGAAATTGATTATAAGAACATCAAGAGTTTACGAAAGACGACTTCCGTTTGGATGGCGTTAACTGAGTCAAGTATTGGAAGAAGATTTTTTTGCTTATACTTATAAGTTTTTTTTATTTTTTATTTTTTTGAGGAATGATCTATTGTTCCAGTAGAGGTCAAAAAGCTGGGGATCCCACTTTTTTGTTTAATGGTTCAGCATTTAGTACTTACTGGATCATCACAGGTGCTTCCTTTGCGACAGGTTGTAGGACTGGGCTGCAGCAAATATAATATGATGGATGTTGAGAAATAAAATAAGATTTTTTCTTACACCATACAGAAACAAGTAGTAGATTGTGCCCATCTCTGTCGGGGTACACAGAAAACAAGTATAGTGAGAAAATAAATTAAACGAACTTACAGCTTTTCGAGGATCTTGATTTTGCTTTGTGCGAGAGAAGCTCTTTTCGCGTTATACCTGAACTTATCAATAAATGCCTGAAGTGATACAACGGATAATGATTACTCAGTCAATGTTTTCTATATATGCGATCTAGCTTTATAGTTGGTTTTCGATCGGTTGCAAGAAAATTAACAAAAAATAAATAAACAAACAAACAAAAAATATGGTGGCCATGTTAGATGATATAACAAAAGACACTAATTGACAAACTCGGCCTGTTTGTTTACAGGTAAATATAACGCGCGCACGCGCACGCTCGTTTGTCTATTTGTACCCCATACCATTTCCTCTCTAATAAGTACAACTTCATATGTTAGATATCGTTAGGTAACCTAGATTTACCTGTAAATGTTGTCGGTACATTTGTTGAGATTCATATTCTCTCTGTTGGTTCAATAATTTTTCTTCTCGTGTCTTGTGAAAATTCTAAGAAAAACATAAAAAATAAATCATGAAAGCTCGCAAGCTCATCATTTAACCATTTATTAGCCATTCCGTGGGTTGAGGACAAAGTTGGCATTGCAGTGCATTGTGGGAATATTTGAAGGGGTTATAGACGCCATCTTGAAAATCTTTTCTTCTTCTCTTTATTCTTCTCACTTCAACGACGTGTTCAAGGTGAAAGTCATTTGATGGTAAAACATGTTATAATATATATAAATATATAAACATCTTACCTCATAATTGCCTTTATAATATTCTAATTTTTGTGAATGCATATGCAGAATGTCTGTACAAACGGAATCCAAGAAGTTTCTGTCGTGAGAAACCACTAAAATGGTTGTTACCCATGTCTGAGAAAGAAAAAATAACCAGTTAATTTTAGCGGTTCGTTGATCGTTCAATAACAGCCGAAGTATTTCAATATATGTAGTGTTTAATATTCAACAAGATGATGTTAGGTTTGACAACGACGTGTAGCTTCGCTTGAATAACGAATGATATTGTTACGAGCATGGATCTTTGGCATGGATAGAGCTTGACCTAGATAGAGATTGACCTTTCCCTGGAGCGAACTAGTGTTATTTATAATAGCTTGAAGTTTTATATTGCTCAAACGTTGAATATGAAAATATCAAATTAATATGATTTGTAAGAAGATATCATTTAACAAATAAAATACATTTACAATTACATTTACTGTGTTTGCACACGCAAACCGAGATGTAGTTGGGTTAATTCGAGAGCAGATCAGTGCATCTAGTCGAGAATTCTCTTAATCACATCGAGGTTTGAATTAGCCTGTGCGAACACAGTAAATGTATTTTATTGTTTTATAAAATTATTTCTTCAAAAACAAAAATAATGAAACACAATTAAATAAAACAGAAAAAATTAATTCAAAGTTTTAATACAAACTCTCCTTACATACTTGTGTATTTTCAATAACCAATCAGATTGCGCGAAAGAAGACCCTTAACAAATCAAATTGCGAGTTTCATACACGCCTCCAAGCATAAAATTCAAGTTGAAAATTTCTTATTTCAAAGCGAGAAGCCAAACTTTAGCGACTTTCTCTATTGAGAAAGAGGCTTTTAAAAGCAAATCGTGATAAAATAATAATTCCAAAGCTTCCAAATTCCAAATTCCAAATTCCAAGCTGTTTTCAGCTCTCAAAGCTTGTATGGGCTTCCTGTGATTTCCGTCGGTGTTGTCGAAAGAGTTCGTCGAGATTCTCCGAGTTCAGGCTGGCAAATCTGGATTTTTGCTATTTGTTGAAGGCTCTTCAAGTCAGGTGGTTCTATTATTTCAGATGCTTCCTCGGGAAAGTCAAAGTCTAAGCTTCGAAAATTAGCCATATTATTCTAATTTTACTGGAGTTATGACTACAGCTTGTATGTGTGTACAAGTACAACTTCCAAACAAAACTCAAATTTTCCCGCCGGTGTCAACACGCGTCACAACCGTGTTTGCACAGGGAAATGCAAGCATGACACTCTACCAATAACAGCACGCGTACTATCTTAATTTATTATAGAAGATACTAAAACACTACGAAAGATTGATGTTTTTAAGCTACTCTTAGACTAGCTCTCCACCACTACATATTAATATATTTTATAGTTTGTTTCTTTTCCATTTTCTCTTTCTTCATCTAATTTTCTGCGTAATTTACTTTGAAAGTTTTTGTCCCGCTTTATTAACAAGAACATTTGATTAAAGCTGCCTTCACCTACCTGAAGATAATTTTCTAACCACATGACTGCTTTTAGGTCCAACATGTTAGTAGGTTCTGAAGAGAAAGAGAAATAATTTCATATCTTTAAGTGTATGGATTCACACCAGATAAAAACAGGTGAACCTGGCCGGGGTGGATCTTCTCGTTTACATAATATTTTAGCCAGTATAAAAAAAAGGACCACTTTTACATAGCTGTAGGAAGCGATATATGTAATTTAGGCCGAGGTCCGTTTTCAAGACCGAGGGCACAGTTTTTCCCTATCCGAACTGACAATAGGAAGGTAAATGACGCGTTCTTTTTTTACTCGTTGTTTTGTTGTTTAGCGGCAAAGGATATCAGAGCGACAGCGGGCAGATACCGACAAAATACGGTCCGCTCAAACAGCCAATCAGAACGCACGAGTTTTTAGGATACCGGACCGGAAAAAAAAGTTAAATATTGTCTGTTATTTTGTTATCGCTATTTACCACCGCAAATATAATGTGGATAAGGTGAACATTGTCTAAGTGAGGCAATGAGAAGGCAGCCACTTCTGGCAGCTACCAGCTATACATACAGTTCATGTATTGACCCAGAGTACAACTCTAACAAGTTTGAACTAGTAGAATGTTTGTTGTCAGGTGTACTCACCGTCCAGAAGAAGCAAATCAGGTCTGTGAAATTAAAACAAAAATCAGCACAACATCATCGGCAGTGCAAACATTGAGTTATGAATTATGGAATAGAATCTTAAACAAAACTCTGACTAAGAAGTTTTAGTTACACATATGTACAGATGTTAATAATAACTTAATCCCGTAAAGTTCTGCTTTTGATAGTGATTGCCTAATTCCTGTCTCATCATTCACCCGGGATGCATAAATCTACCTATATTAATTTAGTATTATTTGGTATTATGCAATACGGTACTCTTCGGGGAAAGATTGTAATGATTGTAATGACTTATCCACTGGATAAAGATTAATACGTTGGATAGTGCTATCCATCTTTCGTACCATTGGGGCAAGGCGATTTTAACTTCTAGTAATTCTAGTGATACTCACTTGCTAAAGAGAGCTCTTGCCAAAGCGATTCTCATTCTCCATCCACCAGAAAATTCCCTTCAATAAAACATCACATCATTAGATCAGTGATAAATTATGTAAACCTTAATTTTCATTCAATAACGTCGTCGTCACCACCTTTTATCAATAAATAAACAAAATATCATGTTGGACGTTGAGATGTGGGTGTACCGAAAGCGATATAGACTTAAGGTGACTCGACCCAATATTTTAACATGAGCACCTAATAACTATGAACCCTCCATGCTGTAAGAGATTGACTCCGATTTCATATACCCTAGGACACATATGTTACGTAGACTAAACTACAATATAATACTTTTTTCAAGGAGATCGTATCTCATAGAAAAACGCAATGTTTACTTTTCTCGCTGTTTTACGGACACTTTCATGAACAGCACGATCATGCCAAAACACGTTGATTTTTTTAATAACTACAACAGATCAATGCGCCGCACACTTTCCCTGAATTTTGTGATCATTGATAACTTCTAGGCTGCCTAAAATAAATGCAAAATGAAGTAACTATTGAGGCGATGTCATAGTTTTCCACGATTCGGTGCTTTGGGATTTCTTTTGTTTCATTTTTATCATAACATCGAATTCCTTTGCACCATACATGAATTGACCGTGCTTGGCTTCCCTCCGAAATCTTCCCGAAGCATAGTATCATTCATACCGACTTCCTTCATGAAAAAAAAAGTGATAATGGAGAAAGAAGATTTTACTTTCTTACTTTGTGTGTTGCCTTTGCATTTGTGGAGAGAATCCCAAGCCTACCAAGATAGTAGATGCTCTGAATAATAATAACAAAAAGATAATGAAGTAAAATGATGAAAAGTATTTTCTGCATAAGTAACGAAACCTGAGGAGGGAAAAGGATCAAAAGAGACCACTCACCTTGCAGGAGCTTTGTCAGCTTCTATTTCCTCTAAGCGGGCATATATCTGATATTAAAAAAAAAAAAAACTTAACAGTGAGATAATTAACAATAGTTGGATGAGGTTGAGCATTGTAAATTATCAAGACCAAAGCCCTGCTATCTGCCAAAGCCCATAGGGTTGATAATTTGGTTATTTATGATATATCATGCGAATATCGAATTCTCAAAAGATCATTGATTTAGTATGTATTTATAAACTGAACTTGAATGAAGATCTATTTCTGCGTTCGATAAAAAAGCAAAAGTATTCCCATATCTGTCGTGTAGAATGAACTTGAAATGATCAAATTATATATAACCTGTAGAAAACCCCACTTCACACGATATCGGCCAATCAGAGGCGAAGCACAGTCTAGACAGTGATATTGTTAGAAATAGGGACAAACATTTGGCCTGTGTTGATAGCTTCTGACAGAAGCACAGTCAAAACGCCCACGAATATCACCTCCACATGAGTGTTGCCGTAAAATCGCAATGAAAGTCAATATTTAGTTAAACACGTCAAATTTAAACCAAAGATGATACCATACACATTATACCTGAGACAGACGACCAGTAGCACCTCCATTTGACTTGCATTCGGGACTATCACAGCAAGGGAAAACACGTGTAAAAAAAGAGCAATCAATGACAAATTGAATAAATTCAAAGTAATGGCTGTTTTTACATGGACAGACTTGTTGTCAGGCTCGAACTTCATTTTATACGATTTCAAGGAGTGTGACCGTCACCTAGTCAGGCATCTCACATAGCATTCCCTTTTATAGGTCTTACATTATCCTTTATTCTTATTACTTTTCAGGTCCAAACTAAGGGAGGTCAGGTGACTAGTCACCCGATTCACCCCCTCACCCCTAGAGCCGCTCTTGTGCGGGGAATATTCAGTCAGATCCAGAAACGTTTATTTAGATGAAGTCAGTTGATTTGTAAGTTCATTTGTTCACCTGGCAAAGAAAAGGTAACTACTTTTTGCCGGAACATTAAAAGAGCATGATATATAACCAATCCTTGACCCTTAAGATTACCTTCCACTTGCAGCCTGTGAAACTAGCTCTCTTTCTTCCTTTAGTAGGTCGTATCTTTCTTTATCACACTCAAGAACACTCTCAAGTGCTGGGGTCTCATCACCAATAACCTGCACCAAACAACATAAGACAAGCTATATATGAGTCATCATCGCAACCCAGCCATGTTTGTGATTCACTGAATACACTTTGAATGCTGGAAATGAAGGACAATTAGTGTTCACCTGATAGAACAGGACAGTATATCGTCTGTTATCAATGTTAAGTTAAGTTACAATCATTGTTTTGATTGGATGACAAGTTGTTTTATTCAAAAAATTCTTCTTTTTCTCAAGGCGAGAAGAAAATGCCTATAATTTATCTCGTTACGTTTGGTTATATCATTCTGAAATATTTATGCAATTAAATAGAACAAATAACTCTCTATTGATATCTTTTGATAAAACTTTTCCCCTCCAAAAATATGTTGTAAATTTTCAAGTGATTATGTAATTTTTTATGTATTTCTAATGTATTTCTTTTATGTAATTTTTTTTCATTTCTCTTCCTAGAATTCCGTCCTCTTTAAACGTGACACTATTACATATATAATATTAAATGGTCCTACATGTTGGGCAGTTTTAACTTTATAGATCTCACTCCTCACACTCGTCCCTCTAATGATCGCATTCCTTTCACTCTTACGTATCACCCTATTAATAATTCCATTAAACCCATTGTTAACCGCAACTTTTTCTGCTTGACTCTGATACTCGCACCTCTGCTATTTTCAACAACCGCCCTCTTTTTTCTTATAAACGTGATCGTAATCTTCGTTCTTTCTTGGTCAAGGGAGTTCTTCTCTCTAACAAAGAACCTGGTACTTTTCGCTGTTCTCGTAAACGTTGTTACACTTGTCCTCACATAGCTTCTCACACTTCTGTTGTTGGTCCTAAATCCACTGTTAAAATCACTGACCATTTTGTTTGTACCACTTCTAATGTTATATACTGTATTAAATGTACCCGCTGTAATTTTTTTATGTGGGTGAGACTGGCCGCCGTCTTGGTGATCGCATTTGCAATCATCTTTATGATATTCGCAATAACGATCCCACCAAACCAGTTTCCCGGCATTTTAATCTAGCTAATCATTCTCTTTCTGACTTCTTTGTTTGCGGTCTTTCTTTGATTAACGGCAATAATGATTGTCGCAAGACCAAAGAAATGCGGCTTATTCACCTATTGGGCACTCTTAGTCCTAACGGGATTAACGAACGCTTTACTTTCAACTAACCTTTTCTTTTGTCTTTTAATTGTTTGTTTTTGTTCCTTTGCCTACCTTGTTCTCATTGGTTTCAATTTGTCTTATTCTATCTTATATACACGCCTCTCTATCACCTCTTTCTCTTTTACTCCGACGAAGGACTAGCGTCCGAAACGTCAGTAAGTTTTTTCATCTTTTTCACGGTGTATAATTTACCTTTTCACCATTACTGTTTCATTAGAAACACCGACGCAGCTCACACTAGTTTTTAGCTAGTTATATCCTCTTAGATCTAATAGTTAGGGCCTGTACTTATAATTATGTAATTGTGTTTGTAAATATGAACGTAGTACTAGGTACAATAAAACGTTCTTGTTTTTGCAACAAAACGATTAAAAAAGTTCAAATACCAAGTATAAAGAACTACATACCTCTTGTTCAACATGTAGAATTGAAATATGAGATGGGACAAACAGCTCACGCCTGGTGATAACAAAGAATTAAGCAAAACAAAACAAGGATTGAAATAACGATATCACTTGAACAGCTATAACACAATTGGGAACGAATGTCTTTGTGACCATACGAGAGGATAGGTGGTAAATGAATGTGTACCATGACCATACAGGAGGATAGGTGGTTAATGAATGTGTAACATGACCATACAAGAGGATAGGTGGTTAATGAATGTGTAACATTACCATACAGGAGGATAGGTGGTTAATGAATGTGTAACATGACCATACAGGAGGATAGGTGGTTAATGAATGTGTACCATGACCATACAGGAGGATAGGTGGTTAATGAATGTGTAACATGACCATACAGGAGGATGGGTGGTTAATGAATGTGTAACATGACCATACAGGAGGATAGGTGGTTAATGAATGTGTAACATGACCATACAGAAGCATCAGTGGTTTTTACAATAACCTACCTTGATAAAGTCCTGAGAAATGTTGTCTTGCCAACTCCATTCCTACCAATTAAACCATATCTTCTCCCAGCCGCAAAACTAACGTTTGCATTTTTTAATAATAATCTAAAATTAAAGTAATTATTATTATTAATAATTAAAAGTAATAAAAGACAGATGAATACTGTTAAGAAATGATACTGATCATGGAATTGTGACCTCAGTGGTGGTGTTGATGATGATGACGATGATATTGATAATAAAGATAAAGTTCATTGTGGTGATTCTATGATCACTATGATGTTAATAATGATTACGATGATTATGTTTTTGGTGGCATGAAGTTACAAATGATGGTGATGTTGGCATTGATGATGAAGGCAATGATGATGATGATGATGATACTTTTGGTAGTAATGATTATAATCAATGTTCACCTGGATAATGAAGATCAAATACTAAATTCATTGCAATACCATTGTACATAATAAACTACTTTTTTGTACCTTTCTCCAAAAGCCAGATCAAAGTTTTCAATTCTTATATCTCTAGATTTGTTTGTTCCACTTGCTTCCATCTTTGCTTCTCTTCTATTCCCACTCTGACTAGCTGTTGCTCCATCTAGTTCAGTACTATGTATAGGTGCAATAAAAAACATAAATAAATGTCATCATTGATCTTAAAGCATTTAATGAGACTTCAAAAAAAGCCTTTTTTCCTGACTGTTTATTTAGAAGCTTCCACTAAAATAATGTGACATTTCTAGTTATAATTATATGCAATAGCTAGGTCTCTATGCTGTCCAATTAAGAAATAATTGGATGGGGAAAGGTCTGAGGACTGCCAAAATTGTACAAGGCTGTAGCCCGAGTCCGATTTGGCAGTCAGAGAAAATTTTCAATCTATTATTCCATTTACGAGGCTGTAGCCTGAGTCCGATTTGGCAGTCAGAGAAAATTTACAATCTATTATTCCATTTTATAGCTAAAAGCTGGCATATTCTTTTGAAACCATTCTGACTTTAATCTTCAAGAAATGTCAAAATTAGTATAGGGAATCACATGAACTTCTTGTACAATTCCGACTTTATCGGTATAGTTATTAATATTACATTGATATGTATTTATAGTCCAATTTGAGAACTACAAAAACAGCACAAGTATCTATAAATTCAGAAATTTGTATGAGAAGATTGTGTGATTTTTTTGTTTATGATACACTAAAAAAAAAATTGGGATTTAAATTTATGTACTCCTCTTGTGCAATCAGAATTAAGTAAAAATATTTGTTGAGAGTGTATTATTAAGATAACAATTGGACAGTTACCTTTATGGGATAAATAAATAGCTTATACAATTATAAATAACATTATTGCCAATAATTATAATAAAATGGCTAAAGGGAAAGCTGTTAGCCTTAAAGTTCTAACAAGGAAACATTGATTCCTTTTTGCTATAAATGTCACTATTCATTACACTTTTATTTGGTCTCCCTGTGGCTATAAAGAATTGAATAACAGAGGATTTCCCCTTTCATCTTATTCAAATATCCCTCTTTCCATTCTGCACCACAGTGAGTAAGAAAACTATTGTACTTACTATGCACATAGTATTCTGGTAGGGGTAATAGTACTTGATGCATATTATTATTGTGCATAGCCTGTGTGTAGTGGCCCTCTGTTTTTTTTTTTCTCAAGAAGTGGTGATTGCGGAGGCTACAGTAGCTAATGCGCGCCCCAATTGATTTCATTTGTTATCATAAAAATGACTTACATGGGTAATAGTACTTGATGCATATTATTATTGTGCATAGCCTGTGTGTAGTGGCCCTCTGTTGTTGTTTTTTTCAAGAAGTGGTGATTGCAGAGGCTACAGTAGCTAATGCGCACCCCAATTGATTTCATTTGTTATCATAAAAATGACTTACATGACATTAGGTTTTTTCTCCTCTTTTTCTTCTCTTTTCTCTTGTTTTGCTTTTAGTTTTGCTTCTGCTTTTCCTAACTTCCTTTGGTCAACAGTCTGTAAGTCAGTAAAAAACCATTTATCAACTATTAAAAATAATGGCAGCTCAATTTAACAGCTCAAACATTTTTACGTCTAACACTCTCTCCATTTTACTAAAATCCTCCTTCATTACTAATGGTTATTATATTCTTAGTTAACTTCATTTATTAGACTTCGTAAGGTATATTTCTGATTAATTAGGATTTTGAATTTTACCCAGCTGCTTTGATTTTACATGCAGTCTTCAGAACAAAATATCAAGATAAAAATACATGTATGTACAAAATACAGGGCTGTCAACCCCCAAGGTATTCAAATCTGGAGAATTGATAGGGTAGGGACATGACATCACAGCAGCGGAAAAAAGCGCGCGAAAGAGACGTCATTCACTTTCTAACATTTGATGTGATTGGTTTATTTTTTTGCTTATATTACAATGGCCTGCTTGCTAGAACAGTTTATGAGGAATGTTTTGATTTTGTTAGCGATGCAAAGTAACAAAAACAACACACAAAAAATTGGAATTTTATGGTTGTGTTTTTGAGTCCCACATGAAATGGTCAGTTTCGGCGATTATCCAGGAGATTTGAGACTCTAATCTCGAGACTGGGAGATACAATCCAAAATCTGGAGACTTCCGGCTTATCCGGGAGAGTTGACAGCCCTGAAAATAATAAGTGCACAGAGTGTAGCCAAACCACTAGTACATAGTAAAATTTGCTTGGCCTATTATTAAGCCTCTTCAGACTTAAGAATTTAGCCTCTTAATCATATAGGTGGGTAATCATGTACTTCATGATCAGCCGACACAAGTCATGTTGATCGACTATAGGTGATTACTTTTCTCGATACAGATGAAGCTAAATTCCCTAAGTTAATGAGCACTACTCAATTATGATGAATAGCTAACAGTACTTCTCAATTATTTCTCTCTGAGTGAGCATGATTACAGTAGCTAGCTGATAAATTAACTTAAAAACTGGTTAGTAGTAGTACCAGCATTGAAGGTTACACTCAAAAAAAAAAGAGAAACTATATTATATTCAATCCCTCATGGAACTTTTTTTAGTTATTCCAAAAGCAAGCAATGATAGATCTAGAGGGATAATTCTCCTTGAGGAAATATTCTACCATATCTGCAGTATATCAATGTTGGCATGTCTGCAACTACTGTAACCTTGACATCAGTGAGGGCACCTGCACTGCTCTCATGAAACAGATTTGTACCAGCAAATGAATGTGTGTTAGTCTACAGGGCCCCTTAAATAGATATCAGATTTTGTAATAAATGCAATGAGTAAATGTGGGCCACCCTTTGAAACAAAGGTAAGTATTCTGACTATGATATACTTGTGACAAAATCCTCTGATCTTTGGAAATATTCAGGACAACAATCCTTATTGAATGCAATGATAAAACCTGTAGACTATTGGACGTACATCAATGGAATTTGATTTTATCCTTTAACCTCATAATAACAAACCGTAGAGTCATTCTGTTTCCTTATCCAAATACTGACTGCTTCCTCTTCTTCATTATCTACAGCACGAATAAAATATTAGTTATTTAGACATGATTATTGTGATACTAATTAATGATAATTAAATTAAATAATTAATTGTACTATAAATTAAAATAATTTATTATGTTGAATAGTGTTACTGTAAAGCACTAGTACAAAAGCCCTGGTTGGTTGGGGGTTTGAGCTTTATGAGTCACACATAGCATGTATGCTTACTTTGTATTTCAAAAATCTTATTATCATGGTAAATTCTCTGGTTTTCCTCCCTCCATAAATACCAACATGTGAGTTGTATGCATAGAATATTGAATGTAGTGGTAGTGTGTGTGAGTGACTGAGGGCCACATTGGAAACCAGCATTGAATTTGTATCTCAGTATAAAAAGTAATTATTAAATTGTATTTTTAATTATTATTTAATTTCTAATCTGTAAATAAAATTTGCTTAGGTGTTGTGTGCAGTTTTATAAAATTCAAGCACTTGGGGATTGGCAGGAGAACTTTGCTACAGTATTTGTTGTGCTTCTCCTAACATTTTTTTCATGCTCTGCTAATTAAACCAATCACTCTTTATCTGCACATGTACACAGCATGTTCAAGCATTTCTTTTTCCATTTTTTGAACAGTAATAGGCATTCCATACTATGCAGTTAAATTTCCAGCAGTTAATCGAAGTGAAATGCTGCAATGACACACAGGGGAAAGTTATCGTGTAGTAAGCTAGTGTTTCATAATCTCTGGTTGCATAATTTATAGTTCATTAATCATAATTGTTTTAATTCAATTATTATTATTAAGCATCATATCAAAATTATAGATTAGAATGATGTCAACAAAGTTAGAAAGTTTGATATAGAAATACCAAATCCTTTACAAGTTAATGTGTGTTTGAGTCCCACCTGGCATGGTGTCATTTTGTAAGTAGAGTTTTTAGTTGGTAGCTACAGTATCTCCTGTACTTTGAGGGTTTTTCTCCACTGGTAATGTTTTCAGGTTTTCCTTCCTCCAAATAATCTCAATTTTAAATTCCAATTTAATCATGGAACAAGGCCACACAGGTTTGTTATCCTTGTCTATTAAGTGCTACCCTCATGTCCGCATTTAATTGACTCAACATAAAAATCTCTGCAGTAATTTTTATTCTA
This sequence comes from Actinia equina, assembly GCA_011057435.1. NCBI lineage: Eukaryota > Metazoa > Cnidaria > Anthozoa > Actiniaria > Actiniidae > Actinia > Actinia equina. The sequence goes on from WHPX01000898.1 coordinate 165,392, forward strand.
AACGACTTCATTGGAATTTTGTCTAGAAATAAAACTTTACAAAATAAAACATATTCTACTTGCTCTTCCTGGTAGATGTCCTTTTTTAAAAAAATGTTTTATTTCTGAAAGTTATTGACAATTATTGCATTTTGAATTTACGGTTTCAAGATTGTTTTCAAATGTATACTACATGTATGTACAACAGGGAATTTCAAAAAAATTAATACCGTGATAAATTATATGGATTGAATAATACTTATTCGTACCTGCACATAAGGATGTATTTTCAAGTATCACAGGAGCATCAAGTTTTTTATGCTCAAATTTTTCTGTTGATGAAGATCTGTTCAGAGAAAAGTAATATAACATAATGATGACAGTTATTCAGCAACATATCATCCTCACACACTCCTATTTTAATGGCAGTAAATGTGGGAGCCAAAGGAAATGGGTGACTTAAGCATTTGGAGATACTGTAGGTCATTCCAAGATCCAACAATAGCTGGAATACACTGTCATGTCTTTCATATTATTAAACTTCTCATCAAGAAGACAGAGGTTGGTAAGGAGATATCCAGTGTTGCTTATTATAATATAATATACATAGTAGGATGCAGCCATTTTAAAAAGACTTTCATTATTCATTTTTATTACAAATATGTGGCTACTCTTATAATACTGTAATACTACAACAAGGTGTATTTTAAAGAAATTAATTTTTATCTTGCATTTTCAAATAAAAATGGGACCAAAATGTTAGTTACAAAAATTATTGTTTATTAAATAAACTTTTATGATAACAAAGCTATCTTAAAAGATACAGTAATTTAATCTTGGCTACCAGATACTGTCAGTTAGGACTGCATTCTGTGTGAATTTCAAGAGATATATTGGCTTGTGCATTTTTGATTGACACAGGGTACTGTATATGAGTAATGCATGAATGCTGCTGTGAGAGTGTCATTAAAAAAAGCTGCCAGTGATAAGTTTTCTTTTTTATATTAATTGACATCAAGAAATATGCCCTTCTGTTGTTCATTGTGCAGTAATATTTTATTTTAAATGAGCCAAAGGAAGTTTCAGAACTGAAGCTACAGTACATAGATAATCAAACATTGCAAGTTGAGCAGAACAAAACATACAAAAAAGTCAAGCCACTTTAAGTCAGAAATAAAACAATTATTATATAGAATCCTAACTGCAAATCTAGGATAATATTTTCATATGTTTGGATGTAATGTAGCTACAATATTCCTTTTATTTATATTATGAACATGTTGGCACATGTATGGCCTATATTGCATTGTATGAATGATATGAATGATGTATAATTTATGAATGTTAAGCTTCCCAAGAAATTTAGAACAAGACATTTACCCCTTTATGTTTGCAAAGTCCTATGCACCCCCATGACTCCCCCAACCTGAAGAGAGAGATGTGCAATACCACTATGGCATTAGTGCACAGTATTATAGATTTAGTTATTTCTAACCTTTTCATAATTCCCATTAACTGATCACATATTGCTTTAATTTCATCATCATCAGCATTGTTGCTGGTCACTTCATGCAAGATCCCTCCAACTGCATCATAAATATCATTCCCATTCTCAAAGTCTTCTCCATGTTGTAGTACATCTAAAATAAATGCAACTATTCATTAATTACTTTTTTAAAATACAGTTTAAAGATCTTGTTATGAGAAAACCTCAGTGTGATAAGAGTCATTTTGGGGCTTTAAATTTCTGAACATACCCAACATACAGTATCTTAAATAGTGATTTAGTAATAACGTTACTTCAAAACTGAGGTGTCCTTTCATGTAAAAGCTAATCAATAAAGAATAAAAACATACCCGCCATTGGAATAAATATAAGAATATAAAACTAATAAAATAATATTATTATTATTGTATTACTGTTATAAAGCACATATTTATGGCAACACTTTTTTATCCCTTGGTGGCCTGGATATCTGTGGATTTTTAGAGAAAAAGTGACACCTTGGTTTTGTAAAATTTTCACTTAGCACATTTCTTTGTAAAATCAATGTTTGTTTTATCAAAAACACCATATCTTTGATATTTTATGTTATTAAGAATAAAACTTTATAGTTTTATTAATATCTGTATGATGCCTTTAAATATTGACTTCTTTTTCAGATTAAATTGCTAATTGCGAATTGTCATCTCCAAAGGGGATAGATTTTACGATATTAACTGTTCCTTAGATTAATCAAATTATAAGAATCTTAATTATAGGAACTTGCTAATCATTGAAAATTAATCTCAACTACTCTTGCTTTTTCCAATTCCTGTGAGTGAGCAATTTGATTGCCCCCTGCCACAACCAACATACACAAAAAGTATGGATACCTTTAAATGACTTTTTGTTAAATTCAAATTGCACATTTATTAGTTACAGTGAGGTCTCTGTGATAAAATAGTACTATTTTTGAGTGTGAAGAAGTCTGTATCAGTAAGAGAAGGTGCATCTTTTTTATGGGTAGGGGAAAGGTGACATTAGTCACAGTAAACTGTATTCTTTTTTGCAAGTGACATCATAGATTAAGAAAATAACAACTTAAAATTATATCAAATTGAGTTCATTAGTTATGAATGGTATAAACTTGGTTCTTTGATATTATTAGAAAACTATGATGTGACTAAGTGTAGGAAATCTTAGATCCTTTCATTGTTTGTTTCCAAGTTGTGTGAATCTTATTTTCTAATCGGTGAAAAGATATATTTTTAATCATCGATTTTAACAAGAGTTCGCAAATCATTTCAGTAATATCATAACAACAATCTTTAGTAACGTCTAACAAAGGTTAAAGGTAACAACAATAAGCTAATTATTTCTTACGTGGCAAAACATGGAAAATTTTCAGTTCCGGTCTTTTCAAAACGTAGTCTGAAAAAGATCTAAATTTCAAGAAGGAAAACCTTACCTTTAACGTATATTAGAAGATCACTATCTATAGTTGGGAATTTATCGAGCAAAAATGACTCATAAACTGCAGATTTTTCACATCCGTTCATTGAAATCGAATCGACTTCTTGCGAAACTTCTTCCGCCATTTTGTGCTTGTAACCAGGCCTACTATTCTGACTCGATACGAAGGGACTGGTGATATTGATAGGCACAGGCACCCCAAACAGTGGGATATATCAAATAATATAAGTCTAAAATGTAAAATGTCCTCAATAAATTGATTTTCAAGGCAACTTATCGATATGTGAAGTTTTTATCGCTTAAGTCATTTAGAGGAATTTATTCTAGCAATGTGAGTATTTGAAAGTAGTACCCTCTATCTTCCTCTGTCTTGGATTATGACTTAAATGTAGGAAAAAACGTTACAATTGATTAAACAATAACTGATTACGGGAAATGAAGGGTTAACAACTTTATTATTTAAAAACCAGGAAGAACCCCGAGTAAGCGATACTGCGGGCGTCCAGTTTTTAATAAATAAAAAAGTAAAAATCCCTAAATTATGATTCCATAGCAGATAAACTTTGTAACAGATCAAATTTGCTATAAGTTTAAGAGCCGTTTAGTTTTACTTAGCGCATCCCAAATGGAAAGGAATAAGTAATGCCTTCAAAGCCGTCAGAGTCACGATCAATGTTTTAGAGTTTCCTGTTCATAGTAAAGGGCCAACTACTGTCTCTTAGGCTCAGTCGACCGAGTTTTCTGATCAGTCTGTAAATCTCCGGATAGCGGTGTCGGGCCGAAATCTCCGGCCTAGTGCGGAGGAAGCTAGAACTTGTTGCTAAAAATTTTCTTATACGACCCCAGTCAAGGGGTGGCGGGTTTCATCTTCATCTTGGGTTTCTCTCTTCAAGACCGAGCGCACTATCGACTACCTTTTGGATCCGAAGATATTTTGTCCTTCCTTCGAAACAGACTGCCTTTTTCCGTTATGTTGTTCAGAAGTCATTTGGAGATAATGTTAATACTGTTCTATATGGCCGAAACAATGTCAACAGCGGCAAAAAAAAAAAAAAAAAAAAAAAGAAGGAAAAGGACAACTATTGTTTTGAGAATTTTTGATGTTCGTTAGTTTTTTTGTTGTGAATTGTTTGTTACGGTCTAAAGAGGTACCGGGGCTCACGACTCCGACGGATCCGCGTGCTTACGTAAATTGCTCGTTCGTAGTTAGCATTAACGTGCATATTATTGTTGCTTTAGGAGCCGTTCACGTTAGCCATTTAGATCGATCTGAAATCAAGGTGTCGACCTCAAAACGATCTTTAAAGTAGCTCACATGAATGCTAATCGGGCTAACTGGCTAGACAAAACCAACGTAATTATGCACGTTAATGCTACAACACACTTGCAATTGTTGAGCGCGCGATTTTCAAATTGTTTTCTTTTGGAAGAGTGTAATTAGTAAAAGTAGTACTCAAAAGGATCGACAATTAGTTAAATGAGAGGGAGTGGGGGTTGCAGGAACTTACGTTGCACTTGTTGTGACAGCCCCTGCACGCACGTTTTCTGTTAGTTCGATATTTCTTTTTTGAAAGGAGAGGTTGCACGATATTGTTTTTGTAGGTGAAGTGCTTGCTCTATATATATTTGTGGGGGGATTTACGCGACCCCATTCTCAATAATCCAGTGTTCCGCGCGCGTTTAGATAGATGGGTTATTTGCGAAATTGCCAGCAGCCGTAGGCTGAATTACGCAAGTATATAATAGGTAGAAATAAGAAAAGAAAAAAATATATAGACATAACAACACAGTCTATAAAAATCTCTGGGCATAATGAAGGGTTCTTAAATTAAAACGACTCTCTTAAGGCTGGTTTAGGTAGGTTTTCTCCTAGAACTATCGTATACAACACGCTCGCGTCTGTCGTAGGCGAGTTGTAGGATTAATTTATACGCTACGACTCAAGTCGTAGTGGCGCGAACGTGTTGTATACGATAAACTGTAGGCGAGAATCGTACCGTCTAAACCGGCCTGAAGGTGGATTCTTTCAGGTGAGATATTGAAGAAAACACGAAATAAAAACACATATTGTGAGTGTCTATTTTTTATGTGAGACATGAGTATCAATGGACCCTTACATTACGAATACTAGACACAAATAGACTCTAGACAGTAAATAGAAATACATTTTATAAAGACATAATAGACAAATGATATAAAAGCATGATGTTGGAGTTTTTACTTTTGATTCATTAAAAAGAGGCCATACTTCCAGACATTGAGTGCTGAACCGTCGTATGATAGCGCGAAACATTTACGGCTACTGCCGCGGAGATTTCGACCCCGCCACCGCTATCCGGAGATTTACAGACTGATGAGGAAGCTATGCAAAAGCCCAAGGTAGAGGTTAGTCGGCCCCTAGACCGTAGATGATTAACCCCTTGCAATGATTAGTAAACACTGACAAAAATCGTGGTGATGACGTTGATGGCTTTGAACGTATACTCACCCCTTTCCATGTGGGATACGTTTAGTAAAACTGAACGGAACGTGCATCAGAGTAAATTTGACCTATTTCAAAGATTATCTACTATACACAGTAAATGTATTTTGACTGTCTCGTGTCTACAGACACAATGAGACACCAGGAACAGTCAGAACTTGTCGATATATAATCTCCATTTTGCCAGGTTTTTGCGAGTAGTTAGCTAGGGTGTCGGGCCAGATGCTGAGGACCAGATGCTGTTTATTTTCGGTAAGGAGTATTTCATAACACTGGAAAAGAAGTAGCCTTAGCAGATGAGTTTCATTTTTAAGTCTATCCTCATGAACAGCATGGTAATCTGCATTGACGTCTTTCGTGGATTTATAGGCGTCATACTAGTACTGCAGATTGGTATACATGCGTACTCGTTGACTTCCAAAGATTTTCACGGGTTCATTGGAAGACTTTTTAGGCTTTTTCCAAGACTGATTGACATTGAATGAAAGTTCGGAAAGTGCAAAAAATGCAGAAAGTGAGAAAAGTACGGAAAGTGCAGAAAGTGCGGAAAGTGCGAAAAGTGCGAAAAGTGAGAAAAGTGAGGAAAGTGGGGAAAGTGCGGAAAGTGCGGAAAGGGCACTTATTCTTAAGTCGGTAAAACGGAAGAAAACATTTGCCTAAGATTTCTAGTATAAATTAATAAATTAACAAATTGAAACTAAAATCTCGATCAATATGACAAAAGGTTGGAAGCATACTATAAAATCTTTTTTCAAATAAAAGATTGAAAAATTGGAATCTTGCACAAAAACCTATCAATTTCAGAGTTATTCAGTCGGTGGGATCGGGTGTGTTCGAAGGCACATAAGGAATTAAGGATACCAACTACAATTCATTTTGTATTCGTCATCTTATAAGTGAATTTCTTCTTGTGGAAAGTTGTGTGGCAGCCGTTTTTGCAACTGCGAAGAACAAAAGTAAATAAATATTTGAGCGATGTATCTCACTTTCCGGACTTTCCTTTTTCCGCGTTTTCTAAATTTGCAACTTGGCAGAGGTCGACTTGCACTGGCGAATTGTCTGGATATATAAGTATCTTGAAGTTTTAACGAGAATTCACTCCCTCACTCTTCCACTCTTTAACCGACAACGCTTTTCGATTTAGATGATGTATATGACTTTTGCTCCTGCGTTGTCCGTGTTTAACTATCAGGTATTAAATAAAACTTGATATCGTATCAATGCATGGAGTGTAAGCATGCAAGTTCTAGAAGCTTGGAATTTAGAGCTTGACGAAAACATTGCATGCAAGTTTAAATTTAACTTCATCGAAAATTGTTCAGACGGAAAATAGTGTCGGTTTGAGAGTGATAAGGGGGCGGGCACTTCACATATCATTACCACTTATTTTGATCAGTGATTAATACGTTTGGCAGCACTCATGAGCCTCTTAGCCAATAACGTCCTTATCAACACGAATAAAGCTTTCAACATAATAGCTCATCCATGAAAAAACACCAGAAGCCGTTTAAAAGACGAAGATAATATCTTCAGGATTTGATTACCCGAATGTAAACAGTACTAAAATGATGAAGCTTGCGGTGATTTTGGCATGTACGCTGGTGTTTTACTCCGCAATCCACAGTGCCGAGTCCAGTAAGTATGTAATATTATTCTGAGTTCGTGTCAACCAATATTATATTACAGTTAAGTAAATAGATAAATACGTCTACTTTTCGAAAGAAATGTAAGCATGTCAAAAAGAAAAACTGGACAAAAGTACTAGGATAGTTACTTTGAAGAGAAAGCTGCTGCTTACGTCCGAAACGTCAGTTTCTATTTTCACTACGGTGTTAAACTTATAATTCTACGATAACTTGTTTCATTAGAACCACCGACACAGTCCACGCTAGTGTTCACTAGCCATCATCTATATACTGTAGGGTGTTGTACTATCAGAGGTCTTGTTCCTTGACAATAAAGTCATGTAAATTTTTTTATGGCTTTGTTGGTTTTTTCAAGAGGTGAAAAAGTAGATTTGGGCATGTACTTGCAGAAATATTCGGTTTTAAAAAAGTCCTTCTTTCTTTTCTATGCCTAGAAGCAAATCGAGTATCATGCGTGCATCCAGTCTTTTTTCTGTCGAATACACGCAGGCTACGAGTCAAGTCGGTCATGACTTATTGAGGTTGATCAGAATCATAGAAAATGCCACGTTTCAGCTGTCATTTCGCTTCTGCAAGGAATGACGATTTGTTTGCGTGTGTGAAATCAGGCATGAAAACTGATAGTGGCCTTTAATAATACGCATTTACCGAACTAGACGTTATGGTTGGCCAAGCGATTTAATACCGCAGGAGCGCGTTGATACACACCATGGACTTAAATAATAAATGCGAACAGGATGCCGATTTAACTAGGAATTAAAAATTTAGGCAGACCCCATCAACATGCGTATCCGGAGATGTTTGAAAACATGGACTGATCTTCGCGGATGGGCCTTGAAAACGCAACTTTTTGAAAACAGATACCGCTTATAGGGGTTTCGTAAAAAATAAAAAAATAAAACCATTTGCTGGTAGACATCTCGTTTTTTCCCCAAACGTAACATGCTCTTTCCAACTATGATAATCATTCTTCTATCCTATACTGAATCTTGGTGTCATCTTTCGAATCAGTATATAGTAAAATCTCATTACCGTCCAAGAGCAGTTGCTATACTATTATTGATAATGCCGTTTTTAAAATATTTTTAGGAGAATTCTGCTACAAGAGGGACGATGGTTATTACGCAAATCCAGTCAATTGCCGTATGTATATCACCTGCTCCAACAATATAGCGTATTATAGACAATGTCCAGCAAAACTGAGATGGAATGAGCGCACAAAGAGATGTGATTGGCCCAAAAATGTTAAATGTCACATCAAGCCTCCAGGCAAGTGTTGATTTATCTTCGAATACTTTTAAATTTCAATATTTATCGTCTTTTCAAATCTTTTTTCAGGTCACTGCTCTGATAACATCTCCCGTAGAAGCTGCTTGTTTCTCAAAAGTCACAATCAGTGCCTCAAAGACAAAACAGTTCTAAATGTGTTCTGTAGAAAAACCTGCGGTCAATGTTGAAAGGGCTTTTTGCTTAAAGTGCACTAAATAAACAATTACTTCAACTTTTTCTTACATTTTATCTATACTTTTTTTAAATCTACTCAGTTTCCTATCGAAGTATTTCTTTCTTTTCTAACGTTTTTCGGATCCTCAAACTAACTAACAATCATCTTATCCAATCCTAATTGAACAAAAATTAGCGTCCGAAACGTTTTTTTCATCTTTTTCAAGGTGTATAATTTACCTTTTTATCAATACTGTTTCATTAGAAACACCGACGCAGCTCACACTAGTTTTTAGCTAGTTATCCCTTCTTGAACTAAAATTAAATAAGAATACTGTAAGTAGTATACTTGAGTTGACTGGTGCATCGGTATAAAAGATTAAACACCGTAATGTTATCATATATATCAGTTAGTGCACTTTGGGGTCTTGAAGCCAACTTCATGCTTGAGGGAACAGATGCATGGATAACGATCATAGACATAACTAATAAAAGTTGAATGAGTTTTGAGATATTCGTATTTAATATTAAAAGAGCTTTCATAAAATAATGTTAAAAAAAAAAATTGTGTTGCCACTTTTACTGTCATAACATGACTCTCAGCATAGCTGTATCATAACTGCATAGTTAGTATTACTCTCCCTCTACATACTCCGACGAAGGACTAGCGTCCGAAACGTCAGTAAGTTTTTTCATCTTTTCACGGTGTATAATTTACCTTTTCATCATTACTGTTTCATTAGAAACACCGACGCAGCTCACACTAGTTTTTAGCTAATTATATCTTCTCCCTCTACATAGATGAGAGTATATATGGACCGCGTGGCACTAATGAAATAGTTGAAGATATAGAAGTAAGTTATAGTGCTTGGGAACGAGGTTATTCCGATCCCAGCGAGGTCGGAAATTAATTTTTATCGGTAGTACAATTCCGAAGGCGCGACCTAACATCTATTTCACCCCGGCGTGCTAATAGTGTCACCTCTAGCTCAGCTGGAAGAGCATCGGTAGTACGATTCCGAAGGTCGTGAGTTCGAATCCCAGCGAGGTTGGAATTTAATTTTTTCGAATTTAATTCCAAGGGCTTTCGCCCAGAATAACCTCGTTCCCAAGCACTATAACTTACTTCTATATCTCCCTCTACATACTATGATAATGAGAGTGACAATTGAAATTCCACTGCGTCACTCGGCTGCAAACAGTTTTTCTTATTCCTGGATTGACAAAAACGCAAACCAGTAGTGATGCCGGGCTTCCCTTTCCTCATCTTGACATTATAGAAAGCGAAAAGCCAGAGATCACCTTCACTGAGTAACTAACTATAATACCTGTGTAAATTGAACTATAATACCGTTAAACAGCTGCATTGCTGCTTCAGCATTGTTGCGCCTCGTTGATGGTAGTTGGTAATCAGTTGAACACATCGAACTACAATAGCCGATGCCGGGGGGGGGGGGCAAACTTATTTTAATGTATCGAAACTCGATTCATTCGATTTCAGCCATCATCAAAAATCATATGGTCTGTCCTTCTTTGGCTCATTTTTAACTTTATGTATTGATTCGCACGTACCGTAAATTCTTGTGGTGCCGTCATAGGGCATGTTACGTCATAGTCACCGTGTTGGTTTTATTTTATTTTTAGAAAGTCTATAACTTCACGTTGGAGTTTTAATTAATATATTTATCCAACTGAATCGTTTTATTCACTACCCCTGATGACTAAAAATAGATGTCTGCATTGACACAGCAAATACAACCGTCATTGGTTTGACGTCAATAAAAAATGACGACCGGAAATCGACGTTAGGCAAAAATAGAAATTTTACTCTTAAGAGGCAAAAATGCTTTTGATCTTCACACAGACATAAATGATAACAAAATATGATAGGTAGATACCTAAAAAAGGATTAGGCTTTTTACGGAATAGAACTATACAGCAGAAAATAGACTTTGGGCTTCCAAGCTGAAATAAAACGTGAGCTGAGTCTTGAGATTTAGAGTCAACGAAGCTGAAACGGGAAAAAAGTTCCATTCACTACGATAGCTTTCTCGTTTTTTGTCAATGTCTAATGAAGCAAATCGACTCAATATATAAGCCACTTAATCAACTGTCTCATAATTTACTGAGCTACACTAGAGTGAAAGGATTAAACAGCAGTTTTTCAAGTCGAGGGTTTTCAAATTTCAAATGTTGCGAGTCTCTCTTATTTTTGGAGTATTTCTCCAAACCATCAGCATCGTGCGGGGTTCTCCTGGTAGGTTATTTTATCGTAATTATAATATTCATTAATGATTTCTGTCTAATCCGGACTCGCCATTTGTGTCACATGCAAATACTTGTGTACAAGATACATACACAATGAAACTAAAAGCATGGAGAGGGTTTGAATAGCTGCCAGGGAGAGGTTGGGGTTAATGAATTATAACAATATATGCTTAATCAGTATTCTGTATCGTTATACAGAATACTGATAGATCTATTAGTATTCTGTATCAAAAACGTACTGAAATGTCAAGGTTAAATGAAAACATTCGTAGCAACAAATTCTTACACAATTTTAAATATTCATAGTTTAGCAAACTAGCGATGTGTTGCATTGCTTGGGAATATATATTTCTTTCATCAACTTAGCCTGTAAATATTTCACTTACAAATAAAGTTTACTGTACAATTATTGAACATTGCGTTGCTTGGAACATGTTTAATCCCTTCTCGGCATTGACTTCCAGAATGTGCCTGTGTTAGTCCACAAACAATTTGATAAAGAGGTTTAGGAGGTTATCGGTCACCAGATTTTTCAGCGACATTTCAGTTATCTTCATTGTAAAATCTTGAATTCTTTGAATATCGTTACATGGAAATCCAAAACATTCTTTTTTTGTCTCCTTCAGTCGAACGACACTTTTGCCATTCTTCAAAGCTCTTTAGCCTCCATTTTGTACTATTTCTGATCGATGATTTCAAGGCGTTGTATCTTCTATTTCTCTTCTTGTTCAGTCTTTGGCTTTCGAAAGCGAGACATTTCGAGACTTGCTACAAACTGTCTGCATCGATCCGTTGCTGCATAGAAATATTGTATTCATGCAAAAACCTTTTTCACTTTTCCAAGGAGATGTACGTACTTTTCACCCGTGATTGACTTCGTTTTTAAGAACATATATTTATCAAACAAGAGCGCACTGTACAATTGGATTTAGCTTCTATTATCACCTGATCAGCTTTATTTATTTTTCTTCTGAAGCACAAAACCTTTACAACTAACTTACTGAATGCCTTTTTAGACTAACAAAGCTCAAATGATATTTCATTTAAGAATGAATATCATAAATAGTTTACAATATTCGTGTCAATGTTGTATGAAATATACGATCACTCGCCTTGTGTTTGTATATCCCATACAACATTGTCACTCATATTGTAAATAATACATATTACTTATTCCCAATGGGGCTAATAGATAAGTGAAAATAATATAAAATGATTATGATCAAAATGATAGGTATGGTATCTATAAGCTTTTTAAAAACGTAGTAGTATCACGGAAAATTACGAAAAAATACTATTTATAACACAGGTAGTGGGACTCTGGGACTCAAGAAGGGGTGAGACGCTAACTCTAAGCAAAAACGGAGTTTAAATTCAGCAAAGGTGCTTTCCTCTGGCAGATTGGGAATAAAATACGTTGAAAATGAAACTGTAAATGATCACGTCGTTAGAAAGCTCATGTATTTTTTATTTTATTTTATTTAGCGAGTTTATGCGGTGTTAAAGACGATGGTAACTATCCTGACCCAAACGACTGCCGAGGTTTCATTTCCTGCTCCAACCACATAACGCATCATATGCAATGCCCTTCCGACCTAAAATGGAATGATCGAGAAAAGAGATGTGACTGGCCGCAAAATGCGTATCCGGCTTGTGGGGTCTCATCCAATTCAGCTCCTTCCTATTCATGTAAACAACAAATCATCTCAAGTAAGTAAAACAATCAATTACTTTCTTCCATTTCTAGTCTTTTCATTATCCTTTTCTTTATCCCCCGGTAAATTATAAATAATAATAATAATAATAATAATAATAATGAAAATGATAATAATAATAATAATGATGATGATAATGATGACGAAGATGATGATGATAATAATAATAATAAACGATGTTCCTTGATAGATGTGTGGGACACTGAAACTGTTTTTACATTGCTTTACAGCTCCCAGACGGGTGTTTTTTCCTGTTTTTAGAGTGCTCTTAATCTTATGCTTATTTCTCGCGCATATTATCCCTTAAATCGACTTACAGCTGTTGCAGCGGAAAATGTATCAATGCATTGATCGTTCTTAAATTTCATTATTATTTACTAATAAACTACACTACTGGCAAGTTAGCTCAAAAATACTTTCAAGAGATAACTAGCTAAATACTAGTGTGGGCTGTGTAAGAAACATTCAGAAATTTACTGAAATTTTCAATTTGCATACTTGCTTCTTTATTGGTACTAGTAACGTTTTTGAACAAAATTAATATGACGTTTTCCTCTAAATCAACAGACAACTTTTGCAGTGGAAAGGCAAACGGAAACTACCCAGACCCCAGTAATTGTCATGGTTACATAGCCTGCTCCAATGACCTATTATATCACATGCCATGCCCTGCTAAACTGAAATGGAACGACCGTCAAAAGAGATGTGACTGGGCAAAAAATGCCTTTCCTGCTTGTTCCGGGGCTACACCACCACCAACAATTGCACCGACTACGAATTCAGTAGGAGTTGGGGGTAATCATTATTATTAAGTTAAACGGGGATTAAATCCCTAGTACGTAATTGCTTATAATTTTGTTGTTGTTGCGAATTTAACAACTGAAACTGCGCTCCGATTTCTAGGTAATTTCTGTCAAAAAAAGGCTAATGGAAACTACCCTGATCCCCAAAATTGCTTCGGATACATTGCTTGCTCCAATGGCCTTACATATCACATGCCATGTCCAGCTAGTCTAAAGTGGAATGATAATAAGAAGAGGTGTGATTGGCCAAAACATGCCAACCCTGGGTGCTCTGGAGCCCATCAATGGCCGTGTTATATCTGCGTCTGTCCAAATGGAAACTGTCAAAGTAAGTATTCACATTCACTACCCATACAACCGCAGGTATTCATATTCAGCATCAAGTATCTTGCTTAACTCTACGTTTGTTATGAACTAATTTCAGTTGTTTGTTGTCATTAGGTAATTTCTGTAGTAACAAGGTCAACGGTAACTACCCTGATCCAAACCATTGTCATGGTTACATCGCATGCTCCAATGGCATCACCTATCACATGCCATGCCCTGCAGGTTTAGTGTGGAATAATGTCCAAAAGATGTGTGATTGGAAGCGTAATGTTCCTCCTCCATGCGGCACACTGACCTTAATAACGAGTTCTTCTACACCTGGACCTGTAACAACGCCTGCATCTAGTAAGAAAAATCTAAACATGTAGTTTGCGCAAGATAAATACATGGACTGAAGGCTATGCGGGGGAGATATTTTCAGCCACCAGATGTTTTTACTGGTGAAGATTGAAACTCCAATATTCTGTTGTGCCATAGAATTACTTGATCATATAGAGATAATGGAAAAACGTTAAATAAATTTGAATTTGAGTGAAAGTCACTATGGTACTTCATTTAGCTAAGATTATAGGTAAAGAATTGATCACGACAACGTTTTTTCTTTCTTTCTTTGTTCTATGTATGGTTGTCGAATTTGTTTTTTAAAAAGATATATTCATTGATGAATTTTGAAATGCCTGTGTTTTCTAAATTAATGATTTATGTGATGCTGTGATTACTTTCAGATAGCTTTACCTGTGCTGGTAAAACCAATGGTAACTATCCTGATCCAAAGAATTGTCATGGTTACATCGCATGCTCCAATGGCATCAAATATCACATGCCATGTCCTGCCGAACTAAAATGGAATGATCGACAAAAGAGATGTGACTGGCCAAAATATGCGTATCCTGCTTGTGGGGCCTCATCCAGTTCAGGTCCTTCTTATACATGTAAAGTGCAAGTCATCTCAAGTACGTAAAGTGCGATTTTTAACTATATTATGTAAGATTCTTTAATGTGAACATTTATCAATGCATTGATCATTGTTAATTATTATTATTAACAATTAATTAACAATACTACTGGTAAGCTACTAGATAAGAAATATTTAGAGCGTGACTGAAATTATCAATTTGCATAATTACCTTTTTATTAGTACCATTAAGAAAGGTTTTTGAACAAAATTAATATGACGTTTTCCTCTAAATCAACAGACAACTTTTGCAGTGGAAAGGCAAACGGAAACTACCCAGACCCCAGTAATTGTCATGGTTACATAGCCTGCTCCAATGACCTATTATATCACATGCCATGCCCTGCTAAACTGAAATGGAACGACCGTCAAAAGAGATGTGACTGGGCAAAAAATGCCTTTCCTGCTTGTTCCGGGGCTACACCACCACCAACAATTGCACCAACTACGAATTCAGTAGGAGTTGGGGGTAATCATTATTATTAAGTTAAACGGGGATTAAATCCCTAGTACGTAATTGCTTATAATTTTGTTGTTGTTGCGAATTTAACAACTGGAACTGCGCTCCGATTTCTAGGTAATTTCTGTCAAAAAAAGGCTAATGGAAACTACCCTGATCCCCAAAACTGCTTCGGATACATTGCTTGCTCCAATGGCCTTACATATCACATGCCATGTCCAGCTAGTCTAAAGTGGAATGATAATAAGAAGAGGTGTGATTGGCCAAAACATGCCAACCCTGGGTGCTCTGGAGCCCATCAATGGCCGTGTTATATCTGCGTCTGTCCAAATGGAAACTGTCAAAGTAAGTATTCACATTCACTACCCATACAACCGCAGGTATTCATATTCAGCATCAAGTATCTTGCTTAACTCTAAGTTTGTTATGAACTAATTTCAGTTATTTGTTGTCATCAGGTAATTTCTGTAGTAACAAGGTCAACGGTAACTACCCTGATCCAAACCATTGTCATGGTTACATCGCATGCTCCAATGGCATCACCTATCACATGCCATGCCCTGCAGGTTTAGTGTGGAATAATGTCCAAAAGATGTGTGATTGGAAGCGTAATGTTCCTCCTCCATGCGGCACACTGACCTTAATAACGAGTTCTTCTACACCTGGACCTGTAACAACGCCTGCATCTAGTAAGAAAAATCTAAACATGTAGTTTGCGCAAGATAAATACATGGACTGAAGGCTATGCGGGGGAGATATTTTCAGCCACCAGATGTTTTTACTGGTGAAGATTGAAACTCCAATATTCTGTTGTGCCATAGAATTACTTGATCATATAGAGATAATGGAAAAACGTTAAATAAATTTGAATTTGAGTGAAAGTCACTATGGTACTTCATTTAGCTAAGATTATAGGTAAAGAATTGATCACGACAACGTTTTTTCTTTCTTTCTTTGTTCTATGTATGGTTGTCGAATTTGTTTTTTAAAAAGATATATTCATTGATGAATTTTGAAATGCCTGTGTTTTCTAAATTAATGATTTATGTGATGCTGTGATTACTTTCAGATAGCTTTACCTGTGCTGGTAAAACCAATGGTAACTATCCTGATCCAAAGAATTGTCATGGTTACATCGCATGCTCCAATGGCATCAAATATCACATGCCATGTCCTGCCGAACTAAAATGGAATGATCGACAAAAGAGATGTGACTGGCCAAAATATGCGTATCCTGCTTGTGGGGCCTCATCCAGTTCAGGTCCTTCTTATACATGTAAAGTGCAAGTCATCTCAAGTACGTAAAGTGCGATTTTTAACTATATTATGTAAGATTCTTTAATGTGAACATTTATCAATGCATTGATCATTGTTAATTATTATTATTAACAATTAATTAACAATACTACTGGTAAGCTACTAGATAAGAAATATTTAGAGCGTGACTGAAATTATCAATTTGCATAATTACCTTTTTATTAGTACCATTAAGAAAGGTTTTTGAACAAAATTAATATGACGTTTTCCTCTAAATCAACAGACAACTTTTGCAGTGGAAAGGCAAACGGAAACTACCCAGACCCCAGTAATTGTCATGGTTACATAGCCTGCTCCAATGACCTATTATATCACATGCCATGCCCTGCTAAACTGAAATGGAACGACCGTCAAAAGAGATGTGACTGGGCAAAAAATGCCTTTCCTGCTTGTTCCGGGGCTACACCACCACCAACAATTGCACCAACTACGAATTCAGTAGGAGTTGGGGGTAATCATTATTATTAAGTTAAACGGGGATTAAATCCCTAGTACGTAATTGCTTATAATTTTGTTGTTGTTGCGAATTTAACAACTGAAACTGCGCTCCGATTTCTAGGTAATTTCTGTCAAAAAAAGGCTAATGGAAACTACCCTGATCCCCAAAATTGCTTCGGATACATTGCTTGCTCCAATGGCCTTACATATCACATGCCATGTCCAGCTAGTCTAAAGTGGAATGATAATAAGAAGAGGTGTGATTGGCCAAAACATGCCAACCCTGGGTGCTCTGGAGCCCATCAATGGCCGTGTTATATCTGCGTCTGTCCAAATGGAAACTGTCAAAGTAAGTATTCACATTCACTACCCATACAACCGCAGGTATTCATATTCAGCATCAAGTATCTTGCTTAACTCTAAGTTTGTTATGAACTAATTTCAGTTATTTGTTGTCATCAGGTAATTTCTGTAGTAACAAGGTCAACGGTAACTACCCTGATCCAAACCATTGTCATGGTTACATCGCATGCTCCAATGGCATCACCTATCACATGCCATGCCCTGCAGGTTTAGTGTGGAATAATGTCCAAAAGATGTGTGATTGGAAGCGTAATGTTCCTCCTCCATGCGGCACACTGACCTTAATAACGAGTTCTCCTACACCTGGACCTGTAACAACGCCTGCACCTAGTAAGAAAAATCTAAACATGTAGTTTGCGCAAGATAAATACATGGACCGAAGGCTATGCGCGGGGAAATATTTTCAGCCACCAGATGTTTTTACTGGTGAAGATTGAAACTCCAATATTCTGTTGTGCCATAGAATTACTTGATCATATAGAGATAATGGAAAACAGTTAAATAAATTTGAATTTGAGTGAAAGTCACTATGGTACTTCATTTAGCTAAGATTATAGGTAAAGAATTGATCACGACAACGTTTTTTCTTTCTTTCTTTGTTCTATGTATGGTTGTTGAATTTGTTTTTTAAAAAGATATATTCATTGATGAATTTTGAAATGCCTGTGTTTTCTAAATTAATGATTTATGTGATGTTGTGATTACCTTCAGATAGCTTTACTTGTGTTGGTAAAACCAATGGTAACTATCCTGATCCAAAGAATTGTCATGGTTACATCGCATGCTCCAATGGCATCAAATATCGCATGCCATGCCCTGCAGGTTTAGTGTGGAATAACGTCAATAAGAGATGTGATTGGAAACGTAATGTTCCTCCTCCATGCGGCACACTGACCTTAATAACGAGTTCTCCTACACCTGGACCAGTTACAACGCCTGCACCTAGTAAGAAAAATCTCAACATGTAGTTTGCGCAAGATAAATTCATGCACTGAAGGCTATGCGCGGGAGATATTTTCAGCCACTATATAGTTTTACTGGTGAAGATTGAAACTCCAATATTCTGTAATGCCATAGAATTACTTGATCATATAGAGATAATGGGAAACAGTTAAATAAATTTGAATTTGAGTGAAAGTCACTATGGTACTTCATTTAGCTAAGATTATAGGTAAAGAATTGATCACGACAACGTTTTTTCTTTCTTTCTTTGTTCTATGTATGGTTGTTGAATTTGTTTCTTTTAAAGATATATTCATTGATGAATTTTGAAATGCCTGTGTTTTCTAAATTAATGATTTATGTGATGCTGTGATTACCTTCAGATAGCTTTACTTGTGTTGGTAAAACCAATGGTAACTATCCTGATCCAGACAATTGTCATGGTTACATCGCATGCTCCAATGGCATCAAATATCGCATGCCATGCCCTGCAGGTTTAGTGTGGAATAACGTCAATAAGAGATGTGATTGGAAACGTAATGTTCCTCCTCCATGCGGCATTCTATTCGTCATACCAACATTGCCTCCTAGTAAGGAAAACCTCTCTTTATGAAAATCATATACTGATTTTGTGAAAATTAAAACCAAAATATATACACAATGGGAATTGTTTTGAGGAACTTCTTTTCCGCAGCGACAATGGGTCAAGTAAGCTTATTCATTATTGCATTCCCATTTATATTACAAGACGTAGTTCTCTTTATAGTAATTTAGTATTTTGTGATCCGAGGTACAAAACTGAAACAGAAAAGGGCATTTCCTTATTATGATTTGATAATAAAGCGGTGAATTATGAAGCGAATTTGAGATCGTAACTATATTTATTCTATTATTGCTTTAGTTAACTTCTGTACTGGCAAACCTGATGGTAACTATCCCGACCCATCAAATATTTATGGATACATCACTTGTTCCAATGGGGTTCCAACTCGTGTACAATGTCCTGGAAATTTGAAGTGGAATGCAGCTAAAAAGATGTGTGACTGGCTGCAAGGTGGTACGTTTTCATGTTCCCTCTAACAAATATATTATTTTCAATCGGCTTGCGTATTGTTTTTGGCTCAAATACAAAATTCTTTTTTTAGACATTATTCCTGTGACCTTAATTTTAGCACTAAAAGCTTGAACAATTCACATGTGATGGGTGTCATATTCAAGGAAGATAATTAGATAATAGTCTTTACATCAGAAAGTTTAAATGTACAGTCCTCTAACGGAAGTGTGAATTGTGTGAATTCAGTTCTCGTGTTTCAGTGGTACAGTATGTTCAGACGTTAAGACGCTATTACTTCATGCACAATCTATTCAGATTTCCCTCCTAGACTGATAATAAAAATCGTAATATAACTTAGCTCAGTATTATATTTTAATCTTACCAGATGGGTTCTGTAACGACAAAGCTAACGGAAACTATCATGACCATGACAACTGTTATGGATACATTGCGTGCTCTAATGGTATCACATATCACATGCCATGCCCTGCTGGCCTCATGTGGAATAATAATAAAAAGCTTTGTGATTGGCCGCGACATGCTACTGGCAATGGCTGTCAAGCAGCAGGTACAATGCTGTAACGTTTTGACAAAAATACCCCCCAAAAATTTGAAAGGATGTTTTATTTGACTTAAGTCCCATCTTCGGAATCAATAAAACTAATAAAAAAAAAGTTTTCAAAATCAATATGCGCACTTCTGGTGGGAAAGTGTCATTATAATAGAAAAATTTCCTTTTCTCTGCTTTCCAGCTTTTTTTAAATTGAATGATGCACCTCTAATTTTGTAATTGACTGAAAGCCACAAATAAAGTCAGGATCACTCGTTGCAAATTCTTTCTCTCACTTATGCAATCAATACAACTTAATTAAAGTGAATCTATTTCTCTTTATAGGTTGTAGTGATATTCTGTCAGTTGAATGCTGTGATGTAATACAAGCCAGAAATGACTGTGGAGGCGTGGTTGGTTTCTACTGCAGAAAGACATGCAAGAGATGTTGAGCACAAAGAACTAAATGATCCACTTCATTCGGCTCTGACTAGTCTTTAGACAAATGGAATACTAGGTAGTACATCATCTTAGGTACTGCACCAACGTTAATACGTCATCAGAAAATCTTAATTACTTACATGTATGTTTAATTAAACCGCTGAAACAATTGCATGGACGCTTTCGCGTAACCTTAATCTCTTAGTCCTAGTTTACGAACTCGCCTTTTAAAATAGCACAATACTGTCTGTTTTTACACCCTTAACACATACTAAGTTATATAGAAAAAGATAATAATATTAAAATTGACGAAAGAAAATTTGAAATAATAAAAAGGTTTCACGATTAGTTATTGAATAAAATTCAGTGCAATAAATAACTTTTGTTTATATTACGAAGGGTGGGGTGAAATACATTGGGGAAAAAAGTGCGAATCGACGCAAGCATTTTTGATAGCACTGCAAAGTGATCAGAAATAAGGGCATTTTTAAGTGCCGGAACACTCATCAGAATAATAGTACCATTCTAGCAATGTATAATACGTTTTGCACACTTTTTAACAATTTTAACGAATAAGAATTTATTGACGAAGTGACTGTGACTATGATCTTTACGTTACTTCGAAGTTTTACCAACAAAGCATAAAAATGTCGACCATGGATAACTTTGTTTGTAACTAAGATTTGCGGGAAACTTCCCATAGTCCTCCCTCGGTCATTGTTTTTCTTATGGCCCCTTTACGTTTCTTAATTTATCTTTTTTTGTTATCTTAATCACTTAAAGGCAAAAGAAAGACTAAGCGAAGACGACAAAGAGAAAGACAACGAGATCGATAATCACAGTCTTTATATCCTCCACGCTCTTGTTATCCTTTAAGTGTTGACGTCGAATGCTAATATAAATTTTTGCTCTTTATATCTTCCATGCTCCCGCTATTATTTAAGTGTTTACGTTGGTGGTTTTAATGACGTCGTGTATAAGATTCCGAAGCTGGAATATTTAATGAAGTAGCATAATATCACGACCGCAACAAAATAACTGATCCATCACATTCACTGATGAGAAGAAACGAAGGTCATTGGTTTGACGTCATTCTAACCTGACCGATTGTCCAATGTAATAGTTTACAGCAAAAACGCAATGAGACAACAACAAGAAGTATAAATAGACACATTTAAATGAAATGGAATGAACTTATAATGCTGGTAAAACCGAGACTTTGGGTTTGCAAGTCGCATTGCATTCTTAATAAACAATAAGTACATGTTGATTATCATGAATCCAAACTGGACTTGAGATTTGGATCAACGAAGCTGAAACAGGAAAACATTTGAGGACCCACGTCAGAAAGCCTTTTTCTAAGTCCATGAAGCAAATCGACTCAATATATTAAAGTGCTTATAAGCCTTTGTACAATATGAACTTAATTAAGTCAAGCCTATTAATTTTGAAATAAATTCCAGCATAAATTTGACAACGCCAAAGCGGATATTACAACCTTTTAAAAAAACGGCGTTAAAAAAGCGTGCCGAAATAAATTCATAAATATTGTAAAATAATGAGTGAACCATGGAAATAGTAGAAATTTTACCGAAGTCGTGAAAACAACCACTCCCCCACCTCCCAAATGCTCATTCCCTCCTGTTAAGCATGCGTAGTTATGGAGACAGGTTGCTGGAAAGGCCCACCAATATCGAGCATCGGCCGGTCACGACCAAAATTTCGATTTTGCTTATATTTTTATTTGCTGGAAGGTATTACCAAATAAACAAATGTAGTGTAGTTAGTTTTTCAAAAAACCGCAAAACATCTGAGAAATGCGAGAATCTGTTGGCCTAGCGGCGATCTCAAAAGTATGCAAATTGTCAGTTGAATCAAACCTGTCCAAAAACGAATAACGCATACAGAATAGGAAAAATATATGTAAACTATATGCTTATAAATTGATAGAAGAGGTGTTTGAGACTTGATTGGGTATAAAATAACGGTTTTAACTATTTATTAAAAGCGGTCAGATGATATTTAGAATTGAGTGGTATTCACTAATATAGATCTGAACCTTGCTACGCCAAAAAAAATCATTATTAAAGCGTATGAAGAAGTTACTACCTATCCAGACAAGGAAGGACATTTACCAACAGTTCATCTCACCACACTTCGATTGCTGTTCCGATGTTTGGCACTTTTGTAGCAAAAACGCAACAGACAAGCTAGAGAAAGTAAATGAACGAGCAATCCGTTTCGTTTTTTAAGACAAGAACAGCTCGTATACTTATCTACTCAAAAAACTGGGATCCACTACTCTGTACGAGAGAAGACTCAAGAAGATTGTACTAACTGTATTCAAGGCCCTTCATAAAGACAACAGCCCAGAATCCATAAAGGAACTGCTGCAACACCGAAGTACAAGTTACAATCTAAGAGGAACGAACATTCTTAAACTGCCAAAAATCAATTCTACAAAGCAGGGCTTTAAGTCATGGCGGTATATTGCTCTCAAAATATAGAACAGTCTACCCCTCCCTCCTTCCTCAATCGTTCGTTTCTACGTTTCTTTGTTTTCTTTGTTTTTCTTTTATTTGTTTTCAAGCACTTGTCAATTAAGACCCCCACCCCTCGACCGCCGGGAAAGGGCGGGGAATTTAACATTTATTCAGTGTACACAAAAAAATATTTGCTGGTAGAATTGTTGAGCTACGCGCTAAATTCCCCGTATCACTGTGCATAGCCATGCTGTTAAATGCATGCGCGTTAAACCTCCGGTCTCGTCACATTAATTCCCCGCCCTTTCCCGGGGTCGCGGGAGGAGGTTAAATTGACTAGTGTATTGTACTCCGTCATCTCATCTGAGTAGCACATCAAACCGAACTTTTAACCAAACTTTTCGTCCAGGAACGTTGTTCTAATTGGGCGTACATCTTATCATTTGGGATTTTGCAGAATGCCGACAAACTTGCATGAAACTGCTTTATTATTTGATTTAAAAACATATTTTCTTTATTAAAATAGCTTTTGCATGTCCATGTTCCTTTTTAAAACTCATTAATTTCGTGCGATGTAAACCGAACCCAAAGTCTTGAGATTTCTCAAAAGGAAAGCTTTTAAAGCAGGTAAAAATAAAATGTGTCATTTTTACTGGCTTAATCCGAATGTTAGTTTGTTTAGAGAATCTACCTAAACGAATGTTGTAAATGCTAAAATAATGTAAATTAAGAGGTATTTTTTAAAAGGAAATGCATTTTCGGGTTTAAGAGCGACTGTCTGTAAAAATCAAACAAAATCGGAAATATGTGGAAAGGCTCAAATTTTCGAATTCGCTCTACTTTTGGATTTTAGTAGTGTATGATGAAGTAAGAAACGCTGTGTGGTTAGTTTTGAAAAATACTTTTTTGTTTTCGAGAAATAGGGAAAAATCGGTTTGAGCTCCAAGGACGATTTTCGCTGCCAAAAGATGGCTGAAAATTGCTTACTTTCGCTTGGTCCGTGTATCAAAACTATTGATCCAAATAGCCTTCTAATACTTTCTACCAAAAGTAAAACTCTTATTTGCTAAATTAAGAGTAGTTTCATAAAAATCGAACAACTCTGAATTATTTTACACAATAAAAAGCAAAGGACACTGAGTTACAATGCTAGTCAGTGCATCTCGAAAACTGCGAGTTTCCCTATGTGCCATCCTTCCAAATCTTATGAGATTACAGTCAACAACTATTGGGAAACTGCTCTTTTGAAAAATGCATTTTTTATTTTGGGGAAATATCTGTGCGCCTTTTGCGAGAGCTTTAATTTGAACTCATTAAATATGCAGAAATCATTGTTTGGCGATTGCGTGAATAAAGACTTCTCGAAATAAATTCCCTTGAAACATCATTGTTTTTCAAATCTAGTCTATACAAATAAAAGAAAACATTAATATTCTAACCTTCAACACGAAAAGGTCTTTTCTGTTGCTCCATTCATCGGGGTTATCAAGAAATTAGAATTGGCAACCGTGGCGTTGGCTTGTTTTATGCAACCGATTTCCGAAAATACCATCTATCAGTACCAGTCGACATGCACAGTTCTTGTTTCTTTACAAACAACTAGTCAGATTTCAATAAGAAATATACAGAATAGTATACTAAATTCGATTCCTACAGAGTCAGTAGGTTATTCTAGCTTCACTGGCAAGTTGCTTAGTGTCTCTAATTTGCATATTGTCGGAAAAGTCACAGTGGGCGCGGGAAAAGACCGTACCGTAGTTTCTTCCGGTTCTGTCCATACCCTAGTGGTCTTGGAATTTTATGTATTATCCTTGGCAAAAAAAAAAAAGAGTCGAGATATACATTATTATGCCATTTTAACATTAAAAGCCCTTTGTGAGTAATTTTAAAAGTGGTTCTCTCAATAGATTATGGTGGAGCCGGCTAGGGGCACCTGTGCGAACTACTATGCCATACTGCTCCGTTTTGATATATTTCATTAGATAATTTTGTTTCCTGTGATTAGTCCCTGCACTAGATTTCTCTTTAAGAAGCCAGCTTGTTGCAAGACAAATTCCTGTTTTCTTTCTTTCTCCTCCGTTAAAGAACAGTGGTCGGTGCACTATGGTCCCACAACACGATCTGCAAGCTGGAATGCTGTCTCGGTATAAGTTTATGACACTCGCAAACAATTGCCGATCGATCTGTTGAATATTACAGACCAATTTATCAACGCGCTACTGACTAGTAGTTCTTAAAAGAAATAGCCAAAGGTGGATCCCTGGCCTTATACTGTTTTGTATATTTGTCATTGAAATCTGACAAGTTACTGATAGATGGTATTTTCGGAAATCGGTTGCATAAAACAAGCCAACGCCACGGTTGCCAATTCTAATTTCTTGATAACCCCGATGAATGGAGCAACAGAAAAGACCTTTTCGTGTTGAAGGTTAGAATATTAATGTTTTCTTTTATTTGTATAGACTAGATTTGAAAACAATGATATTTCAAGGGAATTTATTTCGAGAAGTCTTTAGTCACGCAATCGCCAAACAATGATTTCTGCATATTTAATGAGTCAAAATAAAAGCTCTCGCAAAAAGCGCACAATTATTTCCCCAAAATAAAAAATACATTTTTCAAAAGAGCAGTTTCCCAATAGTTGTTGACTGTAATCTCATAAGATTTGGAAGGATGGCACATAGGGAAACTCGCAGTTTTCGAGATGCACTGACTAGCATTGTAACTCAGTGTCCTTTGCTTTTTATTGTGTAAAATAATTCAGAGTTGTTCGATTTTTATGAAACTACTCTTAATTTAGCAAATAAGAGTTGTACTTTTGGCAGAAAGTATTAGAAGGCTATTTGGATCAATAGTTTTGATACACGGACCAAGCGAAAGTAAGCAATTTTCAGCCATCTTTTGGCAGCGAAAATCGTCCTTGGAGCTCAAACCGATTTTTCCCTATTTCTCGAAAACAAAAAAGTATTTTTCAAAACTAACCACACAGCGTTTCTTACTTCATCATACACTACTAAAATCCAAAAGTAGAGCGAATTCGAAAATTTGAGCCTTTCCGCCGTATGTTTGATTTTTACAGACAGTCGCTCTTAAATTCCGGAGCGAGCAGAAACAAATACTTGTCAATTTCAGTCACGGTATATATCGAAAATACCCAATGTTCACGGCCTCTGTATGAACCCTAAATACAATACCCAAACTGATTTTTGGATATGTTCTAGAAGAACATCTAAATAGTTCATTACGCGAGTTTCATTGAGAAAGAAAGTGGCGCACTTGATTATTATTATTATTTATTTAATTTTTTTTGGCGTAGCAAGGGTCAGATCTATGAGTGAATACCACTCAATTCTAAATATCAACTGACAGCTTTCAATAAATAGCTAAAACCATTATTTTATATACCCAATCAAGTCTCAAACATCTCTTCTATCAATTTATAAACATATAGTTTTCATATCTTTTTTCCTATTCTGTATGCGTTAGTTGTTTTGGACCGGTTTGATTCAACTGAAGATTTGCATACTTTTGAGATCGCCGCTAGGCCAATAGTTTTTCTCGGATTTCTCAGATTTTTAGCAGTTTTTTGGAAAAACTAACTACACCACGTCTGTTGACTATTTGGTAATACCTTCCAGCAAACCAAAAATGAACAAAATCGAAATTTTGACTGTGACAGCGAATTCTCGATTTTGCTCGATATTAGTGGATATCCCCTCTTGAGCACTTTACAAAAATGGATGGACGTTGGAAGGCAAGATATAAAATTCCAACATATGCTAATTTATCCAAGTATGTGAAATGCAATGTTGGACATTCCAAAACTCTTGCAAAACATATACGTCGCAATGACTCGACGTCACTGATTTACATCACAACGATAAATTTTGACACTATTTCAATGATATATAGATGGCGTAATTTTGGATGAGATTATACAAACACTCCCTTTAATTTAGAAATATTAAAAAATAAACACACAACAAATTCCTTTCAATTTTTAAACTTGTAACTGACGTCATCAGCTTAATCACGTGGAACTTATAAAATATGATAATAGAAAATTGCAGGATTAACATTTTTTTCAGAGTATGCACAGATAGCCCAAGCATGGTTTCTGTGGTGTCATGTTATAAGGACATGTGCGGGGATTCATCAAAAATTGAAATAAAATCATTGAAACGTGATAAAAACTAATGAGAAATAGCACTTCTTTCGCTCTGCGTGGTTAATTTTTCAATTTAATCCTTAAAACAGGCTAAATTAAAAAAATTCAAGCTTTGGCTACCTGTGGAGTATGTAGCCGTGAAATTATAAATATTCCAGGTTGCAGAACGTTATTAGATTTTCCCCGCTTTAAATCTTATGAAATGTAATTTTTCTCCTACACTGAGGTTGCTAATTTGACACCAACCGAATGTAATTCCAAGGGCTATCGCCCAGAATAACCTCGTTCCCAAGCACTATAACTCACTTCTATATCTTCAACTATTTCATTAGTGCCACGCGGTCCATATACTCTTATGTTTATGAAGGTCACGTGACCAGGGAAACGAAAAAATGGAATGAGATGATCGAAATACCATGCCTAATTCAAAGTTATTGTGTTAAAATGTAAAGCTCGTAAAAAGGTAAATAAATTGTCTAGTATGTCTAACCTTCATTTTAATACTAGTAAAGACTAAATATAGTTCACGTGACATATTCTAGCACTTTTCCCTTTACGACGAGCTATGGCTTAGTTGTATTAGGCAGATTTTGAAATTACAAAATCCAGGAAACCAGATGATGTGTGAATGGCATTACAGATTATTTCTTTTTCAAATATATACTTTTAATTTTTTTTCTAAACGTTAACACTGCGTGCATTTTTAAAGTCTTTGTCGGGGATGACCAAATTAAAACTGATTGACGATTGGAATTTCATGTTTTTTTTTGAAAATAAAATCAACCACCATGCTAGTCTAAGTCAGGTAAAGATATTCTTTTGCTTTTGACTCATAATCTTTTTAGATGATGAGCATGGATCCCGTGTTTACTGTAAAGCGGACACTACCTACTGTTAAGAAAACTGACTTCACTGAAAAGAAATGCATCATTTGCCAACTCAAAAACGAGGACCTAAATGTTTTTAGCGGAGCACCATACCTAAGAAAAAATGGTAAACTATGAAGTTGATTTTTCATGGCTTGGCTGACGTCACTTCCGTACGTACGGCGTCCGTCCGTCCGGCCGGGCGTGTACACAATAATCCTGATTGGCTGGTTAGTTTTTTTTTGGCGGGAATGTCGACGCGTTGCAACATCCGGGTACACATAAAAGTTAATTCGGCTATTAAACTTTTGTAAAAAACGTTTTACACCTTTTATTACGTATAGAAATACCGAAAGATAACAACACAAATTTTTATTCAAGCTTATATTTATATTTATATTTACTCTATTTACGATGGAACCCCTTTCCAAAATCGATATGTCGAAAGAAAGCTCAGGAGAATGAAGCCAAAAGTAAGGCCAGAAGTAAAAGAGTTTTTTTTGGAAGAGGAAAAACTCTGGAGGCGTTAAAAAGGAAGGCAAAGACGAAAGAAAAGCGGCAAGCAGAGAGAGAAAACGCAAATCCAGGCAGGACTTTGATTATAAACAAGGAGAACATGATCGTGAAAGAAAAAGGAATATGAGGCAAAACTTCACTGATGAACAAAGAGAAAATGAGCGTGAAACTGAGACAAAGGAATTTGAAGCAAAACTACTAGCTAAGGCGACTCTCAAATGCACAGAAAAAATCGCTTTAGGGAAAGTTATAGACCAAAGACAATTTTAAAAACTTTCATGTATTCAAAGATGGATTAAGAAGTGTTCTCCAAGAATTCAGGTGTGTTGTTTAGCAAACAATCGTTTATTATTTTTTGACAAGCATTTTTCCTCGACGAATCGACAAATCAAAGACTTTCCCTCAAAACTTTTAATATTTCTGTAGATAAGCTTAATTTATTTTAATGTTGGAGTAAATATAACATGAAGAGCATATTACAACAAATATTCGTCCTTTATTTAGCTTTGTAATTTATTTAAGTATTGAATGAAATATAAATTTACACCAAATATTCAGCTGTTTATTAAGCTATTCGAGCAAGTCTGATTATAAATAAAATGAGCTTAAATTTGTGTTGTTGAGAGATGTTGTTGTAGAAAGACCGAGACTTTCACTTTAAAAAGATGTAAAAAAAAATTCAAAAACATCTACAAACGCCAATATACTGACAAAGAAATTCGTCATTTTGCATTGCCTTTTTGCATTGCCTTTATTTTCCGTTTTGTCTCAGTTGTTCTTGTCAAGTTTAACTGAATGTAAAACGTCTCGTTCTGTAAAAGACGTAATTATTAAAGTAAGCTTATATTTTGCTCACCCTTAACCAGTTTTCAAGTCTGTTTTTTGGTCTTGATTTCAATTTCAGTGAAAGACAGCCGAGGTAAATTTCACTAAACTTGATATTGTATTGGATTATCTGTAGTTATCTATGTTTTTTTTTTTTTAAGTAAAAGAGATTCAAAGCCTAAAATGTCGGTTTTTTTGGAAACATTTGTCGAAAAATCTTCCAAGAGCAAAACTAGCCCCTGGGAGTGGTGGTGAGTTGTGTACAAAATTCCTAAGTGGGAGAGTATATACTCGCGGAAAAAAGAAAGGAGCAATGTAGTGCTTTTCGATTCGATTTCACTGCATGGTTTTTATTATGGGAGAAATTATCTTCATCTCGAATAAAAAATAATTGAAGATTTTTTCCCCCTATCTTATTTTTACCTTTCAGTTTCATTCAAATTGTTCTCCCTGTGACTTCCGTATCGGGAGCTCCGCTTTTAGGCAGTGTCTAAATATATATATTATTGTTACCTAGCTCGTTTAGCTTTGGGGTTATTCTAGGTAACCTCTACCATGCTTTTGTAATTATACTTATATCTATATTTTTCTCTAGTGTAATCTTTGGTATAAATAAAGCACATTAAATTGTATATTGTCGTAGAAGTTGCTGAAGCAAGTATAATCACAAGAAAGAGCTTGAAAGGTGCGACAGCAAAAAAGTAAAGACAGAAAATGGCACCAGCATCTCAAGAGATCGAGACAGAACAACTAGCAGATTAGCTTAATCAGTTGACTTCAAAAATTGCTGCTTTATATGCAACAACAAGAAACGTGACAGGCAAAAAAGTAAGGAAGCAGAAAGATTGTGCCACCAAATTGACAATGTTTTTCAACCAAGAAGAAATTAGTACCTTCTAAGGTTCAAAATCTCGTTGAAATGTACCAAAAAGAAAGTATCGTTTCCAGAGCTTTGTGCTTCTTCCAGACCTGTGACGACCAGCCATGTTTACTACAAACCCTACAGGAACTTTGGGTTCAGACCAATTGCCAATTCGCTCTCTTATATCTTGTCTCAGTAGTATAGAAAATGTACCAAGGATCCCCAAGATTTAACATCTACACTTCTTTAAACGTATGTGCTGAGTGGTTGTGATATTGCAAGTTTCCCTTTCAAACGTGGAAAGAAGAAAGCGGCACCAGTAGCGATTGAATTGGTCGGGAGCATCCCTAACTTATCAGCCTACGCGGATAATGGTTTGTTTGTGCTCACCAAAGAAATCATCGACGAAGCTAAATTCTACTTTACCGCACTATATGAAAAGAAGAGCAAAAGCACCACCACGGATGACGCCTTTCACTCGCACTTACAAGGGGCGCTTTATCAGATAGCATCGTATAAAACAGCAAACCAGAGCAATCAAAATTTCCCCCTCCCACAAAATTTGGCCGGGTTATAGTCGATGGCGAATTATGTCCTGTGTTGATGACCATCCAAGTCAAGCCAGGCAACCAGGAGCCAACAAGCTGCAAATGCAAGACATCTAAATGTTTAGAAACTGTTCCTGTGCAAAAGATACAGTTCAGTTTTTTGTTGGACGATGCTTCTGCATGGGAAACGCAAGTGCGGGTGATTGGGTTGCTGAAGATTCCTCTTCTTGGGAAGACGATGATTATAATGTTGACGATGGTGATGGTGATGATGATGTTAACGATGATGATGACGATGATGATGACGAAGATAAAAATGATAATAATGACGACAATGATGACGACGATGATGATCACGACTATAAAGACGATGATGATGATGATGATGACAATATGGTGTCAGCTATCACACTATCAATAGCTTAGCTTCTTGGCTATCAATAGCCATTTCCTCCTCCTCCTTGACGTCTTTTAAAACCTAGCGGAAGTCTAGTTTCCGTGCGTCCTTTTACATGTTCCGCAACCTATTGTATTCTTTGTTAGCTTCGTTCTATTTTCTAACTTAGGGTCTTTTGTTGTTTCTATTGATTTACTTAAACTGTTTCCGGTACCCGACGAGGGAGCCGTTCTAAACCGCAACAACATGTTTTGTTTTGTAGAGGACACAATAACCAATCTAACCAAACAGCTTTAAATTAAATGGAATAGGATTATGATATAATGCAGCTAAAAGCCGAACTTTTGGCTTACCAGACGCATTGATGTCTTAATAAACAGTACGTCAATGTTGATATTATGAGTCTAGAATGGACATAATTATTTGGATCGATCAAGCTAAAACGGGAAAAAGGGGACCCATGATACTATACCTTGACGTCTTTACACAAGGCCTAATGAAGCAAAACACTCAATATATAAGCCTTTAAATTCTGAAAATTTACAAAGCTATACTACAGTGAAAGGATTATACAGCAGTTTTCTCAAGTTGTTTTTCAATTCAAGTTCCAAAATGTTACGAGCTTCTGCAATTCTCATTTTTGGAGTATTTCTCCAGAATATCAGCAACTTGTGGGGTTCTGCTGGTAGGTAATAATAGTACTAATAATAAAAATAATAATTGTAATAACAATAACAATGAAAACTTTAATTTTTTACATTTTTACAGCAATTGTAAAAATCTCTACTTAAAGGCAATTTACAATTGGCCACTCGAATATTACTTTACGAACACTTGAAAATTCTGACAAAACTAACCTTTATCAATTCAGCATTATCCCATGCTTTTTTACGACAACAAAACTGTAATAAGTGGATCTGATGATGATTTTCGTTACGTTCCTAAATATATAATTCTGCTGCTTTTTCTCTAAACCTTTTCTACAAACTCTGATTAGTTGTTGGAGAGGACACCAAGGGTGCTGATGGATAGATTGACGAACTTGACCGTCCGTGAATTGACTCTTTTGTTGATTTACGAGTTCCAAATATTTAAGTTTCTTACGTTCAATGTTATTGTCAAGATTTGATTCAAAACCAACTGTTAATTCAAGTATGTACAAGAACTTATCACCAGTTATGCTAGATGGGCTTGTGAAACTAGGAAGATCGACATAAAGAGTCTTGTTTTTGCAGATAGTATGAAGATTACTGGCCAGAAAGTTGAGAAGAGATTCATAACAATAACAATAATAACAATAATAATAATAATGAAAACATTATTGTGATGCTTTTTGTTTTACAATTGCAAATCTCGCTAATAACTAGGTAATTTGCAATCGGCTACTTGAATTAAAGATAAATTCAGTTTTTCATGAAATGAAAGGCTTATATAGCTCAAGATATGTACTTGGATACATACTAGAAGATGAGGGGGGAAAAACAACAATAATAGTAAGAAATATAATGATATGAAGATACTAAAAATTCATTAAATCAGGATTTTCCCAGTCTTTGTTTCGTTTACAAAAAATGGAATAATAATGTGGATCTAATGGTGATAATTTTTCTTATTATATACATTTTATGTTTTTTCTCGTATCCTAGCTGGTCGAACATTTCTAAAAACGTCGAGATTTCCGCAGAGAAAATTCAAACAGAACTAATCAAGAGATTTACAAATTTAATATCACTACTTAAATTCACTACTTAATTTTCTTAAAATATTTTTGTACTTTTCGTATTTTCGATCAACATTTTTTTTTCAAATTTGATTCAAAACCAACTGTTAGTTCCAGAAAAAAAAGATAGTCTAGTGTTTTTATCAGAAGATCAGATAATAATAATAATATAAATAACTTTGTTGACAATAATAATTAACTATTAAAAACTCATTAATGATTCATGAATGATTCTTTTACTCCGACGAAGGACTAGCGTCCGAAACGTCAGTAAGTTTTTTCATCTTTTCACGGTGTATAATTTACCTTTTCATCATTACTGTTTCATGAAGGAAACACAATAGAAATCATGGCCGTGAAGGATATTTTATATCTGATATAGAATCGTATTCATTTGCATAAACTTTAACTTGGATTTTCTCTATCAAACTTGGTTCATTTCGTAAAGAATTCGGTACAATAAGATAACTTACATCATGAGTTTTTTAAGCCGTTCAAAAAAAGAGAGATTAGGAATATAAAATATAATAATTACTTATTTATCTATGAAAACATATTTGTAAAATAAATTAATAGCTCAAAACATGAGTCCAGCTCTTCACACTTATATAATACTGTATTAAAACTATTCATTTATTATTAAAATCTAAATATTTCTAAATTTCCGCTACATTGGCGTTAAGGTTAAAGGGGTTCTTGTCCCCCTGACACACATGTGTACTGACTTAATTATTTCAAAAGATAATCGAGTTCTAATCGATGCGATGTTATAGTACTTGCATATGTGTCCCCTGCCTTCTTGGTTAATTTCTGAGTAAGGTGTTTTAGAAAAATCTGGCATTCTGCCCCCAGCCCTCCATTTGTACCAAAAACTAAACTAAGGACGTAAAAGTTTCTATATATAATAATAATAATAATAATAATAATAATAATAATAATAATAATAATAATAATAATGAAAATAATAATAAGTCCAAGAAACGAAAGGAACAAGTAAAGCAACATATTTTATAGTCTATAAGAGAATCATTGGAAGTAAAGGCAATGCATAGGCAATACTATAAGAGGTTAAGTAAATAAAGCAGACACTGACAGAAGCAAGTCCAATCAGTAGCTTAAAATTAGCAGACTCAATGCCGAAACAGAGGGATTCATATTCGCTGCTCAAGATCAAAGTTTACCTACAAGACTATCACAACCAGATAATTAAGGATGACATAGATCCGAAATGCAGACTCTGTAATACCTCAGCTGAATCAGTGGACCACTTAACATCTGTCCTTGGCAAGAAAGAGTACGTTGAAAGACATGATAAGACATCAAGTTATTGATGTTGTTGGCGGATGCGTAATCACTACAATTTTGAAGTATTCGAAAGATGGCAAGAGCACAAGGTCCAGGGGCGGATCCAGGATTTTGTTCAGGGAGGGGTGGTGCGCAAAATGTTAAGGGTTGAATCCTTTAGAATCAAATGGAAAAAACAGTATTGGTTATCTTCCAAGTATGGGCACAAAGTCGAACTAGGGAGGGGTGCGCACCCCCTGCACCCCTCCCCTGAATCCGCCCCTGAGGTCCAAACTGTTCTGAATAATGAATATGCACCATTTTGTCGGACATGCCTATACATGCGGAGAGGGAAATTGGTGCAAACAGACCAGATATTATCGTCAAAGACAAGATGCTACCGATGCTCTACCAGGCAGGAGTGAAATAGATGTTTGGTCGCGGTAATTATGATAAAATTCCGATTCCCCTGCCTGCTCTCTCAGTCTGACTTCTAGGTCAGCTGGTAGAGCATCGGTAGCACAATTCCAAAGTTCGTGGGTTCGATTCCCAGTGAGGTCGGAAATTAATATTTCCGAATTTATTTCAAGGGGTCTTTCTTATCTACTTTTCTATATCTTGTATTTCATGAGTTGTACGCGGTCCACATTTCCTCATCTTGAAAAGTCAAGAACAAAATAATAAAGTGGTGAAAACTTTATTGAGTTTTTTCCCCGAAATACCATCGTAAATCTCGCTACTTATAAGTATTTTACAATTGGCTACTTGAATCGAATACAAAATGTGCAAATGACAAAAAGAAAAACAAAACAAAATAATAATAGCGGAGCTCCCGCGCGGGCCGAAGGCCCGCGCGAGCGGAGCACCATACCTAAGAAAAAATGGTAAACTACCGAGTTGATTTTTCATGGATTGGCTGACGTCACTTCCGTCCGTCCGTCCGTCCGTCCGTCCGTCCGTCCGGGCGTGTACACAAGCATTCCGATTGGCTGGTTAGATTTTTTTTTGGCGGGAATATCGACGCGTTGCAACATCCGGGTACACATAAAGAAAGGTAAATCCGGCTATTAAACTTTTGTAAAAAAAAACGTTTTACACACGTATAGAAATACCGAAAGATAACAACACAAGCTTATATTTATATTTACTCTATTTACGATGGAACCCCTTTCCGAAATCGATATGTCGAAAGAAAGCTCAGAGGAGAATGAAGCCAAAAAAGAAAGGCCAGAATCAAGAGTTTTTTCGAAAGAGGAAAAACTCTGGTGGCGTGAAAATGGAAACCAAAGACGAAGGACTCACCAAAGAAAAGCGGCAAGCAGAGAGTGAGAGAGATAGAGAACGCAAATCCAGGCGGGACTTCGATTATAAACAAGGAGAATATGATCGTGAAAGAAAAAGAAATATGAGGCAAAACTTGACGGATGAACAAAGAGAAAATGAACGTGAAATACAAAGGAATTTGAGTCAAAACTTCACGAATGAACAAAGAGAAAATGAGCGTGAAAGACAAAGGAATTTGAAGCAGAACTACTAGCTAAGGCGACTCTCAAATGCACAGATAAAAATCGCTTTAAGGCAAGTTATAGACCAAAGACAATAAAAAAACTTTCATGTATTCAAAGATGGATTAAGAAGTGTTCTTCAAGAATTCAGGTGTGTGGTTTAGCAAACAATCGTTTATTATTTTTGACAAGCATTTTTTCTCGACGAATCGACAAATCATTCGCAAAGACTTTCCCTCAAAACTTTTAATATTTCTGTAGATAAGCTTAATTTATTTTAATGTTGGAGTAAATATAACATGAAGAGCATATTACAACAAATATTCGTCCTTTATTTAGCTTTGTAAATCTTTAGCAATTCGGTTAACGTTGTAAAACGTTGTTTTTAACCAACTATCGTATGTTTTTCGTTCAAGAAAGATTCGCCTCCTATCGCGGGGTCCCATCTTCAAAACAACGAAGACTTTCATTTAATAATTTTATTTCTACAGATAATTTATGTATTGAATGAAATATAAATTTACACTGACCAAATATTCAACTGTTTATTAAGCTATTCGAGCAAGTCTGATTATAAAAATGAGCTTAAATTTGTGTTGTTGAGAGATGTTGTTGTAGAAAGACCTAGACTTTCACTTTAAAAAGCCGTAAAAATATTCAAAAACATTTACAAACGCCAATTTACTGACAAAAAAATTCGTCATTTTGCATTGCCTTTTTGCATTGCTTTTATTTTCTATTTTGTCTCAGTTGTTCTTGTCAAGTTTAACTGAATGTAAAACGTCTCGTTCTGTAAAAGACGTAATTATTTAAAGTAAGCTTATATTTTGCTCCAAGTCTGTTTTTTTTTGGTCTTGATTTGTCCTAAATCTCCAGATTTTCGATTTCAATGAAAGACATCCGAGGTAAATTTCACTAAACTTGATATTGTATTGGATTATCTGTAGTTATCTTTCGTTTTTTTTAAGTAAGAGAGATTCAAAACCTAAAAATGTCGGTTTTTTTGGACAAATTTGTCGAAAAATCTTCCAAGAGCAAAACTAGCCCTTGGGGGTGGTGGTGAGTTGTGTACAAAATTCCTAAGTGTGAGAGTATGTACTCGCGCTAAACAAAACAACAAAAAAACAATGTAGTGCATTTCGATTTGATTTTATTATTATGGGAGAAATTATCTTCATCTCGAATAAAAAATAATTGAAGATTTTCCCCCCTATCTTATTTTTAACTTTCAGTTTCATTCAAATTGTTCTCCCTGTGACTTCCGTGTCGGGAGCTTCGCTTTTAGGCAGTGCCTAAATATATATATTAACAATGATGATAGCGGAGCTCCCGCGCGGGCCACCATACCTAAGGAAAAATGGTAAACTATAGAGTTGATTTTTCATGGATTGGCTGACGTCACTTCCGTCCGTACGTCCGTCCGTCCGTCCGTCCGTCCGTCCGTCCGTCCGTCCGTCCGTCCGTCCGTCCGTCCGTCCGTCCGGGCGTGTACACAAGCATTCCGATTGGCTGGATAGATTTTTTTTTGGCGGGAATATCGACGCGTTGCAACATCCGGGTACACATAAAGAAAGGTAAATCCGGCTATTAAACTTTTGTAAAAAAAAAACGTTTTACACACGTATAGAAATATCGAAAGATAACAACACAAGCTTATATTTATATTTACTCTATTTACGATGGAACCCCTTTCCGAAATCGATATGTCGAAAGAAAGCTCAGAGGAGAATGAAGCCAAAAAAGAAAGGCCAGAATCAAGAGTTTTTTCGAAAGAGGAAAAACTCTGGTGGCGTGAAAAAGGAAGGCAAAGACGAAGGACTAACCAAAGAAAAGCGGCAAGCAGAGAGAGAGATAGAGAACGCAAATCCAGGCGGGACTTCGATTATAAACAAGGAGAATATGATCGTGAAAGAAAAAGAGATATGAGGCAAAACTTGACGGATGAACAAAGAGAAAATGAACGTGAAATACTAAGGAATTTGAGTCAAAACTTCACGAATAAACGAAGAGAAAATGAGCGTGAAAGACAAAGGAATTTGAAGCAAAACTACTAGCTAAGGCGACTCTCAAATGCACAGAAAAAAATCGCTTTAAGGCAAGTTATAGACCAAAGACAATTAAAAAACTTTCATGTATTCAAAGATGGATTAAGAAGTGTTCTTCAAGAATTCAGGTGTGTGGTTTAGCAAACAATCGTTTATTATTTTTTGACAAGCATTTTTTCTCGACGAATCGACAAATCATTCGCAAAGACTTTCCCTCAAAACTTTTAATATTTCTGTAGATAAGCTTAATTTATTTTAATGTTGGAGTAAATATAACATGAAGAGCATATTACAACAAATATTCGTCCTTTATTTAGCTTTGTAAATCTTTAGCAATTCGGTTAACGTTGTAAAACGTTGTTTTTAACCAACTATCGTATGTTTTTCGTTCAAGAAAGATTCGCCTCCTATCGCGGGTTCCCATCTTCAAAACAACGAAGACTTTCATTTAATACTTTTATTTCTACAGATAATTTAAGTATTGAATGAAATATAAATTTACACTGACCAAATATTCAACTTTTTATTAAGCTATTCGAGCAAGTCTGATTATAAAAATGAGCTTAAATTTGTGTTGTTGAGAGATGTTGTTGTAGAAAGACCTAGACTTTCACTTAAAAAAGCCGTAAATAATATTCAAAAACATTTACAAACGCCAATTTACTGACAAAGAAATTCGTCATTTTGCATTGCCTTTTTGCATTGCTTTTATTTTCTATTTTGTCTCAGTTGTTCTTGTCAAGTTTAACTGAATGTAAAACGTCTCGTTTTGTAAGAGACGTAATTATTTAAAGTAAGCTTATATTTTGCTCCAAGTCTGTTTTTTTTGGTCTTGATTTGTCCTAAATCTCCAGATTTTCGATTTCAATGAAAGACATCCGAGGTAAATTTCACTGAACTTGATATTGTATTGAATTATCTGTAGTTATCTTTCGTTTTTTTTTAAGTAAAAGAGATTCAAAGCCTAAAAATGTCGGTTTTTTCCATTTGTCGAAAAATCTTCCAAGAGCAAAACTAGCCCCTGGGGGTGGTGGTGAGTTGTGTACAAAATTCCTAAGTGCGAGAGTATGTACTCGCGCTAAACAAAACAACAAAAAAACAATGTAGTGCATTTCGATTTGATTTCACTGCATGGTTTTTATTATGGGAGAAATTATCTTCATCTCGAATAAAAAATAATTGAAGATTTTTCCCCCTATCTTATTTTTAACTTTCAGTTTCATTCAAATTGTTCTCCCTGTGACTTCCGTATCGGGAGCTCCGCTTTTAGGCAGTGCCTAAATATATATATTAATAACAATAACAATTAAATTAATAATAATAATAATAATAATGATGAGAAATTTATTGTGTTTTCCCCCGAAATGCAATCGTAAATCTTGCTACGTATAAGTAATTTACAATTGGGTACTTGAATCGAATACAAAATGAGAAAAAAAAAATAAATAATAATAATAGCAATGATGAAAATAATAATAATAATAATAATAATAATGATAATAATAATAATAATAATAATAATAATAATAATAAAATCTAATCTAAAAGGACTACCTGAGAGTAAGCCAGTCTAACAGGTTGCTTTTGAGACATAATATACTTGACATTATATAATGACAGTAACTAATTGGCAGTTGTAATTCAGCATGATTTTCGGTTCACTATTTGACTTCTATCACTTAGAACTCAAAAATAATTTGAAAAAAAATCTTAATTTTTATTTTGAGTGGTAACTAATAATCTTTAGTTACCACTCCCAACTGGACAGTACCTGTTAGGGGTCATTTTCAAAATTTCAGGCGAGCACCCCTGCCCTTCTATATTTGTACCCTTTTCCCCGCGGGAACAAGCATTGCATTTATATACATTATTACACTATACATTATAGGAACTTATATTTATATACTCTCATATTGATCGTATTTTTACGGCTGTTTTATATGTTGTTCTGATCTTCAGATAGCTTTAACTGTACTGGTAAAAAAGATGGTAACTATCCTGACCCAATGTACTGCAATGGATACGTCGCGTGTTCCAATGGCTACACCTATCACATGCCATGTCCTGCAGGTCTAGTGTGGAATGATGGAATGCATATATGTGATTGGAAGTACAATGTTCCTTCTCCTTGCGGCAGTTTGACTACATCTGTACAAAGTATGAAAAAAACCCTTAATAAATATATATATACATATAATTTCTCGAAAAATATGGGCTAGAGGGTAAGAAAGTGTGCTAAAAGATATGAGTGAATAGAAAAATCAAGCAATTAAAAAGACAGTTACTTAAGAAGAGTACGCACAATCAAAAATTGATGAATCTGTATTCGCCTTTCTAACATCGATGCATCTCTAACCCCAGAAGGCAAGAAAAAAGGGAGGAAGTTCATGGGTTAACGAAATACATATTGAAGAGCAGGGCCTGGCTCTAAACAAACAAGAATTAGGAACTCTTTACGTCTGCGCTAAAACCTGCCCTTGCCTCTTTTTTGCCGCTCACAATCAACCGCGTCCTTTCGTGCAAAAGAAGGGCTTTGTAGCCCAGAATGATTGTAATTGCGACCTGTTAGCCTCAAATAATCAGCGAAGCTTTCAAGAATGTCGAAGCAAAGCCACATGTTCAACCACTCGATAAAGAAGCCAAGATTCGATCGATCTAAGAACTGCTATCACAATCCACAAGGCAAGGCTAGATATAAAGGTAAAAGAAATTTACACTTGTGGTATGTGCGCCAAAAAATTATACTGTATCAGTTTTGGTTGACTTTCCTGTATTATTTATTTCTTAGTCTGTAACCCTTTTTTCAATAAGTAATATATATCTTTTTTAAATGTACTGTTCTTCTGGTGTTCTTATATGGGCGACTGGGATATGGGCGACTGCTTTTGGTTCGAGCTACGGGATCTTTAGCTACGGGAGCTAAGAAGTTTACTTGCAAATTCAAAGCATACCATTATCTAAACTTGTGCGTGATGGTAGCCTGACTGAAATCTTATATCGATATTTTTCATAACT
This sequence comes from Actinia equina, assembly GCA_011057435.1. NCBI lineage: Eukaryota > Metazoa > Cnidaria > Anthozoa > Actiniaria > Actiniidae > Actinia > Actinia equina. The sequence goes on from WHPX01000898.1 coordinate 205,765, forward strand.
ATTTGATCGTTATTTATCTTGTTTTCATACGATAAGAAATAGTAATTAGAAAACTAATGTCTAGCTTAGTCTGTAAAAACATTTATTTTCTCTCTAATAACATTTCTATGATTATAACTAACGGCATGAGAATGAAGGAGAAAGAAGAACGTGCAATGACTTTGACTAAGCTTGGCTTGGTTCCGAAGCATTCATAAATACTTACATTAGCTACTAGGATCTCCTGAGAAATAAACAAAACTATTTTTCCTTCATCCACTAGAAGTGTTAAGGTAAGAAAACTTACTGGACGATAAAAATGATAAAAAGAAATGTAACTGGCCACAAAATGCGAATCCTTTAGCACCAACAACAGAACCAGCTACTTCGTAAGTAGGAGATGGAGCTGGTAAATAACATGATGGGCGTAAAAGACTTTATTAGACTTATAATTGTTTTCTATGTTGTTTCACTACCACAGAAGCTTGTAGCGTTGATGATATTGTCCAACATGTCCTTGATGTCATGCCTAAAGGAAGCGTAGAAGTTAATAACTATTTAGTGGGAGCTCTCTTCCAAGTTATCAAAGGTACGGCGAGACATTACTTTCATCTTAAACCTTATCTATCTACTGTATATATAAAATATAGCTCATAAATTAATTTTGAATTTGTTTATTTTGATCAGGCATGGAAGTAGCTAAAAGTATTACAGGGGACGTGACAGTCAACAAATATGAGTTGATTGATAGGATAAAGAAAGCAATAAACCACAAAGGATACAATTACGCAAGAACCATGATGGGATTCATCCTGCAAAAACAAGAAGATTGCCGTAGTGCTGGTGACAAGATTATTAAAGAGATCAAAGACGCTCTTGGAGAAGATACATTCAGGGTAAATGAATATATAGATGATTACGTTTAATCACGTGTCCTTTTCCAATACGAGAATATAATTGCTAAGCAAATTCTCTTCATTCAATTAGGATTTTCTAGCCGTGGATGGAGATGTTTCTCTTGTATTTGTTATTGACACAACTGGAAGTATGGGACAAGAAATTCCCCAAGCCAAAGCCATTGCACGAGCCATCGCACGTCACAAGAGAAAAGGAAAAGTGGATTATATCCTTTCTCCATACAACGATCCAGGTACATAAAACTAGAGCAGCTAGAAGTTGTTTTAAAAAATCTCAAAGTATGTGGTGATCGTGATGGTGCAGTGCTTAGTCGAACATAAAAATGATAAGCAATGATCTGGCATTCTAATAACAGTAATGACATTGTACTCGTTTTTTTTCTCTCGCACTCTCACCATCCAACGCATTAAGTAAGAGAAGTGTGTATTATGTTTGAAAAAGGGAGGCAGTGGTACCGCGTTTGTGCTTTAAAAATGAGATGATATGTTACTTTTATTAATTTGAAATAGTTCGTGCCAGGGATTTGCGTACAAGCTACATACTACGACGCCACCTTTGAATCTCAATTTATTCGTGTCAAAGTTTTAACCGAGATTTGATATATATGTACAGTGATTTATAATATTTAATATAATACCTATATGATTCAAGGCTCTGGACCCGTCACGAAATTCGCGTATGAAAATCGTTCAACCTTCGAGGAAGCTATCAATGGCCTTAAAGCTTTTGGAGGAGGTGACTGCAATGAGCTGACATTCAATGGAATAATTGATGCCATTAAGGTCGGGAATCCACTACCAAGTTCTCCCATGTATGTATTTACTGATGCCCCTCCAAAGGCCAAAGGAGAATACAATAGAGATAACGCGATTGGATATGCCCTGGACTACATGATGCCTGTACACTTTTTCTTCAGTACTATGGGTTGTGGTAATCCAGCAAATAATGCTGATTATCAAGCCATAATGGAAGATACCGGTGGTTTGGGTTTATTTTTCCAGAGCGCTTCAGCTATCAGTAGTGTCGATGCCCTTGTCAAAGCCGACCTGGACGGTTCTACCATCATTTCGTCTGGAGGAAAGTCAAGTGATGTTGCTTTTCCAGTCGACGAAAGCGTTGCCAGCCTGATCGTCTATATCTCAGCGCAATCTAACTGGAATTACGTAAACCTTGTTGATTCCAGTGGTACAAACGTAGCTCATACTTTAGCTATGAACCGAGGAAAGTTTTGGTTGCTCAAAAGTCCAACGCAAGGAACATGGAAGCTGTCTATTTCCCCAAATGTCAGAGGTCTATCATACGAGGTACTTATTACTTATTAGCAGCTTTACACTTATGTTGGAAAAATTCTCAGGTAAGATGCCTGAACGAAACTCAAACAACACAGGCTAATGGTTTTAAATATCCGTTTTCTACTCAGATCAAAGCCAGCGCATTGTCAAACATAGAGTTTGACCAAATGTTTTTCAGGTCTCTGAATCCGTCTGGAATGCTTGTTCCAATATCCAATCCACTTATTGGTAAGTGTCAAATGATTGACAACTGTACGCTATTTTGACATTAAAGTACTCCTCACCCCTAAACTCAATATTTTCAGTATTGATGTGATGTCATTGGAGGCATTGTTAAATATACAAAAAATGCAGTGCAGTAAAACATCCTGTATAAGACAACATTGTCTTACTAAGGGTTTATAGAAAGGTTATTGCAATTTGTTTTCTCATAGTAATCAGTGTTGCAATTTTACAAATGACGACAAAGGAACTCAAATGCTTCCATTTACATCACACTCTGATTAGCATATTGGAAGCATAAACCTTGATATCTCCAAGAAGCATCACCGTAAATCATATACAAATATTTTGCCATCAACTATTTACAAAAGATTGAGTTAGCAAACGACTGTAATTATCCAAAGAGCTAGCTAGCCTGGACCGTAAGTACAAAGTAAGTATTATTATACTAACCATACTAACGCCGTTTTTACAGGTGAAAAAGCAACTGTGAAAATTCTTTTCCCGCAAACTTCACGTCTTAACATGGGGTTATTGAAAGCCGATCTTGTCAACGAACATGGAGCAAGCATTAAGGAGCTGAAGTTCAATAATGACGCTGCCACCTTCGACCTACCTTCTGCTAGAGCCTTTAGGATCCGCCTGTCCGGTAAGACGCACGATGGCAACGATTTCCAGAGACTGTCACGTGAAGAGATTAAACCACAAAAAGCCATCCTACGTACTCAGATCCAACAGAGTCTTCTGACCATCAAACTAGGTGTACGATCATCTTTCCGTGCTGCAATAGATTATGTCGGTAGTGGATCCAAGACGTTCTCAGTGAAGGCATCCGCAGCCCCATCGAATGTGGTAGTCTCTGTTGTCAAAACATCAGTTACTGTGACAAATACAAGGCCAGGGTACCTTACTTTATATCTGACTGCTCCATCAGAAACTCCAGTTGGCACCGTTGTCAAAGTTAATGTTCTAGCCTACAGCGATGGCATCAAGCTTAATCTTTTGGCTCATTTGATGGTTAAGTAAAATGTGACTAAGAAACCAATGCGTTTGGATAATCAAATTAACGGGTATTTCATAGGTTTCGATTAAAAGGTAAAAAGCAAGATATTATAAATTGCATAAGTGGTAAAAGATTGATAAAGTAAAGTAATCATAAATACATAGATTGAAGCAAAAATAAAAATAAATTGAAATAATTTGCTGGTTTTCATTGTAATGATTGCTAAGATATGCTTCGGCGTATTTGCCCACTATTTAACGATACGTACTAAATGAGGAAGGACAAGTAAGCGGGCGGATAGGTGGATGGATGGATGGATGGATGGGATGGATGGATGGATGGATGGATGGATGGATGGATGGATGGATGGATGCTAAAGCAATTAGACTATTTGTTCTCACTTGACTATATTGACTATTTGACTCATAGAAATAAATACTTATAACTATCAACGAAATCAGAAAAGACTATTCTTCACACTTAAAGTGCGAGCTTGCAATGGTTTCCATGCCATTTTAGATAACTTGCAGTGCCTGATGATTATGCAGAATTGACTATTTAGTATTTTTACACAAGTAAATATGACAAGCGCATGCGCACGTTCGTTTGTTGACTTGTGTCGCTTGCAAAGATAAATAAAATTTAAAAAAAGCCTTTCTCCAATAGTCATTATACCACTTGTGTTAAAATTAATAAAACTAGATCCTTGTTCAAAGGATACACTCGTGCCCTGTGAGCGTGGATTGTGCAGGGGGCTGCAGAGAGGTTAAGACCATAGAAGTGTTTGAGAGAGAAATCACTCAAATATAAAAGTGAGCACAGAAACAAGGAAATGAAGTATTATGAAATGAATAGACTGATCACTAGCATGTGTAATACAGTTTGATAAATAACGGTTCAAACTCTAGGGCGAGGTTTTGCATTAGAATTCAAGACCAAGGGCCCCAGGCCCGAGGTCTTGAATTCTAATGCAAAACCGAGTCCGTGCATTTGAACTGGTTTAAAGTATCAACTAAGCCCTAAATTCCATTGTTTCGATGCAAAACACGAAATACTAAACTATATTGAATTCAAATAGGTAGATTACTGTTGCTTTGTTCTTTTGGAAATAGAGTGCTTACAATATATTCGCGTAATTAAAAACCTTTCCCGGGTTTAGAATTCAGCCCCTTTCTCCCCTGTTGATATCAATTCCGTTCCCGGCTTTACGAATCTGGGTTTTCCGAAGGATTTAAGAACCTACATCAAGCAATGGATTTAGGGTGTGGTTGATTTTTAAGCACTATTGCAATCTTTTCTCCGAGTCTACTTGACTATTACATATTGATTATTAGGGCTTTCACTTTTTTATGTTTTCAATCTGAATTGTAAGTGTTGGTGGAGAGAACACGGGAATGGAAATGAAATCTTTAAAGAACTTTGGAAATTGACTTACTCTACTTCAAAGACAAAGCTAAAAAACAAAAACGTTATTTAACATTATTGTTATAAAGGACATGTAAATATATTAATATCATTGTAAACATATTATTAGAGTGCACACTGCATAGAGTACACACACTTTAGAAGCGTGCAATACTTTGCACTATTTAGAACTAAATAGCACTAATTACATAAGAGAAAACAATAGATTTAGCACAATTTCACAGTATTTAAAAACTATTTTTTTGCACTTTTTTAGACTTTGTACTCTATTAACATATTTTCTGTGTTCATTTTTAGTTTTTCATAGTAAAGGCTGGGTCATACTTTAACATAAGTATAAACATAAGCATAAGAAACTGAAGTAAATACACCCTGGAATGTAAGATACAAGCTTATAAAAAATATAATAAGTCCTGCACTGTATACGAACTTTTGGATTATCGTCTTCAGGTTCGTACTCCTCGTAGATAGAATACATAGAGTATATCCAACAGTTTGACTTGATGTTTGTATTTTAAGGCTTTCATCAATAACATATTGATTGTTTGTATCTTTGGCATTGGCTTTCAAGGCATTTATGTGTTTGCGGAACGATCAATTCCGAAAACCCTCGACAGCTTTTCCTTTAGATGTACCGCGAAAAGTTTGTGCATTTATAAGCATTTGTAGCGTATAAAGGACAAACAAGCTGTACACAATCCATACCTCCACCATTTTGACTTTCATGATGAAAAGGTAAATTATACACCGTGAAAAGATGAAAAAACTTACTGACGTTTCGGACGCTAGTCCTTCGTCGGAGTAAAAGAGAAAGAAGTGGTAGAAAGGAGTGTATATATGATAGAATAAGACAAAAGAAACCAATGAGAGCAAGGTAGGCAAGGAAACAAAAACAAACAATCAAAAGACAAAAGGAAAGGTAAGTTGAAAATAAAGCGTTCATTAATCCCGTTGGGACTAAGAGTGCCCAATAGGTGAATAAGCCGCATTTCTTTGGTCTTGCGACAATCATTGTTGCCGTTAAGCAAAGAAAGACCGAAAACAATGAAGTCAGAGAGAGAATGGTTAGTTAGATTAAAATGGCGGGAAACTGGTTTGGTAGGATCGTTATTGCGAATATCATAAAGATGATTGCAAATGCGATCACCAAGACGGCGGCCAGTCTCACCCACATATAAAAGATTACAGCGGGTACATTTAATACAATATACAACATTAGAAGTGGTACAAACAAAATGGTCAGTGATTTTAACAGTAGATTTGGGACCGACAACAGAAGTGTGAGAGGCTATGTGAGGACAAGTATAACAACGTTTACGAGAACAGCGAAAAGTACCAGGTTCTTTGTTAGAGGGAAGAACTCCCTTGACCAAGAAAGAACGGAGATTACGATCACGTTTATAGGAAAAGAGAGGGTGGTTGTTGAAAATAGCAGAAGTGCGGGTATCAGAGTCAAGCAGAGAAAAGTTGCGGTTAACAATGGGCTTAATGGAAATGTTAATAGGATGATACGTAAGAGTGAAAGGAATGCGGTCATTAGAGGGACGAGTGTGAGATGTGAGAGCGGTGGTACGATCAATAGTAGAAACTTTACGAATAGCGCGATCAATAACATGAGCAGGATAATTACGCTTTTAAGGAAGAAGGAACGCATCTCAGAACATTTAACAGAAAAATCAAGATTATCACTACACAGACGACGAAGACGAAGAAATTGCGAGAACGGAATAGCGTTAAGAGTATGCTTAGGATGAGAAGACGAGTAGAGTAAATAAGAATGAGAGTCAGTAGGTTTGTAATGGACACTAGTGATAAGACGGTCGTCATTAACACTAAGCAAGATGTCAAGGAAAGTGACTGATGTTTCACTAACCTCCCACGTAAAGTCTAAGGCAGGGTGAAAAGAGTTAACAAAAGAGATGAAAGAATCTAAGTCATTACGCGAACAAGAAGTAGCACCAATACAATCATCAATATACCGTCCAAAAAACTCAGGTTTAGGTCCAGTATATTGTTGAAAAACAAGGTTTTCGATATAACCAACAAACAAATTGGCATAACTAGGGCCCATCTTAGTACCCATAGCAACACCGTTTATTTGCCGATAATACCGATCACCGAAAGAAAAACAATTAAGAGTAAGAACGAGTTCAGCTAAGCGTAACAAAGTGGGAGTGCTGGGCTCGAGGACAGGACGAAGATCGAAAAAATGCTGAAGAGCACGAAGGCCATCATCATTAGGAATAACAGTATACAAAGATTTGACATCCATAGTAAACAAAAGCTTAGAAGAGTTATCAGGAAAGCGAAAATCATTAAAAACACTAAGAGCGTGATTAGTATCCTTAATATAAGTAGGTAAAGACTGAACAATAGGCAACATGAGAGAATCTAGATAGCTAGAGATGAGTTCGGTAGGACAACTACAAGCAGAAACAATAGGACGACCAGGGTTGTTAGCTTTGTGAATCTTAGGAAGAAAATAGACGTGAGAAGTACGAGGAGTAATAACAAAGAGGTTTTTAGCAGTGGAAGGTAAAGAGCCATCAGAAATGAAAGAGTTATTCCGTTCTCGCAATTTCTTCGTCTTCGTCGTCTGTGTAGTGATAATCTTGATTTTTCTGTTAAATGTTCTGAGATGCGTTCCTTCTTCCTTAAAGCGTAATTATCCTGCTCATGTTATTGATCGCGCTATTCGTAAAGTTTCTACTATTGATCGTACCACCGCTCTCACATCTCACACTCGTCCCTCTAATGACCGCATTCCTTTCACTCTTACGTATCATCCTATTAACATTTCCATTAAGCCCATTGTTAACCGCAACTTTTCTCTGCTTGACTCTGATACCCGCACTTCTGCTATTTTCAACAACCACCCTCTCTTTTCCTATAAACGTGATCGTAATCTCCGTTCTTTCTTGGTCAAGGGAGTTCTTCCCTCTAACAAAGAACCTGGTACTTTTCGCTGTTCTCGTAAACGTTGTTATACTTGTCCTCACATAGCCTCTCACACTTCTGTTGTCGGTCCCAAATCTACTGTTAAAATCACTGACCATTTTGTTTGTACCACTTCTAATGTTGTATATTGTATTAAATGTACCCGCTGTAATCTTTTATATGTGGGTGAGACTGGCCGCCGTCTTGGTGATCGCATTTGCAATCATCTTTATGATATTCGCAATAACGATCCTACCAAACCAGTTTCCCGCCATTTTAATCTAACTAACCATTCTCTCTCTGACTTCATTGTTTTCGGTCTTTCTTTGCTTAACGGCAACAATGATTGTCGCAAGACCAAAGAAATGCGGCTTATTCACCTATTGGGCACTCTTAGTCCCAACGGGATTAATGAACGCTTTATTTTCAACTAACCTTTCCTTTTGTCTTTTGATTGTTTGTTTTTGTTTCCTTGCCTACCTTGCTCTCATTGGTTTCTTTTGTCTTATTCTATCATATATACACTCCTTTCTACCACTTCTTTCTCTTTTACTCCGACGAAGGACTAGCGTCCGAAACGTCAGTAAGTTTTTTCATCTTTTCACGGTGTATAATTTACCTTTTCATCATTACTGTTTCATTAGAAACACCGACGCAGCTCACACTAGTTTTAGCTAGTTATACATTTTGACTTTCTTCGAGTTTACTAACTATACAGACCGATTCGAGCCTTGTACCTCATGGTCTTTCGATCCTCGGTCCGAGTCCTTGGCCCCGTCACGCAAATATCCGCAAATATCAAATAACAACAACAAAAGAAATGCGAGCTGCACTTTAAAACTCGTTCTCCCGGTGAAAGGCCTGGGCACGAGTAACAATTATTTCCCTCATAAATTTGAAAAAGGGCTTTTCTTAAGAAAACTATACGTCCAATCAGAGAGCAGCATTTGACTATTATTTTTGACGAATATTAAATAGAAATTAAAAAATTAAATGAAACTGTTTTTTTAGACGATAATAATCAAAGCTAATAGCTTCCTCAATTAAAAGAAAAGTTTACTTTGTCGACACTCAACAATCTATTATACTTTCATAGTTTCCACCTAGGCACCAACACACATTTAAACACACTTACACACACTTACACACATTTACACACACTTACACACACTTACACACACTTACACACACTTACACACCTTACACACACTTACACACACTTACACACACTTACACACACTTACACACACTTACACACACTTACACACACTTACACACACTTACACACACTTACACCTTCACACCTTACACACACTTACACACACTTACACACACTACACCCACTTACACACTACACACTTACCACACTTACACACACTTACACACACTTACACACTACACCACTTACACACACTTACACACCTTACACACTTACACACACTTACACACACTTACACACACTTACACACACTTACACACACTTACACACACTTACACACACTTACACACACTTACACACACTTACACACACTTACACACACTTACACACACTTACACACCTTACACACACTTACACACACTTACACACACTTACACACACTTACACACACTTACACACACTTACACACACTTACACACACTTACACACACTTACACACACTTACACACACTTACACACACTTACACACACTTACACACACTTACACACACTTACACACACTTACACACACTTACACACACTTACACACACACTTACACACACTTACACACACTTACACACACTTACACACACTTACACACACTTACACACACTTACACACACTTACACACACTTACACACACTTACACACACTTACACACACTTACACACACTTACACACACTTACACACACTTACACACACTTACACACACTACACACACTTACACACACTTACACACACTTACACACACTTACACACACTTACACACACTTACACACACTTACACACACTTACACACACTTACACACACTTACACACACTTACACACACTTACACACACTTACACACACTTACACACACTTACACACACTTACACACACTTACCACACTTACACACACTTACACACACTTACACACACTTACACACACTTACACACACTTACACACACTTACACACACTTACACACACTTACACACACTTACACACACTTACACACACAATTACACACACTAACATACGCATACACACTTACACACACTTACACACACTTACACACACTTATTAACAATTATACACACACTTAATCATACACCTACACACTCTTAACACGAGTTTTAGTAAACTTATATTTGCTTTCTGAGCTTCTAGTGTTTTGCACGGCTAGTATCCAGGAAAACATTGTTGGATCAAGAGAAAGCCTTCGACAGCGTGCTGCCAGTTATTCCTACAAACGATATTACAGAGCAAAACATGCACCTAGTAGTCATGCATGGATGCACTACAAGAAAGCGTATGACTCTGTTCCACATTTGCCGATAATAAAGACATTGGAATTGATTGGTGTAGCTGATATTGTGAAAGCTTTATTGAAGAACAGCATGTTATCATGGCGGACACCCCTAACATCGAATGAAAAATGCTTTGAGAAGTGGAGTTAAAGAAAGGAATATTGCAAATATTATCACCTCTTCTTTTAGTGTTCGCACTAATACTTTGAATGATATAATCAGAAACACCCAAGCTGGTTAATGGATCGGTAAAAGTGAAATATTTTACCAATCAACTATTTACTTTATGCAGAACCCAGTACGGAATGTATTGTCAACGGGTTCGTTAGCACTTTAGAAATGACTGTTATACTCAATTCAATCTATATCTTAAATTACTAAAACAAAAACAAAAACCAAACCAAAGAAAAAAACAAAACAAAACAAAACAAATCAAAAGCAACAACAACAAACAACAACAAAAACAAAAATGCTATGTGGGCACTTATTAACTTTAAAAAATATGACGGATTTGCTCAATCCTATTTTTACATTTACGTTTACACTTACCAGTTAGGTATTCGCTCAATGCTGAGCATTTTAGACCACGCTAAATAATTATTAAAATGATTAAGTAATTATCATTATTAATAAATAAAATAAATAATGATAAATAGTAATTGTCCAACAAGTTAATAAATATCTGCAATTGTATTCTTAAATGCTGCAAGTGAGGTTGTTAGTCGGTTGCTTTCTTTGGGAGTTGGTTCCATTTTGACAGTGTTCTTGGGTAGAATGAGTACTTGTAATAATCCTTTGTGGCCATAGGCTGAGAATACACGTACTCCTTGTTGAAACGGGTAGAATAGGAATGACCAGGTGGCTTAATTCTAACATCATCTTGACAAACCAGCTTATTTCGTTTCTTGTAAATCATAGATAGTCGTGCTATCCTTCATCTATTTTCTAGCGTCTTCCAGTTAAGTACTGAAAGCATTTCAGTTACACTGTCTTTACGATAAAAGCGTTTCAGGACCCAGCGTGCAGCTCTCCTCTGAACCATTACAACCATGCGAATATTTTTTACTGTATACGGGTCCAAGACAGATAAGCACTATTCCAAAATAGGACGTACTAAAGCCTTGTATGCTGTTTCCTTGGTACTGGATGGACAATGTCAAGTTACGCTTAATAAAGCCAAGTGTTCTATTGGAGATATTTCTGGTGTGTTCGTTCCAAAGAAGATCCTCAGCCAGATGAACACCAAGATACTTAGCAGAACTTACAGAATCCAAGGCTTTCCCTCTAAGTTTATAATCAAATACGTCTGGATATATTCAGCCTTCTCGTAACTCTTATAACGTTACACTTTGAGGTATTAAACTCCATTTTCCAATCTGAATCTCATCTTTCCAAGTTTAGGAGATCTCGTTGTAACTGAATACAATCATCCTTGGACTTGATAACTAAATAAATCACGGTGACGTCTGCAAAGAGGCGCCCTTTAGACTTCACATACAGAGGAAGGTCATTAATAAAGGCCAAAAATAAGGTAGGACCGAGTTCAGAGATCTGTGGGACTCCCGACTCTACTGGAACTTGAGTTGACATCGTGCCTTTAAGCACCACACGTTGCTTTCTGTCTAACAAAAAGCTTTTTATCCACGTTGGAGTAACAGTGTCGACTCCATAATTTAAAAGTTTATAGAGCAGTTCCTGATGTGGCACTTTATCGAATGCCTTTGATAAATCCATTACTATTGAATCAGTTTGTCCACCATTTTGCATTTCCTTGGCCAAATTATGAATAAATGCAATCAAATGAGTTTCGCATGAGTGTTCCTCACGGAATCCGTGTTGTAAATTAGATAATATCCGTTGTTGTTATTTGGTCAATATCACAAAATTCAATGAGATTTACTCCAACAGGAAAGCTTGATAACATCCTCCAATTTGTTTTTAGTCGGCTCGTAATAATTAGTTATATTCTTCTGCAATGTAGGTTATTTTCAAGGATAATCAAAATTAAAATTAAAGCAGTATCACATGATGTCTCGACATACTTCGAAAAAATTTGGGAGGGCAGCCAAGTGCGGTCAAATCATGCATGGTGCAAATGTATGAATTCAATGATGTGCTAAACTGGAGACGTGATTATAATCCCCAAAACGAATCATCGAAAACTATGTCATCGCTTCCATATTTACTTAATTTTGGTGTTTCATTTAGACAGCCTTAGAAGTTACCAATGAACATGAAATTCGGGGATAGTGTGGTGCATTGTTCTGTTGTAGTCCTGGGGGAAATAACATGAAAAGAAATGCACGACTTTTGGTATGTTCGTAGTTTATGTGTAATTGTCTGTATAAGCGAGAGAAGAGTAAACATTGTATAAACTTGAATTACATATTTTCAGTTTTAACTAATATACATAAAACAAATTAATATAACTATTTACAATACATACTAACAATTTATGTAAATGAATGAATGAATGAATGAATGAATGAATGAATGAATGAGTGAAGTGAGTGAGTGAGTGAGTGAGTGAGTGAGTGAGTGAGTGAGTGAGTGAGTGAGTGAATGAATGAATGAATGAATGAATATATATGTTCTATATGTGTCATGGTGGATTTGAAAACGGAGTCAATCTCTTTTGGAATGGACGGTTCAAAGTTGGTAGATAGTTCCCTTTACAAAAATATTGTGTCAGGTCACTTTAAGAAGGCTTTAAAGTGTTTGCCTTCACATACACTCACAATTATGAACTAAAAAATAATAATATGGCTATAATATGACAGCAAGTAAACCCGGAAAACCAAAAACGCAAATCAAAGATCACATTAAAACATGAAAAAAATGACGTTAGGCTGTAGCTATGACAACATCAGAACTCTCGTTATGTCACCAATAATCTTTATTTAAAAAGTCATAACTCAGAAACCAAACGGTGAAATGTTTTTTAAAAACGGAATGTTTAAGCTTTGTATCGTAAACTTCTTTGTGTCTAAAAAAGAACGAATTCTGTAAGAAGGAATTCGTAAAATTCAACAAATTCTGTTTGAAATAATTCTCCATTACAGAGGCTTTTAAATTTTTCCTTAAGTTTTCGAAAACATAAACCAAAGCCATATGCAAAATTTGAAGAAATTTCAGCGCAGAGTTTTCAATTGTTTTCAGTGTGAATATTAAAATTTTTGATGACAAACTTTTCCTTTTGCAAGTTCTACCTCATCGTATCGAGCCTCCTTATAAGTGGCATTTTCACAGACGAGCTCTTCATCCCAGAATTCCAATTCCAAATAATTTAGATGGCGATTTTTGCATAGGAAGGACACCGGGAAAGAAACTGGGATACTGAAGCTCGAGGAAAGTTTCTTCATTCACTAACTCCATGGTGGCTATATAGTAATAAATGAAATAAAATATAGTTTTAAATGAAATACAACACAGAGAAAAAATAAAATAAAATAAAATAAACAATACTGAAATACAGAATTTGAATGAAATAGAGCTGCCATCTCTTTTACCAACATTATGCAAGCCTTCAGGAATGTAAATTTGACTCATATCGTAAAAACAAAATCAATTAATTATAAGCACTTTTAGAAAGTACCTGAGCTGCCACTATGAAGAACGATCCTCAACTGCGTAATTAAATTTCTAGAATTGTCGCTGGGCTATTAGCAATTACATTCTTAACGTTATGAAACACTAGAATAAACCCTGTTATCTTGAAGGTCTCAGTCTTACATTGTCTATTTTTTTAACGTGATAATGACGCTCGTAGCATTGAAACGTCGTCTATTTTCTTCTTTGACTTCGCAATAAAACAAGCCTCATATAACCTTGGATTATTTTGATGTTCAATAAAGCCGATCGAAATGAAAAATCGCTGTCAATCAGTAATTACATTCTTCGTCCTAGTAATTACTTCGTTACAGAAGTAATTTATCGAAACCTCAAGCCTTGAAACCTTAAATGGAATAACGGGAAGTTTTTGTAGCTAATTTTAACACATCTAATTTTGTGTTATATTGTTTAAAGGGAACCATGATAAACCAAGCAAGAAATAGTGATTGAACCATGGCCATTAATGACCAATCATTAAGCAAGAAATGTACTTAAAGCCTGCTGCTTCTTCTACGTAATTGTTTGTGGATATAGGACAAGGAACCTATTTATTTTGTGGGACATTTGTTCACGACGGAACTTAACACTATTTCCGCAGGTTTTCCATTGTTGAAGATGCAGATCAAGTCAGTAATCTTCAAGATGTTTAGAGTACAGTCTGTCATGGTGTTTGTACTTTGGCTTAACTTCATTCAGGCAATTCCATTTCAAAGTAATCATGACCATAATACTTCATATTATGCTTAAAACTGCAAGTTTTATTTCAAAAAAAATATGCAAAATGTGCACAGAAGAAGGCCGACTAATGCTTTATCAATCTTTGCGGATTCGGATGAGCCCGCCGCAATAACAACATTTATGTGATTGCTTAAAACTAGAGAATGGAAATTTCATAAAGTTTTGGCCGGAAAAGATAAATATTTGACTTTTCGGCTGCCTTCTGACCAGGTAGCCGAAAATACGGCAAACTATTGTTATTTCAACGCAAAACGTAACGAGTTTACGTTGTCATATCTCAGTATCGTCATATCTCAGTATAATTTACCTTTTCATCATTACTTGTCATATCTCAGTATCGCATTTTATTTCAATGGAATTGAAATCTTAATTACGAGAAAACTTTCGACCACTCATTAGAATACTCTGCTTCTTTTACCTTAGCATTTCTATATTATTTTGAAAATAGAATTAAACGCTATAATGTCTTTAAAATCCAGTAAGTAAGTAAGAGCTATGTATTAAAAAAATACTATATATCTAAAAAGTAAAAGGGCGGCCTTTCTTAAGTTTTAAATATGTAGTTTTTTGAATATATAGCTTCTACTCATGTAATGGATTTTAAGGACGTTTTAGCGTTTTAGTCCTTTTATTATCAAGTTATTCACTAAAACTTTTAATGTTCGTATTTCTATATTCTTCATTATCAGGTGAAAGTTTTTGCTCTGGAAGAAGTGACGGAAACTACCCAGATGCTGACAATTGTTATGGTTACATCGCCTGTTCTTCTCATTTTACCTACAACATGCCGTGTCCAGCAAACTTGAAGTGGAATGATCATAAAAAGCGTTGTGATTGGTCTGAGAATGCTTATCCTGATTGTGGAAATGTTGTTACTACAACTCAGAATTATCCTAGTACAAGTAAATAAATCACCGAACTAGTCAATTTATCGTTAACTTTATCTTTCTACTTTAAACCAGGTTATACAGGTCCAATCCTGTGAAAATCAGTTATATGACAGTTTAAAAGTAAAATAAAATCTAATCGATTTACCATTCCATTTATGGTGGATATAATATATGGCTAATATGTTTTGCAACCCAAATGATAAGGCTACAGTGACGGGCCTCCTGTAAGGGAATCCAGAATGAAGCTGGATTCCGGATTCAAAGGGCTGGATTCCGGATTCCTTTGGATGGATTTCGGATTCCTTTGGCTGGATTACTGATTTAAATTTTTATTTCCATATTGCTTTAGCCTGGAAATTATTGTACTCTGGAAATGTAATATGTTTTTATAATAAAGATTCCTTTATATTTGGAATAAAAATAAAGCGATGCGATGCATTTTTTGCAACAACTTGCTGTCATACTGACAACATATCATTTTTTAAACATCGATTCCGGATTCTTTTACAGGAGGCGAACGGACATTTCGAATTTTATTAAAATTTGATTGCGAAGGGAGGAGAAACCGTAACCATAAGCAACGAACAGCACTATACGACACCAAGTCCAGAAATCGCTACTCCACCCATGTTTCCCGAGTTTTGTCTTGCGTATGTTTATTCATTTATTTATTCTTCAGGTCCTAAAACTACTCCTTCTACATCACCATCAAGTCCTTCTACAACAACAACAAGTATGTGTGTATTGAAAATTGCTTTGTATTTTGTATGCAATTCATTTTACTCAATTCTTTCAACTTTTTTGACAACTTGTATTTCCTCCCAGGGCATGCCTCTACAACATCAACTCCATCAACTTCTCCTACAACTTCTCCTACAACTTCTTCTACAACTTCTCCTTCTTCAGGTATTGAATGTTCATGGGGGAAATACCAAGCTCAGCTGCGGTTTGAAATGAAAAACGAAAATATAGTATTAAAATAAAGTTATTGTAAGAAATCATCAAAAGTATATAGAGGTTAACACATGTTAAGAGCTTATGAGCTTATTCACGGATATCCATAATTATATCGCGAACGCCAACACGTTTATTAAGTATAATATAGTACAATAACAAAATGTAACAGTTTATATTAATTGATATCGCATCATTTTCACTAAGATGGATTTTTTCATAACTTTATATAATGATCGCATATTGACCCTTTTTACTAATATAACATTAGAATGTCAAGTTGGTAAGTCTGTTAAGGACCGATGTGATCAGTTATGTATCTGTTCCTCATCGCGTACCTTGGTCCGCTGTACCCGAATACGTAAGGAATTCACCTCAATGACGGCAGCTGAGCGCCAACGATATGTGAGTGCTGTTAGAAAAGTGTCAACAGATCCAAGGTAGGTGAGCCTTGTCCTTATCTAAGTATCAAATATTCTTGTTTAGTTATAAGAAATTTTTCAGAATGAACTAATGTAAACCTGAAGTGTGAAGTAGAAATGTGCTTACAAAATGTACGCAATGACAATACCTATTCGTCCGTTGCCTGTCATAGGCATTTAAGAGGAGGCAATGTCCACAGGAATCAAACAAATGGAGGCAAGGTAGTATTAAGGCTTTCTTGTTCCATATACATTATACATGAGGGTTTTTTTCGGTTTGAAGCACGATGTGTTGAAAGAATTTTAAAATTTGGAGGAAAGGTTCAAAAAATCAAATTCGCTCTTCTTTTGAATTTAGATAGGCCATCATTAGATAAGCATCTCTGGATAGTTAGCTTTTGAAAATATTATTTTAGCTTCGCGAAAATGGCAACAGAAAAAGTTCGACCGAAGCCACAAGCAAGAGACGCTCAAGATGAGTGAAAATGGCCAAACTTTACATATACAAAATAAACCATCTATGAAAATTTTATTTGGATCTTTTTGTAACACTTTGTTCATTGGACTGGGTTCCAAGCTTAGAAACGTTTTAAAAATATGTTTATAATCATATTTTAATTAGTCTTTGAATGAGTTTTGCCGGAGTCGTTTAAAATTGCCGAAAGAATGCCAAGATGTTCAGAGCTAGAAATCAGAAGTGCTTCCTGGTTAAATGTGACATCGATTCACTGCCATTGTCAATTATTTGGTCAATGATTCCCTTGTTTAACACGGGTTGGACATTCATATGGTTTCTCTATCTATCAAACTATTTGCGTACTAAATTTACGACTAGAAATGTTCTTTAAGTCAGTCCATGAAGCAAAGCCAAACTATAGAGCTGAATTTTGTGAGAAAAGGACTCATTGGGTACTTCCCTTTGGCCCGTTTATTTCGCTAGCAATTTTTCGATTCCTGTGGACATTGCCTATTTACTTTTTGCTAAAACTGAACACCACTTCTGTTGCTTTAATTAGTTAGAGCACCAAACGCCATACCTTCCACTATTATTAATTTATTGTAATTTGACTTCTTTTTAAGTTTTCAAAGTCGATACAATAACCTGATCACTCTTCATAGAGAAATATTCATTGGTTTCCGCATTCACCAGAAAGAACATTTTCTTACTTGGCATCGTTGGTATGTTCTGCAGTACGAAAACCTCCTTAGACAAGTTGATTGTAAAGTTACAGTTCCGTACTGGGATTGGACAGTCGTCTCGGGATCACCTTGGGGAACTACTGAGAGGGATGTTTGGTATTCAGGAAACAGTGGCCTAGGAGGAAATGGCGTAAATCCTACGTACTGTGTCAAAGATGGGCCATTCAGAGATGGAATTTGGAAGCTTCCGCCATCTGATTTCTTGTTTTCTCGATGTTTAAGACGAAATTTTACTGGCCACCCACCTGATGCCGTTGCTTTGTCCATTTTGCTAAACACGCCTGCGTCACTGTTTCATGAGTTTGAACTTACGCTACGCACAACGTTCCACGACACAGTTCATTGCTTGATCAATGGAACCATGTGTAGCTTTGATTCATCTGGCGCACCAGAGTTCTTCTTCCATCATGCAATGGTTGATAAGGTAAATACCTGATATTTTTTCTCGATTAACTTGATTTATCGGTAGCCTTATCAAGAGGTTTGCGAAAACCTGCTAGGCTTGCCGTCCATCATTAAAGTGATTTTTTAATGGTCTTAGATCTTGCAAAATATGTGTTAGCTGTGGAATTGGTCGTCATACACTATAATCTTGTTTTTACTTTTGTTGCAAAATAATTAACATAAAGCCATATACATTAAAAGCGTAGTTAAAATATTAAATGACAGTTATGTATCTAATAGCGTACTGAAAAAATGCAAAACCTTGACTTTTCCGTGATAGATCTGGACCGACTGGCAAAAGAAAGGCAACGCCCACAAAGAAGCTTATTTCAAACAATTTAATCAGAGCTTGCCTTCCACCAATGGGCTCCGCCCAGTCCATTTGATTGACAACCAAGCATTACCAGGTGGTGTTCGGGTCTTGTATGCTGAAATAAACAATCCTCTGATGAAAAGGACGATCAAAGGATTAAGAAGTAAGAAATTTATTAATTATCATGTCCAATGTTATAGCATAAGACAATAATATTTCCATTGGAAGATAAAGTACAATAACTTTCAAGCAAGGCCTTGCTTATTGCTGTTTTGATATTTCGAAGTTCTATATTATTATTACGGAGACATGAAAACAGTGCAGGCTGAAATATACTGAAAACTAAGTACTCTTCTTAAGCACTTTTTCAGATCAAAAATCGGCAATGTCGGTGCGTTTCTACTCGACCAATGCCTTATTACTTCCATTTCATTAAGAACGAAAGCCTTATCGTGATTAGGGCGAACCCAATCGAGACCTGGATAACTTAATGCCAACCATAAATATGAGTCTTCATTTCCTTCCAACTGCCCCCACCCTCTCACACTAGTGTTTATTGACTTTGACTTATTTTTTAGATAGTAAACTCTGCTGATTAATTATTTAATTATAAAAACGTTTTATGTGACTCTGTTATTTAACAAATATTTTAGGTGCAAGTCCAGAAATTTTGGTCAGAATCCCTCGTCGGCGTTTCAGTGGAATTAGTGAGCGGACTATCAAACTATTCCGTATGAGCAAAAAAGAAGCCGCGAAAGCGAAAAGGCTTGAGAAGAAATATCAAGTGGATAACGAACACCTTAAACATGTCGGGAGGAAAGAACCAGTTATAGAAGAGAAGCTTGGATTTGATTATCACATCGTGCATAACAAAGGTAATTATTAGTCCTTAACCATTGTTTCTAGAATTACTAGGTTATTATTTTTTTGCAGTATTGTAAGTTGGTTTTGTTGAGACGAATTTACTTTGAACGAAAACAATAAGAGTAAAATAGACGATTTCCGAGATGTTCGAGCGCTTTCATAAATATATCAAGAGCAGACACGAAAACGAGGCATTTCGGGCATTTTTCTTATAAGAAACCTTTGAAAACCTTTCGGTTATGAGAAGAATTTTTCTAAAGTAAGATATATTTTGCAAAAAGTTATCAATCCTGACTAAAAATAAATTTAAAGTATCCCTTCATTGACATTTAGTTTAGTTTAGTTTAGAGCGTTTACCACCCTATAGGTGGACGGCTTGGATGCCCAAACAGGCCTTGCGACCCAATTGATAAGGCAGCCGGTTAGCACGAGCACTGAAGATGGTCGTCACCAGCGTCTTCAGCGGATCTTTAAGGTGCCTACTTTTGAACGTTCGAATTGAGCTCACGATGAGCGCCCGCTCAAAAACCGCTGAAACATCTACAATATTCTATTAAAGAACCATACGCGTTTTGAGCTTCAACAGGTAAAACCCTCAAATTTGATGACCCTCAATTTTTATTTAGTGGTTGGAGATCCGCGTTTTCAAGAGGAAAAATGGCACATCAGTTTCGCAATTTTTTTTTAAAAACAAATATTTTTAAGGCTTTGCTATGTTATAAAAGCAATGTTCCATGCTTAGTTGTGCGTATATCCAATTCTGGATGCACACGGGAAGTTGTTGTAGCACTCAAAAAGCTAAGATATATGCACGCTTAGCATTGGCCATTCCCTAAAATTTTAAAGGTTTGTATGTGTTTTCCAGTAGAGTGCAAACAAGATCTTACCCGAAAGTGCCTCGTTTTCGAATCTGAGTAAGCTTGAGCGTAAATACCAAAACCCGCCGATATGTCATATTTAATATTATTAAATATGTTTTTAATCAAAATGTTCTTCAAATACTTTAGCTAATTCTCAAGAAAAAAAGGGGGAAAATCGAAATATATGCTCTAAGAAAATTGCTTCCGTAAACGTTTTGGTTGTTTTAGAAATGGATTGTTTTGTGTGAAGCTTGGTTTCCGCCATTTCCCCACGTGATCAAGATAATAAAATATAATTAAATAAATTAAATATGTCGAAAATGAGCTAAGGAAACATTTTTCAAATTCAATTTAAACAAGTAAACAATGTGCGAAAAACGTGTGTAAGAAAATACCAAAACCACGACAGTTTCATACATTTCTTGCGAGGATGTACTTAATTTAGCTGTTATTCGAAAAGATTGACTTTTGGTAATTTCGAGAATAGCAAGTTTATGTAGCTCCTAGAAGGCCACCATGTTTGTTGCTTGGACTACACTCGGGTGTTTTCACGCCACAGGGAAACCAATATCAAGATGGTGATTAAGATTGAAGTCTTCAATTTGCTCTTTAATTAGTCGGCTACCGGTCTAGTTATAATTAACTAATGTTCTGAATTTTTAGATACCTATTGCAAAGGAAAACCAAATGGCAACTATCCAAGCCCCAAAACCTGCCAAGGCTACATCGCCTGCTCTAATTCCTTTACCTACCATATGCCGTGCCCCGCCAATCTGTATTGGAATGATGCACAGAAGAGATGTGATTGGCCTCGACTTGCGAATCCCGGCTGTCATGGGATGACAACAAGTATACCATTCACACCACCAAGTAAGTGTCTAGTTTCCCGGGGCGAACAACTCACATATCTTCCTTAGGATCCATCGTTTTTCAAACTCATCTATATTTAGAACGATTTTCCAAACACTCGAGAAATAAAGAACAAAACTATAGTCGAACACTGAATATCCAGTCCAAGAAAATGATAATTCGAGACAGGTAATGGGCTCATGCTCTGATATTTTATGCGATTCCTCTACAAGATAAAGTTGTAATTGTAAAGATTCATTCAAAAAATAATTAGTGCCGATTTTATTGCGTATTAAAATGGTATGTTCCCCAACTCATTCAGTAGCAACTGAAACGTC
The DNA here is from genome assembly GCA_011057435.1 of Actinia equina. Taxonomy (NCBI): domain Eukaryota; kingdom Metazoa; phylum Cnidaria; class Anthozoa; order Actiniaria; family Actiniidae; genus Actinia; species Actinia equina. The sequence goes on from WHPX01000898.1 coordinate 227,515, forward strand.
GACTTCTATCAATTTGGCCTTAAAAATATGGAACAAATTTCTGCCTGCAATAATGTTTTATCCTTTGAACCCTTTTATTAATATCAATTAATTTTTTTTAGGAAATTTCTGTACAGGGAAAGTGGACGGTGACTATCCGAATCCTAACGACTGTTATGGTTTTATAACTTGTTCAAATGGTTTGAAGTATAAAAAGTACTGCCCTGCCCTACTGATGTGGAACGACGTTAAAAAACAGTGTGATTGGCCAAGTCAGGCGTCTTCTCCTTGTCAAGTCTAGGAAATTTTAGGGGGATTTTGGACTTTATTCAAGGCGGTTATCTCTTATACTCTTTTTGTGCACGAGAAAACATGTTTCATGTAGAGAACTTTAAAAGAATGATAATAATGAACAATGATAAGAAATATAAAACAGTTTTCCTGTTTGATACTCGGATCAAAACAAACGTATTGCTGAGAGAGCATAGCAGAAAAGCATTCACGACGCGAAGCGGACTGGATTTCCATTTCTCAAGTGTTTTCTCAGCATTTGTTTTGATCCGAGTATTAAACACCAAAACAATCTCTTTGAAATTTCTTTTATAAAATAACAAACGGAAAAATTAAGGAATTGAAAGTTTAGTTTCAGAGCTGGATCGGCGCACTGTAAAGAATTACGTGAGCATGTTTTGATATTCTCATCATACAATTTTTTTGATAGAGAGATTTTTATACCTAAAGCAAATAAATAAATAAAATAAGAATAGATGCAATTATAAAAACTGAAAAAATTGAATTACTCATAAAAAGGGTGCAGAAAATTTCTTCAACCCCCTCGGGTTGTATTTCTGCCCTCTACCACTTTTTTTTTTCTTTTTTAGTAGCATCAATAGCTATGTAAATATGCGGAAAAATAAACCTTGAAACCTTGAAATCTAATTTGCGGCAATACTTAAGTCATGGCGAATTAATTGGCCTTGACAGAAACGAATGGGCAACTGAGAACTAGGAGAGACTGGGTGGCATTTGGGCAGGATATAGGAATCGGTTACGCCGTGGGGTGGATCTAGATTTATTCAACTAACTTTAATGTAGTGTCTAAAAAATGAGTAGGAGTGTTTTATCAGGTATAAAAGCACGAGGCGTAGGCGAGTGGTTTAAAACCTGATAAAACACGATTTACGAGTTTTTTGAACTGCTTCAAAAACTCATGAACAATTTATAAGATTTTGGTTCAACTGGAGCCACCATACACGTCACGAACATGGACTTTTATACATCGATAGCAGTTCGTATGTACCTGTCATGCGCAGTTGAGGTTTGTACGTCACTATCATGTGCAGTCATTCCCAATCTCGTACCCAGAGCCCTTATTTCTTACTGCGCACGCTCGACGAAATAATTGGGCTCTGGAAAACTCCAATATTTCCTGTGCTGTGATTGGTTCTCGAGAACAAAGGAAGATACCGGAAGTAAATATTACAGTACTAGGGAAAATGAACAAGATGGCGTCTCGAATTAAGTACACCAAAAAAACCTGTAGGGCCGGAATTTTCAAAGTATTGCAGGTTTTTTAATGGGAATTGTATTGATGTCCATCCAATAGATATTTGCGGAGTTAATTTAACTGAAAATCATCTTCAAAACCTAATTTTCCAAGCGCAAATTCACATGCTCGTTGAACATCGTCCGCCATTTTGAATTTACCTAGTCTGTCATAATGCGCATGTGTGAGAAACCCAGAATCTGGGTCTTCCGGGTTGGAGTTTTCCAGAGCCCAATTATTTCGTCGAGCATGCGCAGTAAGAAAAAAGGGTTCTGGGTACGAGATTGAGTCATTCCCAATAAAGGCTCCAACATTTTAAAGACAGCATGCTAGTATCAAGTCAGGATTGCTAGTCAATTAGATTTCGTGGGTCGTCGGTGAACGTATGTGAGACAGACCTTGATAAGGCTCTAAGTCTTCATCTAAATTTGGAGATACCCCTAGTGTAGAGTTCTTTATCGGATATAAAGATCTTCCTTATTAGTATTCTTTATATAAAGAATACTAATGAAGAGGACTTTATTGGGTATAAAAGGTCCATGCACGTGACGTGTATGGTGGCTCCAATTGGACCAAAGAACAAATGTATTATTAATGAGTTTTTGTAATGAAACAAAAGAATAATGATGAAACTCCCCCTCCTCCCTCTCCTCCAGCCCCACCCCCACCCCATCAATGTTATCGTGTTTCTCCACGTATCTCTGATAAAGGTCCTAAATCTACCTTTAAGGTGGCTGCCTTCTTTTGAACGTTCGAATTGAGCCCACGATGAGCGCGCGCTCAAAAACCGCTGAAAAATCTACAATATTTTATTGAAAAACCATACGCGTTTTGAGCTTCAACAGGGCAAAACCCTCAAATTTTGCACGGGACCCTCTATCTTTTAATAGCTCATTCGAAAAACTTCCAAAAATATATGTTATATCAACATTTTAGAAAAAGTTTAAATCAGCAACACATGAAAAAATAGATTTTTGTAGGGGTTATTGTCCGACTTTATGAGATTTTAAGAGCACCAAAACTACAAAATATGAGAAATCAATTTATCTCTTTGTCTTCTCGTTGAAAATATCCATGTTTTATTGTAGGATGATTGACTAGCCTTCATTCGTGCAATCATATAGTCTACAAATAACTATTATCTTATGGATCTTAATTTTTTTCTAATCACCTCTGGTGGCGCAATTTTTACTCCAAAAACTCGTGTATAGGCTTGCATTAAATGCTGAAAACTTATTTTTCTTTCCAGATTTGGAATCAGTATTAAATTTCAATTCGGAAAATCGAAGTTTAAAAAAAGCTTAAATCAATTTTCAAAAGTAGGCAGTCACCTTATATGAAGGATCACTTCGACTTTAATCCTCACGGGATGAATGAACGCTTCACCTTTAATTATCCACTTCTCGCCTACCATTATTATTTTCGATGCTTTTGTTTTCTTTTTTTTTTTTACCACTTGCTATTTTCTTATTGGTTTGTTTTCTCTCTACACCACTATATAAACGCCTCCATCATTCTCTTTCTCTCATTGACTCCGACGAAGGGCTAACGTCCGAAAAGTCAGTCTACTAACTTACCTACGGTGATATCTCAGTACTACGACACATTTATCTTGTTAAGGTTGGATCTGAACTTTTAAAGCTAGCCCGACAACAGAAAATAAAATTTAAAAACATGATCCAACCTTCAAATATCACCGAGAGTTCCCGATACGAGATACATCGATAGTATATAAACACTAGGTATGGTATTTCTTTGACACCCAATTGCTTTAGAGTTTAGTCGAGATTTTAGCTAGTAAGGCGAATAATATATTAACAATGAGGAGACAACCAAACATAGGGCTTCACTTTTTTACATTTTTAATGACAATAGTCCTTATAAGAAAGATTTCCCAAAACATTTCTCTTCTCTCTCATTTCTCTCCGCGCGTGACCCCGCGATAGGAGGCGAATCTTTCTTGAACCACTATGCTTGAACGAAAAACATACGATAGTTGGCCCAAAACAACGTTAACCGAATTGCTAAAGATTTACAAAGCTAAATAAAGGACGAATATTTGTTGTAATATGCTCTTCATGTTATATTTACTCCAACATTAAAATAAATTAAGCTTATCTACAGAAATAATAAAAGTTTGAGGGAAAGTCTTTGATTTGTCGATTCGTCGAGAAAAAATTAAATGCTTGTCAAAAAATAATAAACGATTGTTTGCTAAACCACACACCTGAATTCTTGGAGAACACTTCTTAATCCATCTTTAAATACATGAAAGCTTTTTAATTGTCTTTGGTCTATAACTTGCCCTAAAGCGATTTTTTTCTGTGCATTTGAGAGTACCCTTAGCTAGTAGTTTTGCTTCAAATTCCTTTGTCTTTCACGCTCATTTTCTCTTTGTTCATTCGTGAAGTTTTGACTCAAATTCCTTTGTATTTCACGTTCATTTTCTCTGTGTTCATCCGTCAAGTTTTGCCTCGTATTCCTTTTTCTTTCACGATCATGTTCTCCTTGTTTATAATGGAAGTCCCGCTTGGATTTGGGTTCTCTATCTCTCTCTCTGCTTGCCGCTTTTCTTTGGTGAGTCCTTCCTCTTTGCCTTCCTTTTTCACGCCACCAGAGTTTTTCCTCTTTCGAAAAAACTCTTTTACTTCTGGCCTTTCTTTTTTGGCTTCATTCTCCTCTGAGCTTTCTTTCGACATATCGATTTCGGAAAGGGGTTCCATCGTAAATAGAGTAAATATAAATATAAGCTTGTGTTGTTATCTTTCGGTATTTCTACTATACGTGTGTAAAACGTTTTTTACAAAAGTTTAATAGCCGCATTAACCTTCATATGTGTACCCGGATGTTGCAACGCGTCGACATTCCCGCCAAAAAAAAAATCTAACCAGCCAATCAGGATTATTGTGTACACGCCCGGCCGGACGGACGGACGCCGTACGTACGGAAGTGACGTCAGCCAATCCATGAAAAATCAACTCGATAGCTTACCATTTTTTCTTAGGTATGGTGTTCCGCTCGCGCGGGCCTGGAGCTCCGCTATTATACGCCTAACAAAAACGCATTATACTCATTTCGCTGAGTCCACGAACGCCAGGATATTTCTTTTGCAGTTCTTCACTGATGCGCTTGTGTGAGCATTTGAATTTGAGAAATTTGATAAATTTCTCCATTTTCTTCAGGGAGTCTGCCAAGAAAACTTCCCGCCAAAAAACAACTGCTACATTTTGACTTTCCCGTATCATTGTAACGTGACCCTCCTGAAATACTATACTGCACGTTTTTTAAAATTGACTGTAAAAAAATTATGATAAATAAAAAACGTAAAAAGGCAACAAATGTAATGATAATAATAATAATAATAATATTAATAATAATAATAATAATGATAATAATAAAAATTTCTATAGCGTTATATATTACACTCTATAACGCTTTACAATGAATTTTCAACATAAAATATAGAAATATATATATCTAGAAACCCTCGCCCTCTGTCCAAGCCCCAAACTTTGGCTACTGCTTGTGCTCGCCAAGCTGATTCAGATAGACTACCTGGTTTTCACAAAAACTCTAAACTCTCTCTCTAAACTCTACTTTAAGTTAAACTTGCATCTACAAAATGTGTTGTCGCAATTTATCGTCAATAAGAGGACAGACACATAAAAGCCTGATGTCAATTCGCTTTTTACAAGAACAAAAATGATAAAAACTTCTCTTTTTTAGTAATCAAAACAACTAACGGAAAGATCGCGCGCTCGTTGACGTATGCTTTGTTTGTCTGTCCTCTTATTGATGACGAAAAATAAGCAATCGGTGCGCGATAAATTTGTCTATTTCTGTCTGCCCAGTCTTCGATCAGTATATTTAACAACCACAACGACAACAACAAAGCCAAAAAAAATAAATAAATAAACAAACAAACAAACAAAAAAAAACATTATCAACTATTCACTTTTATGTTGAATCAATTTTTTGACTAAGAAATAATGCAGGTTTATATTTTTTTCCAAAAGTAGCCAGGCAGCTTAATTTAGTTAAAACTCTTCGCCATAAGGTGTATTCATAGTCATCTGTTTTAAAGATTCCCAGTAACATGTTATAGTGTTATTAGACTAATTCACCTTCACTCATTACCGCCAAGGGATAAACATGTACACTTCACAGCATACCTCACGGCAACAGGTTCACTCCCTAAACTAAGTACTTTTGCGGGTTCTCTTTCTATAAGCCAATTTTTCCTAGCAGCAACTGTCTCCTTCTCTCATGTTTTGAAATCGTTCTCATTTCTCCAGCCAAAGGGATTTCCTGCCGACTTAGCTTCCCTGTAATCCCTTGGTTGCCTATCATAGTACGCATCTGCATATTAGAGAACTTCCTACCGATGCGTACTGAACCATTACTTTTTGAAGGGCCTTGATCGAATGATTGGTTATTCGAAGCAGTTGACTGTAGTGGAAAGTAAAATGGTAACAATATGAATAAATGAAAAATTATTAATACGAGATGTAACTAAATTCTAAAATGAAGAAATAAGTAAAGTTCAATTAAGTGGTATTTCTTGACATTTTTCAGTCATCTCAAATCTCGAGAAGCTATCCACTTTGTTTGCGCTCTTATTCCTCCCTTACGCTAGCAAAATAATTCATATGCTATTCTCACCAATCAATAAAGATCAGCCATCTCACCTCATGCATATTTTAATTCCTTTTTCTATTTTATTGATAGACAAAATAATAAAAGTGAACATACCGTGGAATGAGTTACAGATCTTTTTCTAGTGGAAAATTTTCGCTGACGATGTCTTTGATTAGCTGAAGACTCGGAACCGTCAACCGTCTGAATAAAAAAAATGTTAAGGTATCAGTGGCACAAAATAGCCGTGTATCTCATACAGCTTAAAAAGTCCGTCCCTCCATCCCTTTAAAGTATTGTTAATATTTAAAAAAGGTCTTACAGCGTCAGGCTCGTTATTTATACATTCGTCATTGATTTCTTCACTCTTGACAGTATTATCAAGTAGCTGATCCTCGTTTGTCGTCACTGATCCTTCTTTTTCAAGTTTTCCACGCCTACGTCTTCTTTCTTTGCGGTTACTTTGTAATACTTCCAGCTCCTTTCTTATTTGCTCTAAATAATATCGTGACTGATCTCTTGCTTGATGAATAGAAGTATACCAGCTACAATCAATCAAATTCAATTTCAACAAGGAAGATACTGAATGAGATACTGATGGGTTGCATAGCTTGTATTTCTCGCCTATATTATTAATCACTGTGCTAATCATTAGTTTAATATTCCAAAAAAAAAATTCACAAATTCAACAAACCAATCACCGATCACTAATTCATTGGTCTTCTTCCCTAGCTAGTTACTAAAGCAATATCGGAGAAGCTAAAACATCGATCACCACTTTAAATTGTTATGAATTCGATTTTGTTTGTGGGAAATTCTATGTTCCACCGAGAAAACTACCCCTATCCATTCCTCAGTAGTCACTCAAGAAAATATGGGATCGGTGTAATAGTGGATCGTATTAATTACAGCTTTCATGGATCATTCTAATTCAACAAACTGCAACCAAAGCAATAGCAAAAACGTTATTGAGGTATATTGCGATCAACGTGTTTTTAAGTTATGGTGGGATAATAATACATCAGATTAACGGATTATCTGCAGACAGTTATTTTGATCGAGTTTAAAAAACTACAAGAAATTTCTGCTGAATTATTTGGACGAAGCTTCAAAAAAAAATATTCTCTATAAAAGATTTGGAATAGGGACCGCCAAAAAGTAATAAAAAAAGCTTAAACTTTCTGCGTTTTTATACGGAACATTTGTACCTTTCTTTCACTGCCTTCCCTGCCTCGTGCTTTTCATATTCCTCGATTTCTTCTTCGTCTTCTTCTTTCAGCTTCTCGAGAGAAGGCGATGGAGTACTCCTTGACCTTCTTTGCATCTTTATGGTGTAGGCTGAATCTTGTTCTGAGTGAAACTCAAACTCTTCAGAGCTACACTCACTATCACTTGAGATGCCTTCATCATCACTCTTCTGCCTGTTTTCTGGAGCGTATTCTTCGATGACAATAAGTGGAGTGGGTACTGGAGAAGGGCATTGATCCCTCTCATTGAGCATGCCCGAACGTTTTTTACGAATTCCTGACATCCATTTACTAGCTGCATAGGAGACACCCCACGGATTAGGCCAGAGTTCATTTTGAATGCCCTTTTGATTGTCTAGGATAGCAAACATACTCAAACCAAAGCGTTGATATCCTTGTGGTGACGAAAGGCGCTTTGGGTTACCTGTGTTAATGATCTCCTTGACAATAAAATTACCACTTGTTGATACGAATTTCTCCATTCCCGAGCCACTGGTTCTGGCTTTCTCCTCAACTTGGATTACATGTTTCTGTTCATCCTTTGATTTCTGATTAGCAGTTGTGCTTTCCCCTGCAATATTTAAAGGGTTTCCCATTTTTAAAGCACTTTTCATTTTTCCTTTGTTAAAAGTAACTTTTTGTGACACAGGAGGTTTTTGATCATTTGATGAACTAGAGCCCGCCGTTGCTCCTCTGCTCTTGGACCGACATTTCGTCGAGCCCTGCTCATTGGAATACATCTCATTTACACTCTTGGGCCTTTTTACATTCTCCCCAGCAATTTGTTGTTTTTTCTTGGGTTGGTTGTCAAGGTCTAAAGGTGAAGTTCCCTTACACTGAATATTCTTATCACATTTCATTGAAGTGTGAGATTCGGCTGGAAAGGAACTGTTATTTCTTAATTGTTCATCATTCTTTGCAGCATTGACGTATCGATATCTGCTTGGCGCACTGCTTGGTTTGATTAGGCTTTGTTGGTCTGGCTGTGGTTCCACCGTGGGAAGTTTTAAAGGTTCTTTGTTTTTTTCTTTAGTATTTCGTCGTAGAAGTAAAACAGCTTTAACCACGGCGGCTGCGTTACTTTGTAAGATGGCTGATGATTTTCTTCGCGATCTGGGAACGATAAAGAGGGGCTGCTTGTTCTTTGGTTCTCCTGGTTCTCTTTCTCGTGATGATTGTGAGGAATGACACCTGATTATTAACAAAATATCGTGATATTTAGAATTAGGCTATAAAAAGTGTTTAACCAATTTTCCTGAGCCATGCAGGAGCAACAGGCACGCGAAATATTTGAACTACATGGTAGAACTTATTTTTTAGTTAATTCATCGAGAGTTAAGAGGTAGCATTGGCCGGAAGAGTGTGTGTTAATAATAACAACTCACCTATTGGCATCTCCAAAGTCCACTGCTACGGCAAGTGGTTTAGGCATATGTTTTTTATCTATTATTATGTGCCGTTTGTTTGTTGTATGAAGTAGCTCGTTGATATTGTTTCTCTTATAGCTTTGCCAGACGTCACTGTCTCGGATGTAATGCTGAATCATCGAATCCTCGTGAAAATGATGTTGATGTTTCCTTAGTAAATTTAACAGCTGCTCGTCGTGTTTGATTGCCCACCTAGTAAAATAAACAAGTCCTAGTCAATTATTTCCTAGTGATGTTTAATCATTCCATAAAGTTCATCTCCTTTTTTAAGAAAATTATCTGCTAAAGAAGGTGAAGATGAAGAAGAAAAAGTTATTGAGATCTATATTCATTGGAGCGAAAGGAGGGTAATCGTAAGTGTTGAGGGAGGGGAGGGGGAGAACAAAGTGAGAATGAAGTCGTAAAGAAAAAACTGCAGTTAAAGGCACACCATGGTATATTGGTACAGCGTTCGATTGTAAAAATCAGAACTCGAATAGTACAAGGAAATATTATTCCATCCAAAATCACATTTCCTATCCACACGGACCTGGGTTCTAGTACAAAACCCCGAAATTTTGAAATTGTGTTTTTAATCTACTTTGAAATGATTTGGGAATAAAGAGGTCATATTTTATATGTTCATTCATTTTTATAAAGTCATATATTTGTCAATTTTGAAACAAAACCGATCAAGTCAAATATAGAATTTTAGCATGTATCGCTAAACGCCCAATCATATACCTGAAATTTTGCATTAAATTACGAACTATTTTGTCAGATTATAGAAAGAAAGTCAAAGTCAAGATATTATTTGCACAATGTTTTTAAACCAACGCCAATAAACGGTAAAATAAAAGATGTGCGAAATTGATGTGCATCAGCAAAAGTCTGGAACTACCTTCATACTAACGGCTATCCTGGTTTGATCGTTTTCATTGTTTGTAGCTCATTAGCGTCTATAGAATAATTTAGATTGTACGCGCGCACTGATTGGTTTAAAAAAAAAAAGGTTTAAAAAGCCATCTACTGATTTACCCAGAGCCTATGTTCATCTTATTGGTCAGCACCGAAAACAATTTCTGGTTGCTGACATAGATGAACATGGGCTCTGAAAACGAAGTTGGGCGAGACAGACAGACTTTTTATTCGGTATTGAGTATTAGAAAATACATGGACATTTTACCCGAATAAACATTAACGTATGAAGGCTAAAATTGTTGATTTATAGTAGTTGTTACAATAGATTCACCTATTAAACCTATTTAGTACAATTACCATTTATTGCCTAGTCTGGGTAAGAAGACCACATACTATATTAATTCTGTATTGTATGTGATCTTTTTAAAAAGCAGTTTTGGACGTATTTTGCTACTGCTAACATCAGCTCGTTTTCATTGAAGAGATTCATTGCTTATGTTAATTTATGTCCTTAAAGAATTCTTCCCTGAGATTTGAATAAATGTACAGTGAAGACGGAAGTGCCTCTCATCTTCTATACTATCTGGGCAATGGAAGCATCTAGTTTTTTCTGTTTTTTATTGTTATTATTATTCCCTTGAATGCCTTCCCTTTTCGATTTCAAGGTCGTGATTACTAATTTTCAATTTGGTTAATTATGCTTTTTTGTGTTCCAAAATTCTTAACTTCGATGAAATAATTTTCAAACGAGTAATCTGTTTTTACCATCAGACGATATGTCTCTGGCCTGGTGGGCTTGTTCTAGTTTTTTCATCGGTGAAGAGTTCCCCTCGCCAGACTTGAATTTCTATATCTGTTAATCTAGTTTAAATTATTTTAAATGGGTTCTGACTTGAACAATGATTGTAGTTTATTTCAAGCCAGATATTAAGCAGCTTCGGTCTAATAAAGATTATACCTTACTAGACCAGTGGTTGTTGCTTGTTGCTAATGACTATATACAATTGCTGACAGTTTTTGGCGGTTCTCAAGCTTCGTTATGTTTAGCCAAAACTCAACTGATCTTAATTTTGCATTTCTGTAAATTGATGGGGAATTGACCTAATTCGGCTAGACAAGCCCAATTGGTAACAGGGGGGGGGGGGGGGGGGGGGGGGTGGGGAGGAGGTGAAGGAAAAACTTACTTGTTGATGAGGTAACACGTGACTTGACCTATTGACGAAACGCTACAGAAGCAAGGTGAGCCATCAAGTACACTACCTTCTCCAAAGACATCTCCTAAGCTCAAAATGACAATATGTATATATAAGATGGAAAATTAACTACATGACGCTGCAAGTATATTCGGCTATTTTCTTGGGAACATGGGAATGTTTGTTTTCAGAACAGAACCTTCTATCATCACAGACTCAGTGCTGATCGAAATGTTTGACGAGTTTAACAAAGTTTTTTATTGCGTTTGCCTACCTAGTAGAATATTTTGCTATGGTTACTTCTTTTTGCCTTTCTCCGTTTTATCAACATTTTTGGTGCAGTAAAATGATATACAAACCTTCTTCTATGTGTCCAAGTCTCACGAGCTCCTCTCTCATCGCTTCTTTTATGTGAACACGACGAAAGAACTGACACCTTCCTGTTAGAAGATAACTTAAATTATTAACAAATAACATACCGACTACACTTAAAATCTTTTTTAGACCGTTCTAGATACCTTAAGTTTTAACTTTACCAAGATCTGGCATAATGGACATCAATTCAACGAATGATCATGGTGTGTAAACATCTCGAAATATTACTATAGCTAGGTCTTTAGAATATCCATTCCGCAGATGAAAATTAACAGCGTTAAAATTTTTAGCTGCATAGCGTAATAGTGTAACCGATTCCTTTCTAGCCAATTTGCGTACAAAATACATGGCCTAGTCTCCGAGCGCCTTATTTGCACTGACTAAAAAAATGGAGAGAGAGAAAGAAAAAAAAAAAGAAGAAAAAAGAAAAAGATAAAAAAAATTAGAGATCCGGAAAAAAGCAGAGAACCAGATAAAAAGTAAAGAAATCAAAATAAAAAAAGTAGAGATCTAGAAGAAAAAGAAGAGGTACAGAACAAAGTAGAGATCCAGTACAAAGAGTAGAGATCCAGTAAAAAACGTATAGAAATCAAAATAAAAAAGTAGAGATCGAGAAGAAAAAGTAGAAATCCAAGAAAAAAGTTCGCATTTCCCAGCATTTCCCAGGTCTCCGTAATTACGAGCATAAAAACGTTATACTTCTACATTTATTCAAGCATATTTCAAACGATTAAAAAAACATCAAATATGAGTCCATTTGAGTGTTAACCCAAAACGAACATTGGGATCAAAACTCATACGAAAGTTTAGCTTTTGGCGCATTTTTCCATCATTGCTCATTATTGAAAAAACATTTTCTCTTAATATTTCGTGAATAGAAAATAACGGAGATTCTAACACAGGGCTACGCCCCAATTGCTGTTAAGCCCCTTATAAACTACAAGTAGATTAGAATAAGAATGATAATAGAAAAATATTTAAAAAAAACGAAAATGATGGAACACTCGTTAGGCAAAAAGGATAGTAATGCTATAATATTATCGATAGTATTGAAATGAAGAAAAATAAAACCTCCTTTACTGTTTTTACGATTCAAACATTTCTAAACAATTAACAAGAGAAATCTTTGCAGGATAAAAATGATGTTCCTTTCCAAGCCCTCTGTCGTTAATTATCTTTAAGAAGGTGATCGCGATTTTATAAAATCCTCAAACAGTCATAATGCTTCAAATCTTAAAGCAATACCTTTTCCAATGAAAAATATATGGTCTGGGAAATCTCCTTGGTTAACAATGGCTTTGCCTGCCGCGTATTCCTGTCATAAAAGAATAAGATATAATTTGAGCTAAAATAAACTGATATAAGATAGAAATATATATAAGTGAGTTTTGTTGTTAGTGTCATTCACGGAATGTTTTGATGTTTTTTTCCCCGCATTTCTTTTATAATAAGTTAATGCAATATTTTGAATTGATGATGGCCATTGTCGTGAGGATAATCAAACGTCGTCATTTTTTTCTCTTCCAAGTCTTCTTGTTAAATTTTACCAAATTTCAATCGAATAACTACGTATTGATAGCATTTAGTAATCCAAAAAAAACTGTACTCGTGCCGTTTGAAGTAATGAAGAAGCTTAAGGTTTATAAAATAATCAGAGCAATTTAATGTTATGGCAAATAATAATCAGTTACATTTCTTCTTCTAAATCATTTCTTTCAACTAGAAAAGTTTGAATATTAATGAAACTTTGTTTCCTTGGCAACCAAAACGTTAAACTCTAATTTTTTGCTTTAATTTATAAATTTAGACTTTGTAATGTGCACTTTGTATGGACCTTTCTTTATCATAAGAAATATGTCTTAGTTCAAATTAAGGGGTGGGGGGGGGGGGGGGTTGAACTTTAAGATTCTTACCTGTCTTGCCATAAGTGATACAAGACGTTGTCTCTGTTCAAGCGGTAGATTTCTTAAAATACTACCACTGTTTATGAAGTGTTCAATTTCTTGCACATGAAGGCTGTGGATTGTTTGCACTGCTTGGTGAAACTTGCTTCGGTCTATTCGTAAAAAATCACATACCTCAATTGTTCTTATCGAGTCTGGTGGCGGTAAATCATATTCGGGACCATCTCCAGATACTAACCCAAGATAGTCGCCTGCTATATGTGTATACTTGATTTCATATCCATCTCTTCTTTCACAGTCAATTCCTGTTCCTTGTAAAGAATAAAAACCACTTATCTTACGTCCATTTGAGTCGCCATGACTGACCATGTACGTCGCTTCTATAGAGCCATTCAGTATGTAGTAACACGACAAATCCGTTTCATTAGATTGTTTCTTGACTTGAACGTTCGGGCCGACTTTTTCGTAACCAACAACATAGCACAAAGCATCCTTGATAAATTGTAGACCCTTGTGTATATCTTTTAACCCATTTACAACAGATCTTAGCTTATGCAGTTCAGTTTCACTGCGCCCTTTTCGTAAAGGTCGATTGAGAATCGCTAGGATTTCTTCCGTAAGTACAATACCTGCTTGTGCCTTGAAGATTCGCTTATTGAAAACTGGTGTCGAATTGTGAAGATTTATCGGTGGCTTAGGGTAAAAATTAACCGCCATTTTTACTGTAGAGCCGGGAATTAGATTTTCACAGGACAAGAAAAACAATTAATCAATTGTATGAATTCAATAAAATATTCTAGGTCATAGCAACGAGAAGAATAGGAAAAGCACAAACAATGTTTATATATTTTGTAAGATGCAAACAGATGGTTACGAGTTGAGGTAAAAATTTAAATATGGAAATAAGAGCAGCAGCTTACAGGTGCACATGTGATGAATCATTCATAAGCATTGTGTGATTAGAACTTTCACTGTTTGTACTGCAGAGCATGAAGAAAAGAAAAAAAGAAAAAAGAAAAAAAAATGAAGAAAGTTTTAACTTTTCGTTACAACTAAGTGTGAAAAAAAAGTGTAATTAATGTTTTAAGTATTTTTCATGTACTCATTTGTAAAACTTAACAAAGCTTACATTTAATAATAATAATAATAATAATAATAATAATATTATTATTATTATTATTATCATTATTATTATTATTATTATTATTATTATTATTATTATTATCATTATTATTCAAGCTTTGATTTCTTTTCAGTCCATTTAATGTAAAAGAAATATTGAAAGTATTGAAAAGAAAATAACTCTGCTTTTCCCATAACCGCTCCAATCTGTAAAAGATTTGCTCGTATTATTTGTTTACTGCTTTATGTTTCAGAGGTTTTGTTTGCTAAAACACTGATAATAGCAAGTTTGAAAGAAACAGTTCACTTGTGCTTTGAAGCAGTTTTTCCCCGAGTGTCAGGCGACCTCGATCTTGAGATTCTTGCTTAACGCTGTTTTATTTGTTCAGGTTCATTTCCACAGTAACCAACGGCAGTCGTCAACAATGCGCTGCTGGGCTTGACTGAAGACACTAATTTTGATCTCGATCTCTGATGGCCCTCGTAGGGAATTGAATGATCTTTTATTTTTGGTTTACGTTTAAGTTTTTGTTAGGACTCCGCTACATATATTTGCAGTAAGTACATTAAAGAAAGAAAAAAAAAAAAAAAAAAAAAATCCAAGTAGAATCAATAACTCAAGAAGTACCAGCAGCAATCTGGTGTGACTAAATTCAAGCTTCAATTTGGTTGGCTGAGAGATGAAGGTACTACTTGCTGAAAAGCTGGTGTTTAATTGAGCGAAGATGTAAAAATCAATCAGACATTTAATCTGGGGCAATGGTGAATATTTTGGGAAATGGTAATTCACTTGAAAACATGTACCACATGACTCACAAGAAAATAGAAGAAAATGGATTAATTTGAATGGTAGTAAAAGAAAACAAGTTTGAATGGAATTCGAAATTGATAAAAGTAACCCAGCTGAGGTGTGTTGATCGGCCGCAGTGTCTTGGTTCAGGATAGCGTCAGCTTTAATCGCCATGAAACTCAAGACATATTTTGGACTTCTTATAGTGGCGAGTGTATTGTGCACCGCTTTCTGGGCTTTTAATTCAAGAGTTATTCAAACGGAGATTTTTATAAATCCGTCCTCGGTTCTACAAAGATATTCCCGACAAATGGAGGACCTTTGGGAGTAAGTACTAGAAACATACATGGGGTCCTGTTATGAAGCTAGCACACGGGTTTTTGATATGATTTTCCCATTGTATTTTTGGTTACTAAACGTATAAATTTATAAAGGATTTAAAATTCTCTTACGATATATAAAAAGATCTCTTTAGCTTTGGAAACGTAGTAAATCAAAAACTGTCTGCTTTAAACAGTTAAGTATAAACATTTTCACTGCTTTAGGTAAACACGTGTAAGTGAAATACGTGCATCAGCCAAGCCGGGTTTCAAACCTTTATGTTGTTAAACATCGAAAGAAAATTTAACCTTCTTTTTCAAACTGTAAGCCACATCTAGTCTATATAATGAAACTTGATAGTTTTTTTTACGTAGTCAGCATGTATTCCATATATAAGTGCAAAGTACCTACTATTAGGGAGAATTAGTTTTCAGTTAAAAATCAGTCAGCAAATCCCCTGCCTGTTATTTCTATTAACTGATCCCTTACCCGCAGTTGTTGCTTTACTGTTAATAGCCTCTTGCTGTCGGTGTTCTTTTTTTTAACTATATATAAATATAAGTATATGTAATATATACAATATGAGCGGCCGTGTTGTATCAGATATACAATCACTCAGCTACGCCTCGATATTGTATATATATATATGTATATACACCAAATCTCAAACATTTCGACATTTATCGGATATATATACTTATATATATGTCCCAAAAAATACTATATAACAGAACAAAAGATATATGTAATGTTTATAGAATGAGTGACCGTGTTTTATCGGCAAATAAAGACCCGAGCCGGAGGCGAGGATCTTTATAGCCGATAAAACACGGGCACGAATTCTATAACCGACTTCTAAAACTCATTAATATTGTTTTAAAATATTTAAGTTATTTTTCCATGTTTTAATGATTATTCTAAAACTCATTTTTATTGTTTAAAAGTTTACGTAAGAGAACCAGAGTTACTGCAAATATGCCAGTATTGAGAGTATTCCCTTGTGGTAGAAAAGGACTTCAAAGGGGTACTAATGTACCACAATAGCACTCTAAAGCAAAGTTACATTTAAACAAATATCTTCGTGGATTGGTAAAAAAAAATTGTTTGCCAAGTTGCAGAAGAAGATGAGGAGACAATGTGGACTAAGGGACTTTTAGGCAGCTCAACAGCTAAGTCTCTTTTGCATACCATATATTATTATAACGGTAAACTTTTTGGGTTGAGAGCCCAAGACCATAGAAATTTGCTAACAAGTAATTTTAGAATATCGAATAATACGATAGTTTTTGATGAAAGTCGAAGTAAGACTTTCCATGGGGGTTTGAAAGACCTAAAATATAATCCTCGAATAGTCAAACATGTTTGCCATAATATAGGGTCAGAAACACATCCCAGATGTTTAGTAGCTCTCTACAAAATATACATCGGAACAGTCTAAGCTATTCCAAAGTGGTGTTGAGGAAAAAATTCATAAGAGAAAGAACTGGGCATAGATCTAAATGCCCTGTTACGCTACGAAAGACCATCAGAGAAACAGTTCATTAAGGCTAGCTCGGTCTTAGGGCCTTCAGGTTTCCAGAGCAATTCCTGCACTAATACTTTATCTCGTGACTTAGGATTGTTTGAGGATTTAAGAGTGTGTCCATGATAGGACCAGGCAGGGGGTGCTACATGGGGGTTCACCGATTTTGCTGAAACTTGGCACAGTTGTAGGTCTTGGCGAGTTATTTACTATCCTAGAGTATTAGTGGGATCCGTCATTTTGTTGGTGAGTGAGGGTACCCCCCCTAAAAATACCCATTTTGACCCAAAAACCAATATAAATCTGCCTCATTTTTACTGAAGCAGAAAAACTTTATTATTGATTGCAGAGATGTAAAACTTTTTTCTCTATAAAATAGAGATGTCAGTTAGTGTCACCAGGCAAGGAGGTGTATTTTTCTTTTAAGCCGTTGCCATGGCAACAGTATCTTTGAGACCAAAAATTGCCAAAATTGAATTTACTGTAATATCTTGTGATTCAGAGGTCAATATCTCCAATGTTCACACTGAAAACATCAAAAATGGATGCTAGGCAATTCAATCTATGTCTTGAATTACTAAAACAAGAATACAAATTGCGGGCACTTGTTAACCTTAAAATATATGACGGATTTGCTCAACCCTATTTGAACAATATCACAAAATTCAATGAGATTCAATCCAATAGGAAAACTGGTAAACATCCTTCAAAAAGCCTTAAATTGGCTTCTAATAAACAATTATAGTTTATATTCTTCTGCAATGTAAGTTATTTTCAAGGATCATCAAAATTAACTTCAAGCGGAGACTTTTGTGTAGACGTGTACTAGCACTTTTTACTTAATAACCTTCATTATGATTGTGAATCGTGTTGCATTTTGGATTATTCGCCGGAACAACTTACTAAACACCAGAGTGGGACGTATTTTCCATGTAGATGAAGGAAAAAGCTTGTATTTGGGGTTTAGAGCTTGAAGACTTTCTTCGTTTATAGACAGCAGGATCATTATAATTATTCAGTCGTAGGGGATATTAATCGTCCAGCTTTTTAAAATAACTTGTTATAGCTTTGTATAATATAAGGCACAAAATTAAATTAATTTGCTAGCTTGCAGCTAGTTTATCGAATAATATATACCTAAGAAATTACCAAACCATACACTGAGAATGTCCATGTATAAAACTGCAGGCCTTCTGACGCCGGTTGGCATTGGTCAGTCGGCAGCATATAATTTTATCAGCGGTTACACCCTTCATTGTACCAATGTTTAGATTTTAAACTCGTGTTTTGTCGCCCATCCTACGGAATATTTTTGGAGAAATGTCATTTTGTCGAACACCAAAACAGATAGCATGTTCAATAGGTCGTAGACATAAGACAAAGTGTGGTTTGTCATCGAGATATCCCAGTCAGACGGAGGTGATACTCGTATCAGAATGTAGAAGAAACGCGATGACGCACTTGCGAAATTTTAAACTTTCTAGAGAACAAGTATCAGAGGGTGATCTCATACTGTTAAGAGTTGGTTTATTTGTAAATGGTTCGAACAGTATGACTGTTTGTCCAAAGCACAGAGAGGTTCTCGGCATCTACTGGCGGCCAGTCCATCGTTGTCAACATCCTTTGCACAAATCGCGCAAACCCGGAAAATGTGATAGAGGAGTCGCTTCGCAAATGTCTAGAGAGATCAAAGAACAGTGGGATGTTCTTGTTCAAATTGGATCAGGTAAGATCACTACTACCCTTGAAAATTATGTAAAATAATCACTGGACAGAGCAAACATAATAACATTGTGCGACTTCAATGGAACTGAAATTTACAAGGCGCGACGTGCGTCTCACAAAATAATTTATGCAAACACAGAGAAATGCTCATTTATCAAGCTCTCCCCACATCTTCTTTAGCGCTTTGTGATGTATTTGAGAGAGAGAGAGAGAGAGAGAGAGAGAGAGAGAGAGATTTAGAGGGGGAGCGAGAGAAGAGAAGAAGAAGAATGGGTAATATCTATGGAAAGTGGGATGCCTCCTTATTGTGCATGCATTGGACTTCTGTGTTGGGGCCTTTTTAACCGTACTCACACTGATATGATATAAATATATTGATATTAGAAATTTGTAGGCAATGCAGAGAGGAGCATAAAAAGCACATAGAAAAGTCATTTTGCCCAAAGGTGAGAGACCACGACGTCGCTGTAAATCTTGTAAGTATAAAATGTAATATGCTCGCAAGTAAAGTCCACAAATCTAATTGCTTCATTTCTTTCTTCTTCTTTTAGTTCCCTGATAGTCCTGGAAGCTCTTTCAATGAGGTAACGTTTGAGAATGCAGATAAGCAGGTAATTCATGGACAGTTTCAGACTTACAAATAGGAAAGCCATAAGTAATGTATTTTACTGATTTCTTTTTTAAAGGAGTGTCTAGACGAAAAGCGTGACTTTAGTATCCAAACTGACATAGACGTCGATGAATATTTTGCAAGCCCTGACAATGCCGATGATAAGGACTGGACATCAACACCTCAAGTCAGTAAAAATTTCTCAGCCTTAAACAGCTTTTTAAGACGTGTCCATGGGCGTGAATTAAGTCCTATTAGATCACAGTGCAGTTTACCTGTCAATGATATGGCGGGTTCAACTATTCGCTATTATAAAAGAAAGGCTTTGGAGTCCTGTGAAGCTGTATTGCATTGTATTGCGCCTGGCCAATCAAATGCACTTCTTGACCTTATAAAAAAAGATGATACGTCACCATTATTTCCATCTTCCAAGGAAAGCGAACTGATAAATAGGTTAGTCATGCTTTACGAAGAATCAACCTCATGGTCCACTAAAAGAGAGATACTCTCGCTGTTTGTGCAGGATTATACAAAAGCTCAATTGATAACGATGATTCCAGGACTGTCTAAATGGCGTATTGATGAGGCGCGCAAACATGCTGCTCTTATTGGGCCAGGAAGACCAATTGATGTACCCGAAGTTCACCGACTGAGGTTAAACCCAGTTAAAGTTGATCACTTCATCGATTTTATATCGAGCCCAAATTATTTACAAGATGTTGCCTTTGGGACAAAAGCTATCAAACTGAGCAACGGAGAAGCATTTGAAATACCCAATGTGGTACGGACCGTCACGACTTCCAGACTTGTTAACCTATATTTCTCATTCTGCCATGAAAAAGACTTTGAACCGCTGGGAAGATCAACTCTATTTGGTATCCTCAAGGTATGTATATTAAAATGGTGGACATACTAGTCATTCCCTAAGTCTTATCAAGACTCTTTCGTTTATTTTTTTATATCTTTTCTGATAAGGTATGTGCAGCATCCCAGCAAAAAAGCCTCAGTGGACTAGACAACATTGCTACAGAAGGATCTTCAGCCTTCCAGGCTTTACACGACGTTGCTGCACAATTATCCAGAGCAGGTAAAAGCATTAGTCATAAATAGGAATATAGTGGCGTATACTTAGTTGACTAGTTTTTACCGGTGAATGGATTTATATCTTTAGGAAAGCCCCTCTCTTGGTGTAAGAAAGTTCAAGAGCAACTGAAGTGTAGTAAAAACTACCTTAAGGCAGATTACAAGATCCATATCGCGTCTGAAAGCAGGTGCGCAGATCATTGTCGCAAATATGCCATGTCTTCCTCTGAGAAAGAATTTCAAGCTAGCTGTAAACATAAACACGATGTTAGATGTGATCAATGTCAGATGCTAAAAACGTCGCTCGAAGAAATAGAGGCTACCGCAAAATCTACAGATATAAAATTAAGGTTTGTATTCAGTAATATTCCATTAGTATACGTTGTCTGCTTAAACCGATCGCGATATTAGTTTTTTTTTAATGCAGTTGTCATTTTTATCACTAGCGATGACCAGTACGAAGAGATCATCCATGACATCGACATCGCAGTAGTTAAAGTTAAAGCTTGGAAGGCTCACATACTGAGGACAGTTCACCAGGAAACTGCTAAGAGTTTTGTATTAGACGGCCTCAAGTCGACACAGATCATGATAATATTAGATTGGGCAATGAAGTTCATCCCAGCCTGCTACAGAGAAACCCAAGCGGATTGGTACGGAAAAAAGGGTCGGCCATGGCATGTATCTGCTGTTATTACGAAAAACGGCGAATATGGAGAGTTGGAGGTGAGTTTACATTCGATTGGAAATGCTTTTAAATCAGTTGCCTTTTTTTTCAAGTACTAGATAAATGTAATTGATTTCTGTTAGGGACCGTCCATTATTTATTAGAAGGTTCGGGGATATTGGTGAGAAACTGATAGGAAACAAAAAATCCCCTCTAAACCCTCATAAGTATGTCCAATGTATGTATGTATAGTCAAAAGACCCCGTTTTCAGGAGCAGTAAAATACCAAGCCCTCCCCTCTCCTATTTCTCACCCGTACCCCCTCCATTGAATAATAAACGATCCCCTACTTTCCCAATACTGAAGTAATGTACAACTCTTAATAACACAGGTTCAGACATATGTGCACGTGTTCAACCAGTGTACACAGAATTGGTTTGCTGTTGCATCCATTATTGAAAATGTCCTGGCAAACATCGGAAGGAGCAATCCAAACATCAAAGAAGCATTCATAAGGTCGGATAATGCGGGATGTTATCATGCTGCACAACTTATGCTTACCATTCAGGGCATATCGAAGAGAGTTGGAATAAAGATTCAACGCTACGACTTCAGCGACCCGCAATCTGGAAAGGATATCTGTGATCGTCGCATTGCTGCTATGAAAAGTCATATGCGTCGGTATCTTAACGAAGGGAACGATATAAGTTCGGCATTAGATATAAAAAGAGCGCTCGATTCATATGGTGGCGTGAAAGGCTGTAGGGTAGCCGTAGTTGATGTTGACGTATCAAAGCAGGAGATCGCTGATCACAAGTGGAAGGGAATACAAACACTGAACAACTTTGCGTTCCTTAGTACAGGAATACGAGTCTGGAAAGCGTTTGGCATTGGTAAAGGGAAACTTCTGAACAACAAGATGCTCAAGGATATGGCAAGCCCACAGAGAAACACAGGCCTCGATGTTTTCGAAACCTTCAGTGATCCAGCGGTAGATAAAGGCACGTTTTCCAAAATACCAAAAGAAAAGCCATCAAGACAGCAGGTGACGGGGGAATCAGTTGACGCTCCTCCAGAGAATATTAGAGAAGCTAGAGGTTTCAACTGCCCAGATATTAACTGTATCAAAGTATTCGTATCCAATGATGCCCTTCATCGACATCTTGATGCTGGAAAACACTTATATCGAGCACACCATGAATCTGCCTATGATTCTATTAAACGAAAATGGGCAAAAGCTTGTACATCAGTAGGGAGTGTCCCAAACGCCAGCAATGATAATAACAATCTTCAAGGATGTAGTCATGTATCCAAGTCAGATGTAGAAATGGGCTGGGCGTTAAAGAAGTCTAAAACCAGAGGTCGTTAATCAGAACATCTGAAACAATATTTAAAGAAATTATTCTTGGAAGGGGAGGAGACAGGAAGGAAAGCAGACCCATCGGATGTATCGTCAAGAATGAAGAGCCTTAAAACCGATGATGGCAAAAAGAGACTATTTGAACGTTCAGATTGGTTAACTGCACAGCAGGTGAAGAGCTACTTCTCAAGATTGAGTGTCCCTCAAAGATGCGGGAAACTCAACGATTGTGATGTTTTTGTTGATGATGGTGAAATTGACGTGCTAAAGGAAGCCTTGGAAAGACAGAAAAAAATAGATGCTATTCAGTATGCTATAGAATTATAAACTAGACATGTCAATAAGTTTCTACTACCCGTGTAAATTTTTGATCTATCACGAAAAAAGGTCTAACACCCGGCAAAACTTAGGCACAGAAAATAGCTTATCAAAGATTTCAATCGTTTGTAACGCGTTTGTTTTATCAAAAGTATCAGTTGGAATCAGATTTCACAATACCTACCTTTTGAAAAACGTGAGTGTTCTTTCAAGAACTGTGTATTTACAAAGATGACATTATCTTCATAGGCATGAAAATAGATAAAATAATGTACTGTTGCGTCAGTTGGGTTGCTGATGAAAACTCAAAAAAGTCATAGAACAAAACAATTCTTTTAGTTTCATTTTAAAACAAGAAAATGGCTACCTGTGTTTTAGCTGGAAATCAAGTGACAATATCAAGTTGGTTTTCCGCGAAAAATAGCGTGGGCTCAAGTAAATTTCAAAGACGTCGGCGTACAAAAAATTGCTTTACACTAGCATGGTCAAATTAATTTTTTCAAATAAGCTAGCAAATTAATTTAATTTTGTGCCTTATATTATACAAAGCTATAACAAGTTATTTTAAAAAGCTGGACGATTAATATCCCCTACGACTGAATAATTATAATGATCCTGCTGTCTATAAAC
The DNA here is from genome assembly GCA_011057435.1 of Actinia equina. Taxonomy (NCBI): domain Eukaryota; kingdom Metazoa; phylum Cnidaria; class Anthozoa; order Actiniaria; family Actiniidae; genus Actinia; species Actinia equina. The sequence continues at coordinate 250,869 of WHPX01000898.1, forward strand.
GAAGAAAGTCTTCAAGCTCTAAACCCCAAATACAAGCTTTTTCCTTCATCTACATGGAAAATACGTCCCACTCTGGTGTTTAGTAAGTTGTTCCGGCGAATAATCCAAAATGCAACACGATTCACAATCATAATGAAGGTTATTAAGTAAAAAGTGCTAGTACACGTCTACACAAAAGTCTCCGCTTGAAGTTAATTTTGATGATCCTTGAAAATAACTTACATTGCAGAAGAATATAAACTATAATTGTTTATTAGAAGCCAATTTAAGGCTTTTTGAAGGATGTTTACCAGTTTTCCTATTGGATTGAATCTCATTGAATTTTGTGATATTGTTCAAATAGGGTTGAGCAAATCCGTCATATATTTTAAGGTTAACAAGTGCCCGCAATTTGTATTCTTGTTTTAGTAATTCAAGACATAGATTGAATTGCCTAGCATCCATTTTTGATGTTTTCAGTGTGAACATTGGAGATATTGACCTCTGAATCACAAGATATTACAGTAAATTCAATTTTGGCAATTTTTGGTCTCAAAGATACTGTTGCCATGGCAACGGCTTAAAAGAAAAATACACCTCCTTGCCTGGTGACACTAACTGACATCTCTATTTTATAGAGAAAAAAGTTTTACATCTCTGCAATCAATAATAAAGTTTTTCTGCTTCAGTAAAAATGAGGCAGATTTATATTGGTTTTTGGGTCAAAATGGGTATTTTTAGGGGGGGTACCCTCACTCACCAACAAAATGACGGATCCCACTAATACTCTAGGATAGTAAATAACTCGCCAAGACCTACAACTGTGCCAAGTTTCAGCAAAATCGGTGAACCCCCATGTAGCACCCCCTGCCTGGTTTTGCCTGGTCCTATCATGGACACACTCTTAAATATGTATATTGTGGATGACAAACAAGATGAAATTAAAGATAAAACGTTAGCTTTAATCGATTTGCCATCGCAAGCTTCTGCTACTTCAATTACAGCCCAATCAAATTCTGAAGATTTGGGCATAGAAATGCCTTTGTTCGACTTCGACTTAATGCTTGAATTAGATCAGTATCTTAGTGAAAATCTAGAATACGAAATTTCTGATGAATTACTAGCAGCTATGTATTTACCAGAGCCAAAACGGCCAGGTGTAGCTAGGGCGCCGGTGTTTAATAATTGTTCTTTCACCTTTAACTTTAATAAGTAACTTTAATAAGCCAAAGGGTATTGCCAATGAAAATGAAGTATTTCTCGGATACTTGGAATTAAATAAAATAAACTGATCTTGCTCATTTATTAAAGTTTTTTTTTACTAAAAACATTCTAATTTTTTTCCAGAGGAGTGCGGAGCTGATTAGAAATTCATCAAGTGCATATAAAGAACGGATGAATAAAAGATTAGTTCTATATCACTGATATAGAACTAATCTTTTATTCATCCGTTCTCTATATGCACGTGATGAATTTCTAATCAGCCCCGCACTCCCCTGAAAAATTCAAAGCCGCTCCCGACTTTAAGCTTGAAAGAACTTTAGCGCCGTATAAAGGTACTGTCACGTGGTATTACTAAGGTCATGCAATTGGCCAAAAACCCTAATAAATATTAATGAGTTTTAGAAATATATATATATCTGATCCCAAAAAGCATATAGTATATAACTATATCAGGTGCATTATGGGTAATGGACTCGCGGGATTCAAAGCTGGATTCAAGGCGGGATTAAAAGTACCAAAGCGTTGGCTGGTGTTTAGTTTAAAGATAAGTTACCTTTCAAAACAAACTCCGCTTGTTCAAACCAGAAAAATAATTTTCACCCTGCCTAGAACTCGACAGTTATTTTCCGCTGTTTATTTTATGCAATTTTGATTAAAACAAACGGCTTTAATGCAATGATGATTAATATTCAAACTTTCACTCTCGTGAGTGAACTTGTTTTGCATAAAACTGCAAAGCTTTTAATAGCTTGAGACAAAATTGAGAGAGAGAAATAAAAGAAAAAGTAACCACAAAGAATCACTAAGTTATCAGAGGAGAAGTGGATGAATATGCCTCTCTTAAGTAAGAATAACCTTTGTTTATCTAGAAATTATATTCAGTCCGTTCATCAACTGAGATTTGACTGCGTTGATGCTCAATAACAATGACACGGTAAACTACAAATAAAGCAAAATACCCTATTCTAGAGTAGCTCATCACAATTTTTGTACCACTTTTGTCATGAGTCATATTACCGACTGTTTTGGTTTTGCTGTCCTCGGAGTGTTTGATTGTTTTAGAAGGGCACATATAAGTAAGCGAAGAACGAGTTGAGAATTGAGTTCAGCTCAAGCGAAACTTTCAGGAAGAGAGACTTCAGAACTGATTTTAAACTCAACCAATTACAAAACTTCCAATGTTTCACTTTACATCAATAAAACCGTTTACAATATGACATTTCTTCTAGTAGTGTAGAGCTATTAAGAAGTGAACACATAGTTCCCGCCTCTTGACTATAGCGCTGTTCATAAACATCATTCGGTAGGCCAGCCAACCCTTTGGGGTAGCTTTGAACTTTCAACTTAGCTTTGAATCCCGCGGGTCTTTTACCCATAATGCACCCGATATAGTTATATACTATATACTTGGTTGGATCAGAATTTCTGCATATTGCTGTATATATAATATATATATATATATATATATATATATATATATATATATATATATATATAGTAAAGATTGGATTAAAGACGAGACATGTTCACTGTAACTTCGAGATTCGTGCTTACGCACTCATCAGACAGACTTTAATGAAACATATTCCTATTACTGTGATATTTATATACAAGAGGTGTAATAATTATTTACGAAAGAAGTATTGTTCGGAAAGGAGTTAATTAGCTAGGCCTAGATTTCTATTGTTCATCAGATAGAACTTGTTTTCATGTTGGCATTTGGAGATCAATTCGGATCGCTTGTTTAAAAGAGTGTCGCTGTTTGTTTTGATGATAAGTAGCTTTTCTGTTAAGCACAGGTCACACCTCTTAGAAATGTTGCTGTATGGTCTGGCAGAAGCGATGATTGTCCATTCTATGTTGTAGTCTTTGTTGTTATCTTTAAAGGCCCCGATGTGTTTAGAAAGTTCGGTGCTGTTAGCGTATTTTCTATTTCGCAAAGATAGTTTGTGCTGAGTGTATCGTTGTTTGAATGTTCCTTCTGTCCGTTCTATTGCTATTTCTGCGCGTAGAGCATAAAAAAACCTGGTTTATGAAGAATTAACGAGTTTTCAACGTTATTTTTACCAAAGTTAAAAGTAAATAAAGTCAAGTTTAGCATGAAGACAAGTTGCTATTGCTAAACTATAACTTTCATTACACAAAGGCAAAAATAATCTCTTATGTATTTGCCTTTGTTTTTCCATGGTTTTACGGCATGTTGTAGTTGTCTCAAACACATCATCATTGATTATATACATTTTTCTATCTATTGGCAGTACTGAGAAGCAAGGTGGGAAATCCAGTGGCTTTCGGACAGGAAAGTCAGATTATGACGATGCAGAAAGTCAAACGTCAAGTGATATCCAAGAACTTGTCCAAAAGTTGATGAATCAATCTGCAATCAATAAAAAAGAACAAGTGAAGATCGCCAGACGAGTCAAGAAAAGCGATAGGATAGAAAGGTAATATATATATTTAGGCACTGCCTAAAAGCGGAGCTCCCGATACGGAAGTCACAGGGAGAACAATTTGAATGAACTAAACTGAAAGTTAAAAATAAGATAGGGGGAAAAATCTTCAATTATTTTTCATTCGAGATGAAGATAATTTCTCCCATAATAAAAACCATGCAGTGAAATCAAATCGAAATGCACTACATTTTTTTTTTGTTTTGTTTAGCGCGAGTACATACTCTCACACTTAGGAATTTTGTACACAACTCACCACCACCCCCAGGGGCTAGTTTTGCTCTTGGAAGATTTTTCGATAAATTTTTCCAAAAAAACCGACATTTTTAGGCTTTGAATCTCTTTTACTTAAAAAAAAACGAAAGATAACTACAGATAATTCAATACAATATCAAGTTCAGTGAAATTTACCTCGGATGTCTTTCATCGAAATCGAAAATCTCGAGATTTAGGACAAATCAAGACCAAAAAAAACAGACTTGGAGCAAAATATAAGCTTACTTTAAATAATTACGTCTTTTACAAAACGAGACGTTTTACATTCAGTTAAACTTGACAAGAACAACCGAGACAAAATAGAAAATAAAAGCAATGCAAAAAGGCAATGCAAAATGACGAATCTCTTTGTCAGTAAATTGGCGTTTGTAAATGTTTTTGAATATTTTTTACGGCTTTTTTAAGTGAAAGTCTAGGTCTTTCTACAACAACATCTCTCAACAACACAAGTTTAAGCTCATTTTTATAATCAGACTTGCTCGAATAGCTTAATAAACAGTTGAATATTTGGTCAGTGTAAATTTATATTTCATTCAATACTTAAATGATGAATTATCTGTAGAAATAAAAGTATTAAATGAAAGTCTTCGTTGTTTTGAAGATGGGAACCCGCGATAGGAGGCGAATCTTTCTTGAACGAAAAACATACGATAGTTGGTTAAAAACAACGTTTTACAACGTTAACCGAATTGCTAAAGATTTACAAAGCGAAATAAAGGACGAATATTTGTTGTAATATGCTCTTCATGTTATATTTACTCCAACATTAAAATAAATTAAGCTTATCTACAGAAATATTAAAAGTTTTGAGGGAAAGCCTTTGCGAATGATTTGTCGATTCGTCGAGAAAAAATGCTTGTCAAAAAATAATAAACGATTGTTTGCTAAACCACACACCTCAATTCTTGAAGAACACTTCTTAATCCATCTCTGAATACATTAAAGTTTTTTAATTGTCTTTGGTCTATAACTTGCCTTAAGGCGATTTTTTTCTGTGCATTTGAGAGTCGCCTTAGCTAGTAGTTCTGCTTCAAATTCCTTTGTATTTCACGCTCATTTTCTCTTTGTTCATTCGTGAAGTTTTGACTCAAATTCCTTTGTATTTCACGTTCATTTTCTCTTTGTTTATCCGTCAAGTTTTGCCTCATATTTCTTTTTCTTTCACGATCATATTCTCCTTGTTTATAATCGAAGTCCCGCCTGGATTTGCGTTCTCTATCTCTCTCTCTGCTTGCCGCTTTTCTTTGGTGAGTCCTTCGTCTTTGCCTTCCTTTTTCACGCCACCAGAGTTATTCCTCTTTCGAAAAAACTCTTGATTCTGGCCTTTCTTTTTTGGCTTCATTCTCCTCTGAGCTTTCTTTCGACATATCAATTTCGGAAAGGGGTTCCATCGTAAATAGAGTAAATATAAATATAAGCTTGTGTTGTTATCTTTCGGTATTTCTATACGTGTGTAAAACGTTTTTTTTACAAAAGTTTAATAGCCGGATTTACCTTTCTTTATGTGTACCCGGATGTTGCAACGCGTCGATATTCCCGCCAAAAAAAAATCTAACCAGCCAATCGGAATGCTTGTGTACACGCCCGGACGGACGGACGGACGGACGGACGTACGGACGTACGGACGGAAGTGACGTCAGCCAATCCATGAAAAATCAACTCGATAGTTTACCATTTTTTCTTAGGTATGGTGCTCCGCTCGCCGCGGGAGCTCCGCTAATATACTGACGTTCATAAACGAGTTTATATTATTATTATTATTATTATTATTATTATTATTATTATTATTATTTTCACTTTTTTTCATTGCCATAATAATCACAGTTACAATCACGTTAATATCACCATCGCCGCCATCACCCTATATCATGGTCATCCCCATCATTATCATCATCGCTATTACCTTCACCCCATACCTGATCATCACCATCATTATCATCATCGCTATCGCGATCGCCACCATGGCTAGCATTATCATCACCATCACTCCCATTCCATGATCATCATCATCATTATTACCATCGCTATCATCATCACCATTATCGCCATTGAGTAGCATTGTCAACGCCATCGAATCCCTTTTACCACCATGCACTATGACAATTACCAGTGCCATTTTTGTCCATCACGTCAACAAACATTGACTCGTCCATTTTTTATTTTTGTAGTTGTATTCCTCAGGATACCATCGTCTTCCTCAAGACCCACAAGACAGGAAGTAGCACCCTTACCAATGTTTTCAATCGTTATGCAGATCTAAGAGAGCTCACCGTAGCATTGCCAATAATTGGATACAATAGATTTCGGTGGCCTCTTCATTTCCATTGGACGTCAGTCGACATGTACAGACTTGGTCAGAATTATGCGAATTTTTTAACCAACCATGCTAGATATTCCAGGGCATCAATGGATGCGATTATGGAGCTTGACTCTCTATACATAACTATCCTGAGAAATCCGGTGTATCAGTTTGAGTCAATGTTTGATTACATGGAATTTAGTAAATTATTGGGGCTTCATAATGCTTCGGACCCAATACGCAGGTTCTTATTGAAGCCATACGAGTATCTTCGTAATATGACTATCGCCCAGAGAGGGTTCCCGGAGACTGCAAATCTAATTCGAAATGGAATGTTCTTTGATTTAGGATTGAATCCACGCAGCTATGATAACAGAAATTTGATTTTGAAGGAAATAGAGAAAATTGATACAGAATTCTTCTTGGTATTGATAATGGAATATTTTGATGAAAGTCTAGTTCTAATGAAAAGAGAACTGTGTTGGGATTTGGAAGATATTGTCTACGTCAAGCAAAACCAAAGACATAACAAGAAAAGTGAGGTGTTAACTCCCAGTTTAAAAGCAATGATTGAAAGATGGAACGGTGCTGATGTTCTTTTATACCGCCATTTCAATAAAACATTTTGGAGGAAAATCAAAGAACATGGGGATGACTTTTATAAAGATTTAAAAGAGTTTCGAATTAAAAACCGTCAAGTACAGCAAGATTGTATTTCCCCAGTGGCAGCGAAAGAAAGAGCTTTCAAACTAACCAAAGAAGTCAGGAAGCTACAACTAAATCCTCTCGTTTCGAATTTTGACAGATATTTCTGTGACAAGATATTAACAAACGAGGTGGATTATCTAAAGTATTTTCGCTTGAAATTTAACCCAATATTTGGATATCAGAGACAGTTAAAACTGGAACGTCTTCCTCAATTGGAAGCAGGACAGAAAGATCAATCAAACCAGCAACCAGCAGTTCAATTCCTTTGGAGTTCCAAATGAATATTCTATTGTATAGAAAATGTTACTACTTTTTTATGTATTTCATTTATATGGACTATGTAAATAAAATCTAATATTTAATTGCATGTTTTTAATGATAACGGATCGGTCATTTTTTAACTTAGGCCCACACAAAAAATTGTTTCATGCTATGTTGTAATGGAAGTGTCTTAGTTGGAAGGCTTCTTTACGGGGAGACCGGCAGATCGGGATCGTTTTATTTATCCGTAATGTCCGATCACTCTGTGTAACTTTTGACTCCGATTTTTAAAAGTAGCTGTGAAATTCCCATTTGGAGCCGTCTTTATTTACATCATATTTGCTATATATTTGCATATTTCTCAATTTATTCAATTCTGTAGAACTGAAGACATTGTTGTAATTGCAATGAAGAGTACCTCGTCTACTTTTCTATGGTCTTGATATTAAATTGTTTATCATTAGTTAACTTGATTAAGGTGTTGTGATAAAAAGCTAAATTATACACCGTGAAAAGATGAAAAAACTTCGACTGACGTTCGGACGCTAGTCCTTCGTCGGAAGGACTAGCGACGAAGGATTAGCGTCCGAAACGTCAGTAAGTTTTTTTCATCTTTTCACGGTGTATAATTTGCCTTTTTATCATTACTGTTTCATTAGAAACACCGACGCAGCTCACACTAGTTTTTAGCTAGTTATATCTTCTTTTGATTAAGGTGTCTTTATTCTCTTCATCCATTTAGGCGGGAACCGTTAATATTCTTTATTCAATAAAGGTATCGGAGGCAAAAGCCTGGAAGACTGATGAAATACTTCATCTTGAAATATGAGTCTGGTAATTTAACTGTGATTAAATACCTATTTATTCATTAAATAATATTTTACCAGTTAACAATTAAGATCAGCTAGCTCTTAGGTGAAGTATAGCCTGCTACATGCAAATGCAAGCGGAAGCAGTGTTCACACGTGAAACTCAAACACAAGCAGATTAAAAGATACGCAAGCGCAGTAGTACTAACTGACATAAAAAAAGGTGTTGCGTTTGCGCTTGCGTTACTGTAGTTCACACGTAAATCTGCTAATTGTGTTTGCTAAGAGTGCTTTAATGTAATTCACAGAACCTTTGCTTGCATTCTCCGGTTCACACGTAAGAAACGCGCAAATGCACAATCAAGCACAGCAAGCAAGTCTTTTATATCTTTTATAAAATACAAATCACAACAACGGTTATTGTCTCCCCAATTAGTAGAGCACTTGGCTAGAGGAAATACAGACATTACTAAGGTTATTATTATTATTATTATCATTATTATTATTATTATTATTATTATTATTATTATTATTATTATTATTATTATTATTATTATTATTATTATTTTAGATAGGAATGAAGCAACCGAAAATGTACACCCGTGCTGTGTGCCTCATAAAGCAATGCGCTCCCAACCAATCAAAACTCGAGCGAGATTGATAACAGTTATTTTATAAATAAATTTGAAGAGTTCGCATTACTTTATTCATTTCATTTATATCCATTTTTTACTTACATGATATATTGCTACTCAGCTAGTCGATATTTTATTTTTGACCCCCCACCAAATATCAGTACTCGTGTTCGGCTTACCGAATCTATTAACTTGATGACCGATCTACGATGCCTTGGATTCCACAGAAAGTGGATTACAGATTTCAATTTTGTCTGGATTCCGCATTTAAAGTGTTGGATTCCGGATTCTAAAGTTATATCCCCTCCGTACCACCCATTAAACATCACCCTGTCCCACTCATTAAATATTAACCCGTGTCTCCCCCCCCCTCCCCCCCGTACCACACATTAAACATCACCCCGTGCCTCCCATCCGTCTCACCCATTAAACATCGCCCCGTCCATCCCCTCCGTCCCACTCATTAAACATCACCCCGCGCCTTCCCTCCGTCCCACCCATTAAACATCGCCCCGTCCATCCCCTCCGTCCCACTCATTAAACATCACCCCGCGCCTCCCATCCGTCCCACCCATTAAACACCGCCCCGTCCATCCCCTCCGTCCCACTCATTAAACATCACCCAGTGTCTCCCCTCCGTCCCACCCACGCTATTTTTCAAGGCTTAATCGTTATGGCTGGAGCCCTGCCAGCAGGGAATGGTGAACCTGACTGGCCTCAACTGATATGCAGGAACCTGATAAGAAGTGTGTTAGCATCTCGTAAGATTTAGCTGATCTAATGCGGTATATATTGTCTCAGTAGTAGTTTTCTTTTAGGGACTTCTTGATATTAGTATAGGAGGATAGAGCTCAACCCCAATTTATACGGCTCAGGAATACATTCGTGCTAGTGCTAGTGTTTCACTTTCACTAGTTGTTTCCCTAAAGCAATTTTGCTTTTTTTTATTCGCTATTTTTAATTCTTGAATGCAACCACATCAAAGGCGCGAACACAGATCAGGACAGATTGGTCTTAATATGCGGTTTGTTTCAGTACTAGCATAGGAGCGGAATTCGGGATTAAAGGGGATATTTAATACCTCACCTTTGCCGATGTGAATCAAACTAAGACTATCACAAGCATTTCCAAGAGAGTATAATGAAAAACCATTGCGGCTGTTGTGGTGCCGTTAACAATAATTGGATTCTAATGAGTGGAGAAATAGAAATAGAAAACGCGCAATCGTATTGTGTGCAGCCATAAAGCTTGCGGGGATTGGCAGAACACGAGAGAGGTGTAGCGGAGTGCTTCTGGAATTCTCTGAACTTCTTGAATGTTCTGCCAATCCACAAGTGCTTCATAACCGCACACAGCACAACAAGCAAGTTTTTTTAAATTTCTTTTATGAAATACAAATTACAACTGAACCGTTATTTTAGATAGGAATGAAGCGACGGAAAAAGTGTGAGCGCGTGCATAGGCTCTTTTAAAGCACGCGCCCAACCAATCAGAAGGCGGCATTCATAACAGTTATTTTATAAAAATATTTTATTAATTGGCACCAACATGGCCGCGATAACGTAAGTCAGGGCACGGCTAACTCACAGATAGAACCCTAAAACAACTTGAAGGGACACGAAAGGGGAGAGAGAGAGAGAGAGAGAGAGAGAGAGAGAGAGAGAGAGAAAACTCCCTCACATCAAGGGATTCAACAATGAAAATTATTTTCTAGCCGTTAAGCCGATTCCATGCCAGAAAACGAAACTACTCGACACTTAAAAAAGATTCCCTAAAAAAACTTATTCCAATAAAATACGTTAGAGGGGGGAAGGGGGGGAAGCGGGTTGAAATTTTTTATCAGAGCATTGGGGAGGGGGATTCAAACTTCAAGTGATGTCTTAAGAATTTTACTTTAAAGATTTGACGATTTCCCCTTCTAAAGTGAAGCTTTCTAAGATATACCAAGGCTGCAGCACAACACTAATCCTTCATGGACTACGAATATAATAAATACTAATTCAATGTATGGATACCAGCATTTTCTCCAGTGTAATCGTTCCATATTCGAAACATACTAAATTATCGTCGCTATACAGGAATCAATCCATAAACACATGCAACCCAAAGCCAATCAACAATAACGTGATCTGTACTGGCATGGCCTTCCGAGACGGAAGTTGGCATCGCAGGAAACTCAAGCATAAAGTAAAATCACATCATATAGTGTTTAACTCTATGTACTTTCATTTTCAAATCACAGATGTCTTGCATTTCTAGTTATCTCAGGTGTCAAGTAATTACAATGAAACTTGGTATAAATAACGGTTAAACAGATCTAATAGAGTGACTTTCATAAACCCGTGTAACAAAATTTAGTTAGGTACTGCAAATAAAGTTTATTGACTGTATTTTATTACTTCGTTGTTTAAAGTCTAATGAGTAATAACTAGTACTAGTTTATTAATGATTCTTACGCTAAGATTTATTTCACGGGTTTATGAAAATCACTCCAGTCCATGACCAACAATCAATGGGAAACAAATAACTAATACTAGAGTATGTCTATTAGATTGCTTACTATTTATTCTGGATAAATGTAATCAACCATAGCCTTTTCTTATTTAACTCGTCAAATTCTTTATAACTACTAAATTTTGTTATATCACCCAATATCAATTCGCCATTCCAAGGTTAAGAATTAAAAAAACTGAGTCGGTCTGTTCTAGGGGACGAAATAGTCGCTAATTGGAAATATGTCCCTAAAACAGTCCACTATGCAATTCAATGCCAACTCGGCCTTACTTTTTTTTTTGACCACGGATTGGCTAATACAAAACTAGGTAGTGAGAGATACAACACGCGGGGAAAAAATCAAATAAATAAAAAAGTAAAACTCCAATTACCCAACTGGCATCTAAAGTAGTGCTGAACATATCTAGAAAATAAGCCATATAACCGAGGTAGAACAATGATAGGACGTCACAAAGGGTGTAAGACAATCCCTCTTTTCCAGACCTATTAGCTAACTTGTCAGTACCGTTCTTAGCATTTCTCCTCTGATAGACATATATCAGTTTCTTAGAGCCACTGCTAGTTCACTTTTCGCAGTATTTGGTTACTCAGGTAGTTGCTATAGGTAGACCCTATAACGAGGAGTGTCTTCTCACTTGAGCTTTGGCGTTGCTTGTACTGTAGTTGAAACAAGAGCCGTTGCCGTTGCTTTTTTACCTGAGCCAGACGGTCCAACACCATTGAATAGGGCTCGAATCATATCGGCATCACAACAGCTAATATCAATAGCAATGTTGGCCGGATTACACACGGACCAGATGATATTATGCCAAATACATCGACAACCTCAAGCCTTCTTCATTCGGGAAATATCCTAGCCCTTCACTTCCAAACACTACTCCAGAAATGTAGATAACGTATTTCACAGATAATGACTGACAAGAACCGTGCAAGCAAAACACCAACTTAAATTTTCGTACTGGGGTGTCATGTCCATACGAGTACGATGAAAATAAACTGGTGTCCTTCTGATTGAAGAACAAGTAACGTCAGAATGTAATATTTCATACGGCCTGTTCTATTTACGTACTATACGATCATGTGTTGTTAATGCTTGTTGAATATTTTGCTAAGGTTCTAGTCATCTTCTGATATGGAAACCAATGGTTCCGTCAGGTCCACTGTGAATAAAAGAAAGAGCAGAGAAAATGAAATAATTCCCGATATCCATTATCATTTGACTTGGTTGGAAGCACCTCACCGATGCAACCCAGGTATCATCCCCTGCGGGGCTCGAGGTGCCGGTATCTTTTGTGCTTCTATCTCTCGTCTCAGGTTCTAGGTTTTTTCTTCCCCCTCAAAAATCAACTATATAAATTATAATTTGATGTATTGGTTGCTATACTATAACGAGGGTCTATAAGAGGCAGATTTTAAAAGGTTTTTATTTCACAGAAACTTTAGCAATTTATAGAAACAAAAGTTTAAACACACTCACAAATCATATACGAGTACACACTTACAAAGGTTGGCGAATCACGTTATCTGGGAGTTTGATCTTGTCAACCGATGCTTGCAGTGTCCAGGGTGGCGCTGCTCCTTCAAACTGTTCATCTGGAGCTGAGATACATGTAGCGCTGAAATAACAAATAAAATTGGACGTTCACATGAAAACGCCATTTTAAAACGCCAAGCCTGGTTTGATCTAAAAATGATATTATTTGAATTCATGGTAGAAAAACGCATTCCGAGATGAGTCTTTAAAATATCAAGCCATGCAACGAAATCTTACATGATCACTTTTACCATCATACTTGATGGCAGGGATGAGATGTCCTATTCTGTTAGCCCGACAATAAAAAGGATAAAAAGCCGCCATGTTGGATGCATTTAACAAAAGATTTGTTATAAGCGTACATGCATTTGTTATATCAACAAACAGCCGCCGTGTATTTTGAATATATCGTTCTCTTCTGAATAACCAGATAAAAAACTAAACCAAAACGATTGAAGAACGAAGGAACTGTCGCAGCTGTACCATCAGGGACAGAAAATGATACATGATGACTGTTAGACAAGTGCAAGTATCATTCATCTGTATCTACTTAAGAAAGCAGTATCAATGATCTTATCGTTCGTTATGTTGCAGGGACTTTATGTTATTGCTTATAATTTGCCTGAGGAGTGAGATTGTTTTTTTTTCTTTACTTACACGTTATTCCGTACGACTGTATACTAACCTGTCTGAATCTTCACTACCATCACAAGCTGATCCAAGGATTCTTGCTCTAATCAAGACAAAACATACTTTACTGAATGTGACCTTCAAGTTTTATAGATACCCTGAAACAATCTATGGGCTGACCAAAATCAGGGTAAATTTCATGACAGATGGAATTCGAACTTGGCATGTTAGGTTTCGTGGATGGAGGAAACTTAGAGAACCCAGAGAAAACACACAAAATCAAAGGTGAGGCTTTGTTCAAATGTGACATCACAAGCAAGTAAAAGAGGTAATGTTTGGTCTCTTCAGAATCCATGGGGCTAAACCACTGGATGCTCATGTCTTAAGGTGACACTACTGCTATTCCTCCCTTGATTAATTTGGTGGCAGAAGGGGAAGTGCACAATGATTAACACAAACCCTTAACTGTAACACATCAATGTTGATTTTATAAACATTTATCCAAAACAATGGTGTTTGATGTTGGGACTCACAGTCATAAGTAAGTAGAGCTGCTTGTTGGCTCTATCCTAGCTTTGAGGGATTATCTGGGTTCTCCAGTTATTCCCCTCAGTCTGTAAAAGTGGTAGAGTACACTATGGAGTGAACCACATAGAAGAGCCCTATTAAAGGGGAGTGAGTTTATTGAAAAATACATTGTCTTAAAGCTAGGAAGTACCCTAGTGCAGTATTGATAATAATTTACCAGTGTACACTAATGAAATAAAGTGACTCTCTGGGTAGTTTAACTTTAATTCAAGGCTCTTATATACAGTTGTACTGTGCCAGTGAACTCACCTTGCTTCAGCATATTGTGCTTGTCTCTCTGCTAATGATTTGATGGCAGGTTTGTCTGTTTTGTCCTGAGCTGAAGATTCTGCTCTTGAGTCTTTACCTGAATCTGGTCTTTTCAGAATTCTCAGCTAAAAGAAACAAGAATCATTCCTATTTTCTAGAAGTTCCCTTGGTATATAGGTTGGTTTGAACACCAAACGAACATTCAATCAATCAATCAATCAATCAATCAATCAATCAATCAATCAATCAATCAATCAATCAATCAATAAATAAAATGGATGAATGGATGGATGGATGGATGGCTGGATGGATGGATGGATGGATGGATGGATGGATGGATGGATGGATGGTGGATGGATGGATGGATGATGGATGGATGGATGGATGGATGGATGGATGGATGGATGGCTGGATGGATGGATGGATGGATGGATGGATGGATGGATGGATGGATGGATGGATGGATGGATGGATGGATGGATGGATGGATGGATGAATAAATAAATACATGGATAAATAATAAAATAATTAAACAGCCAGTCATCAAACAATGTCTGTATGGTGAGGATTTGAAACTTATCCAAACATATTTCTGCCTTCACTGCCATTTGGATGAGCATTCACAACAAGTAATGCTGCTGTAGCACAATCCACTTAATGATAGATAAATTGTTTAATGAATCCACCAAAATTGAGGTACTGTATGGCCAAAATAAGACTAATTTGGCCAGTCATCATGACCTACAGTAGGTCATTAGACTGTTGAGTGTTACTTAATTTAGCCCTGTATGAAAATGAGGAAATCTCAAAAGGAAAATGTTTAGCAATTAACATTACATGTACATGTATACGTACATTAGGTAACATTTCTAAGAAAATAAGAGATAAATAGCTAAAAACTATTAATTTATTAATAAACTATTAATTAACAAATTAATAAACTATTAATTAACTATTTATTTATTATTTCTAATGAAACAGTAATGATAAAACTTAGGTAAATTATACACTGTGAAAAGATGAAAAAAACCGACATTTCGGATGCTAGTCCTCTTTTCACAGTGTATATTTTACCTTTTCGTTACCATTTCTAAGAAAAAAAACAGACTGCGTACTGTAAAATTGAAGAAAGTTGTGAAGATGAAAGTTCTTTTGTAGAAAAGTCATCCCGATATATTGAAAATTTGATATATTGATAAGTTAAAAAACCTAACCTGAGGTTTATATTGTGTCCTGGTGGTATCCTCTTGAACCAACACTGGCCCATTTGCTTGAACTTCAGCTTTCCTTAAAACATACATGTATTAAGATGATAAAATTATTATTCTAGATACAGTAACTATTGATAATGTGAGGTGGACTGATCATGATGATCCTATACCATAACCAAAGGCTGTTCATACCACTCCTAGATTTTATTGTACATTTTTTGTAGTGGTTTACAGTAGTGCTAGCCTTGACTCACCATTGTGGTCTGAGTTTGAGCCCCAGTGTGGGCTAAAACATAATTTCAGAAACATTGCTTTTGTCTTTGACAGCACCATGTCACTCTATGATTACTCACTTCTCACTTTAACCTAACGTGTAAATCTGCCTCCTACTACCTAAGAAATATATCAAGAATAAGAAAATATCTATGTGTTGCTACTAATGTAGTCGACTGATTAATGTCTTCATTATTTCAAATATAGACAGCTTAAACTCTAGCTGGCCTTCCAAAAAATGTAATCAGTCAACTACAGTCTGTCCAGAATGCCTGCTGCCTGGCTAAGAACACTCTCCATAAAACATGAACACAGTACTACACTTATAATGAATGATCTACATTGGTTTCTGAATAAAATGTTGAGCTTAACTTTCAAGCCACTCAATGGTTAAGCTCCACTTTATCTTTCTGAGTTGATTTCCCATTATGAGCCAAAACGTTCTAAAGTTTGTTTGACATGTCTTACAGTAAAACCCTTTTGACTGACATCCACCAAAACTCAATATTTTTCAGCTTATTTCCACTCCTGCTTTAATAGACTTTTAAAGACCTTTAAAACTGTCTCAGTCAGGTATCCCAGTCTACCCTGCCATCAGAGTCTTGTTGTTATATAAATAAGGCTGAAAACTCCTGCTAAAATTGATAAAAACAGCATGCATACAACCCACAAGGGCAAGACAGGTCTTTCCAACCCACACATGTCAACCTTTCCAGCCCCCATCACATTACTTTTTTCCAAAGGTTTTAGAGCGCACTGTAAGCAGGGCTGTGGGGGTCATATGATATATGTTCATACCCGTACTTGGATTTTTCTTCTTTTTTCATTTGTAATTTGTTTCTCTCCTCCATCCGTCTTTCAAGTTCCTAAATGTGCAAATATAAATAACATTTGAAAACCTGTTAACATAAGTACAGTACAGTGCATGGCCCAGTATCCTGCCACTTTAACTCCCTTTTATTAATTATTAGCTAATCCATTGAAACCCGAACAAATTATGAATCAATTATCCAGCAAAACAATAAGAACATATTTTTCATTTGTATCCTATGTCTTTGGTTTGCATCACAGTTTTAAAAAAGTAGTTCGGAGGTCCAGTATCCTGCCACCTGGTCCAGAATCCTGTCACTGCCAATAACCGTGCGGTTTATTGATATCCCTGAGTTGTTTAGGTGCTAAATAGCAAAAAGGCACTTTCTAAATACGCGCTTAAAAGTTTTTTATCATTAAAAATTGCAAAACAAGTTAGAATGAATGGATGAATGAACGAATGAGCGACAATGAATGAACGAACAAACGACAATGAATGAATGAACGAACAAATGAAAGGATGATAAATGAATGTTAAATGAATGAATAAATGAATGAATGAATAAATGAATGAATGAAAGAATAGAATTAATAAATGAAATCAATTATTATTGTGATGAATCATTCATGTTAAACAGTAAAACAATTTAAAGCAAACTAATAAAATATCTTAAATAATTTAAACAAACAATATCATATGTGGCCCCAATTAAGAAAATAAGGAAGGAGTCGTATGGAGAGGGTATATATAAAGGCCTTTCAAGTAGCTTCGATTATATGAGTCCATTAGTGCCAATATTCGATATGTTACTTATGCATTCTTGTTAATCTGTATGATTGGATAATCAAGTTTATATATCTTATAGCTACTTTTTCCAATTCGATGTTGTTATTATAGTATAGGACAATGTTGCAGAGCTTTAATAGGTTGAAAATGCTTTCCATAACTTTTGAAATTGTATTCAGCAGATGAAAACGAATCCTAATAATGTATATTATTTTTATAAATTTTTAATTCTGTGAAATAGGAAAAGTAGCGGGATTTTGGAAACATTATATTAAGAACGTTAAGCGAAGGAGGAGAGCTAGTGATGATCATTACAGGTACATGTGTGTACTGTACTTAGCGACAACAACTTGACATCCATATCAAGGTTCTTCGTTTGAAATTCTTTAAAAAATCTATTTCATACTCAACAAGAACATATATCTTAGAGACAGTAGATGTTAATATAGGCGATCTTACCCCTGAATCTGCCATATCTTCCCAACTATCGCAGATTTCTTCTTCGTCCTCCTCGTCCGCCATTTTGAATGTAGTTCCGGTCTCACTCGTGCGCATGCTCAATTTCAGGTAGTCCAATGTGATATTTTTAAAGACAACTGCAATATAATATTAAAATGAATATCTCTAAAATAACGATGTCGATAGCATTAAATAGTTAGTGAAAAAAAACGTTGCAAAATTCGTCGTTACTGTGAGCAAACCAAAAGCAACTCATTTTGTATTGAGATTATAATTTTGACAGTGTTCTACTGTCGGGCTACCTGTGGCTAACCCAAAGGTCATTATTCAAAATGGCTGACAAAAAGGAAGGCAAGAATGACAGCGAATATTTGGATTATATTTCTCGAGGATCTATAGAAGTTTGTCGCATCATGGTTCCTGATGATGCAAATATAGCAGGAAACGTCCACGGAGGTACTACTTTGAAGCTCCTGGAAGAAGCTGGTTACATAATCGCGACACGCCATTGCAACAAGAATCGTCCAATTTCTAATGATAAATTTTATGCTGCACTTGCAAGAGTCGAAAGGACGGATTTTCTACAGCCGTTGTACATCGGTGAAGTCGTACAGGTCCATGCTGAGCTAGGTTTTGCGTCTAAACACTCTCTAGAAGTGAAAGTATCAGTTTGGGCAGAAAATTTAGTGACTGGTGCTCGGCGAATGACAAACAGAGCGTCCCTGTGGTACGTTCCTGTAAAAGGGACTGCCAACCCCAATGAACCAAGAATCTTAGGCGAAGTGCCGCCAATAGAAAACCAAAGTCAAATTGAACTAGAAAAAGGACAAGCGAGGTATGAGTACCAAAAACGCTCTCGAATGGAGAAGCATGAGCTTTTGAAAAAGGTATACATGTACATTGAACAAAATTAATAATGCATAAGTTGCACTACAAAGTGGAGCTGCGCCCATTAGCTGTAAAACGCATTATTTTCCAGAACTAAAAGTTGGTGAACCATATTTATTATGCATTTTACTAAGTATCTAAATTCTGATTGATCGAGAGCCCTCAATCAATCCCTGATGTCTCGTGAACTCGACGTGATAAGTGTACTATCTGTAGGTTTTCCTACAGATAATACATTAATTTATCATGTTAAGTTCATTCAAGGTCACGCTGCGGTACTTTTTTTTATTCATTATGTGTATTTAGTTCCAGAATTATGTACAAAAACAATTATTTCAGGAATCCATAACTTATTTTCATATATGTTATGGAGATCGAATTCTCGAAATATTTCAATATTACGAATTTTGCCTTTTTCACGCGACATCATGGCGTTCATAATTCTTGTCTCTATAATTTAAAGTTCATGTTATTTTTTTCCAGTATACAAAATATAAAATAAAGCAAATATTGAATTCGGTTATCATGCTCAACCTCATCCAATTGCTCCGCTTGTTCATATTATTCAGTAATATAGAAATTTTAATCCAGAAATTATGTTCTAAAATACTTATTATTTGTATAGGAAATTGCATGATCTCGAGTACAATTTGAAAATTAATAGACACGAATAATGCTTTGAAAGTTCTTGTAATTAACTTTCAAAACATTACGAGAAGATAGTTTATTGTTAATACCCAACAAAATCTCAGTAAAAATGCGAAGCGACGCCGTTCATCTTTATCTATTTGGCGGCCGATTTTCAGTCCATCGCACAAATGAAATGCATAAAGGGAGATTAGTTCTAATTACGGCTTTAAAATTGTTTAATGTGTTTTTAAGTACAAAATGATAGAAAAGACTATTTTGACATTGTTTTGGCTGTGTTGCCAGAGCGATTTAATTCGGTACTCCTACGGAGTACAATTAAGACTATAATTGTACTCCTCTCAACCAATCAGAGTTGAGTAACTTTGTTGAGTGTACTATAATTAATCCTATATGATAATACAAATTGTTTATTGAAAAGGAAATTGCCTTTTTTCATGCTTTCTTATTTATCAACTAGTAACTTAATGGTATCTGCGCGTAAATATCCATTCACATGGTTTTTGGTCATCAATAAAGCTTTCACTTTCAAAATGTTCATACTTGAAAATAATAAGGGAATGAGTATTTTTTCAGCCATACTTGCTTTGGTTCATTGTGCACCCTCAGTATCACGTGATTTTAAGACTTTTAGAGTCCAATGCTTTATTGAAAACAGCTCTTTAGAAAGAACCCTAATGCTTCCAGGGGGTTTCAGAACATTTTATCTATCTACCACTATTCCCCCAGGTACTGGGGCTTAGTCTAAGGCTAAGTCCCCACTTTCCCCCACATCGCCCTGAGTCTAGCCTGGGGTCCCCCCCCCCCCCCCCCTTTTGGAAGCCGATTACAAGTGCATTAACTATGGGTATGAACTTATCGTATTTTCAAAGATTTTTCACTATTTAATTGTTCAATACTTTTTTTGATCTTGATCATTTTAAAACTTTTGCTTACCTTGAAAATGTCTAATTTGTATATATACAACCATATGCATAAATGTTGACCCTTGAGATTTTTTTATTATAAAAATTTCCAACCAAAAATTAGCCAAATATCTAGTATTAATTTTCACAATGTACACTAATTATATTTCATGGAAAACATTGTATTTAACCTTTATTAAAACATGTTTTATATTGAAAATTACCCATAATTACCTGATATATCTATATTTTATTTTATTTACAGTATTTTTGCAAAGCTCTGTATATATATATATATATATAGTAAAGATTGGATTAAAGACGAGACATGTTCACTGTAACTCCGAGTTTCGTGCTTACGCACTCATCAGACAGACTTTAATCAAATTAATTAATCAGGTCTGTCTGATGAGTGCGTAAGCACGAAACTCTGAGTTACAGTGAACATGTCTCGTCTTTAATCCAATCTTTACTATATATCTATTGCTCTGCATCGCTATGCATCAAGCACTGTTTCACCAGTATAGACCACATTACATACTTTGTTATATATACATATATATATATTACATACATATATATGAATACAAGCATATAAACAGTATATCACAAATTCTGGGTATTATTTTCCAGAAATCCCTAGTGATGGGTAACTCGAAGAAAAAAGAATCAGGGAGGATATCCCATAATTTCTGATATTTACAGGGCCTTTTATAATTAAGCTACCTTGATAAATTTGGCAACAGCCCAAGACACCAATTTTGGTTTTCTTTGATGACCCTTGCTTGCTTGTTAGCCTAACAAGATATAACTAGCTAAAAACTAGTGTGAGTTGCGTCAGTGCTTTTAATGAAACAGTAATCATGATAAAAAAGTAAATTATACACCGTGAAAAGATGAAAAACTACCTGACTTTTCGGATGCTAGTCCTTCGTCGGAGTAAAAGAGAAAGAGGACCCTCTAAGTTTTTTCATCTTTTCACGGTGCATAATTTACCTTTTTATCATTAATGTTAGCCTAACAGAATTGTTTCAGATTTTGAATAGCTTGCAACCTTGAACCTTAATTTTTTGATAGGAATTGGACAACAGGTGTCTATAATAGTCTGTATAATAATTTATTACTTAATTTGTAGCATCTTTTTATTAATACTATAAATCTAGCTAATTTTTATTGCCATGCCAATTTTATTTTACAGCTTCCTTGCAATTGTGACACAACCATACCATCAATGCATGATGCTGATGTTCCAATTCACTCTGTGTCGGCATCCCAGTCTTCATTTATTCATAGCGTGCAGCCATCAGAGTGTGGTAGTCTTGGGTTTGTCTTTGGTGGGGTTATAATGAAGATGATGGATGAGCTTGCTGGATTGGTAGCATTCCGACACTGCAAGACTAATGTAGTAACTGCATCTATTGGTAATTACAGTTTATTTAACACTACATCATGATGTTTGCATACAGACACATGCACAAAGAGTGACAAAATGACTAATTGACAAGTTTTCGTTTTTTTTAAGTTTTTGAACATGTCTATAATTTAATATAATAAAAAAGAAAATAACATTGCAAAATATTTCACTCATTTGGTGCACATAGTCTACACGTATAATTTAAACTCAACATTTCTTACGTTTTCTGCAGATGCCATAGACTTTCATGAGTCAATCAAACTGGGTCACATAGTCAATCTGACAGGAAGAATAACATTCACCAGTGCTAGGTCTATGGAAGTTAAAGTCATCGTTGATGCGCAAGACCTCTTCAAAGGTATACATTACTTCAACATTCTTCCTTTTTTTTGAGATCTTTCACGATTCCGTAATGAGATATTTGGTTTTCCTCCCTCGAACTCATAAATTCCCATTTAATTTGGTGGACGTTGATTACTTTAGGCATAGACCATTATATTTGCTAGTGGCATCAAGACTGTGATTTATGGCAAAAATGATTACATGATATTACAAACAACAAGTTTACCGATTATTCACTAATTTCAAGTCTCCTCCCATTAACAATGGCCTTTCCCTAAGCCATATTGATATGCGGTTGGAATTTTGGAGAATACCTGTCACCAAGAATTTTTCAAATGAATATTGATAATTATTATCTGCAAGCACTTGTTTTAGAGCATGTAGTGCATTCTTCACTTATGTTTCACCTGTACCATTATAATATTGATAATTATTATCTGCAGGCACTTGTTTTAGAGCATGTAGTGCATTCTTCACTTATGTTTCACTTGATGCAAGTGGGCGTCCTCAACCTGTTCCATCAGTTGTACTTCAAACAGAAGAAGATAAACAAAGGTTTGATGAAGGGAAGAAACGATATGAAGAAAGAAAAAAGAGGCGTCTCAGCCATTCTTGATTTTGCCCACAGTGGAAGGAGCTTGAAGTCTGTAACTACCTTCATCAGCTGTCAACTGACCTTTATACTGCCATGACCACACTTGCTCTTATCTTTAGCTGTTATTAAGGTCATGATAGTTCGTGAAATTTAAAGACGAATCGTTTGTGTTGTTGTTGGTGGTGTTGAGCATTTTACATATATTTACGTATAATTTGTCCCAATATGTAACAATTTAAGAGAGTCATTAGACAAATTTGTTCATGGGAGTGGTTAAGTTATTAATATAAGTTAAGTTTGAAGCATTGCAGTATACACGTACTTGCAGGAGTCTTGTAGCGGTAACATTAATTGAAGTCTTAATGGTATGCAAAATAGGTATTTGACACTAAATTGGGGGTAAAACCCTTCACAAGTAACTGATGGTTTAAGGACATATTTTTAGAAATTTAAAGTCAATGAAACATGAATTTTATTTATCTTAATATGGTTTATAATTATATAATAAGAAGTTATATTAATTTTTCAATTTCCCATTATAGTAAAAATGATAATTTCAATCAGATTATAACTATGATACAAATAAGAACATACGTAATAGGTAAATTACAAGCCTTAGATGAAACGACTGAAGAAGAGTGCCATACAAGCCTTTCACAACTTCAAGTCGCGTAAAAAATGAGCGAGCGAGAAACTGCTGGACAGCTGTTTCGGCCTGTACACAGTTTCTAGTTGAGTTGGCTCATTTTTTACGCGACCTGAAGTTGTGAAAGGCTTGTATGGTACTCTTCTTCAGTCGTTTCATCTAAGGCTCGTAATTTACCTATTACGTATTTTCTTATTTGATATACGAGCCCATCCCACATGGGGCATTGCCTCATCTATGATGATATGATACAAATACAGTAGTAAGATATAATTTTCACAGGATTTTTACCATTATAGCGGTGGTTATCCATCATATCTGGTCAGTAATATATGCAATAAACCTATTAAACTCAACAATAAAAGTGTTGGTTAAATTCGACTTCCTTCATGCATGCCTGCCCATCAACATATCAAAAAAAAATTCAAATATTTGCTGACCTTGTTGCTGAATACTGCCATGACGCACTGATTTCGACAACGTTTACTTTGGCCTACGCGGCTGTCAAGAACATGTGAGGGATGTTGCGAGCAGATGTTAAACTTATGTTCGCCGGGATTCACATGAATATTTCAGTATACATATAAAAAAACACAAAACACCATCGAAAGTGTGCGTGTATGGTTTTTATTAACGAGTTGTGAAGCATCAAAAAACGAACGAGCGAGTCTTCGAGCAACGATAGCAACAAATGGTACTTTCCCCGGATTCTCTTTTCTTCTACATGCGCAAACCAACAGGAGGCAAACTTTTGTCGACGCATGTAAACGTTTTATTTGATTTTATATAAAACAGTGAAGGAAAAAAATCAAGAAAGGGGGAAAGAAAGGAAGGAATGGACGGATACACGGACGTTGGTCATAAATAGAGAGTAGGCAGATTAAGATTCCCGTTTTTCCTTCCCGCAAACGGCAAACGCAACCACGTTTTCATCGTTTCCCTACATTTCACTTTCCTTTTTGCAAACCTCGATTAAGACAACTATCCTTTTGTTTATCTACTACTTGGAGATTTTTGGAGATTCCTTTTCAATTATTTTAAAGAAATTTTTAATCGTCAACTGACGATTCTCGTTTGCAACAAATGAGAAGCTTAAAGCTACAGCCCTGTAGCCCTGTAGCCCTGTAGCCCTGTGCGGTAATAAGAAGTTCCACAAACACTTAAATTTTATTACGAGTTTACTGGAATCAATAAATATTCCATATTAATAATATGGATTATAATATATATTAATCAATAACTACATCAAAGTTCCCATCTCTTTGGAAATGTGCCAAAGTTGTGGCTTTGTTTAAATCTGGTAAAAGGACAGATCCGAGTAATTATCGTCATATTCTGTCCTACCGACCATCAGCAAAATACTTGAACGTGCAGTCTTTGAACAGTTATACTCATATCTATCATCAAACAACCTGCTGTCTCAGAATCAATTTGGTTTTCGTCCAAGATTATCGACCAACATAGCCCTTTCTGAATTCTGTGATAACATACTCACCGGTATGGAAAAGGGAAAAGTAACTGGAGCCGCTTTTCTTGATCTCTCGAAGGCATTCGACACCGTAGATTACACCATTCTTCGCACGAAATTACAGTCCTTCGGAGTTTTGGAAGCCGATCTCAACTGGTTTGGTTCATACTTAACTCAAAGATCTCAAGTTACTAAAGTTGGTAATACCATGTCCGAGGCTCTACCGTTACAATCGGAGTTCCCCAAGGCTCAATCCTGGGCCCTCTCCTGTTCACCATATATGTAAACTGATCTACCACAGTCGTTAAAACACTGCAAAGTAACATTATATGCTGACGACTCTGTTATCTTTTGTTCCGAAAGTACACCTCAGGAAATGCAGAAAAAAATGAACGATGATCTTCGCAGTCTGGCTCTTTGGTTTGACAGAAACAAATTAACAGTCAATGCATCCAAGTCTAAGCTTATGCTTTTTGGTCATTCTGTAAGAACTGGTCCTTTTTCTACCATGTCTCTAACAATCTGTGGAGAGGACCTTGAGCGTGTTGACAGCTTCAAGTATCTGGGTGTTACTCTTAATGATCGTTTAACATGGGACGATCACATTTTCAGCATTGCATCTAAGATACGCAATCGAATTGCTGTTCTGAACCGAGTCAAGTTTCTACTACCACTATCTGCCAGAAGAACCTACTACAACACTATGATCAAGCCCATCTTTGAATACAACAGTATTGTTTGGGGAAACAAAAGGAACTCTAGATCTGTACAGATGGAATTCCTACAAGTACTCCAAAACAGGGCAGCAAAAACGATCCTTGGAAGAGATTTGCATTCATCCGCGACTCAAGCCTTGACAGTGTTAAATTGGATTCCACTGGTCAAGAAAAGAACAATAGACCGCTGTATTTTTGTTTATAAATGTTTAAATCACTTAATTGACCATGACTTTGGCTTTTATTCATTATCACAAATCCATTCTTATAACTCAAGATACAAGGACAATCTTAGTTTTGAAAGTGTTAGGACCAACTGGGGTTTTTTTAGAACAGTTCCTCATTGTTCTAAAGACTGGAACTCTTTAAATCTAGAAGTGAGAAATATTGACAGTCTGAAGGTTTTCAAAAAGAAGCTTTTTAAGATTTTTTCATGATCACATCACATATTTATGATGGTTTTTGGAAATTTTCGGGGCATTGTGGTCGCGCGCGCTGGTGTGGGGCTTGGGTTGTTGGCGGAGCGAAACTTTAATTTTTAAACGACAATACCACAAATTGTTATATGGCTACGAAATTTTCCGACATGACGAACACTCTGATTGGTTGAAAGATGACCACGTGACACTAGGTAAATCTAATAATTGTCGTTTCAAAAATATAAAAGACTATTTAGTGAATCGCGATACTAATAATTATTATCGATATTCTTCAGTCTAAATAATAATAATAATAATAATAATAATAATAATAATAATAATAATAATAATGATATTTTTTTAGACACGATTGATATTACAACATGGCTGATGTGGTCGTGTATAATTTTAAGACTATGATAAGATAATAATTATTGGAGATGAGAAGAAAACATTAAAATAAGTGAATAAAGAAATCGATGAATAAGATACCATAAGATAAAACTAAAATCAAGTTCTTAACAGAGTTGATATAATAGATATAGTTGTTATTTACATATTTACATAATTACACAAAAGTCATACGTTGCATTTTTCTGTTGCATTGTTCCCATAAATCAGTACGAAGGGCATGTTTTAACTCCTTATTAAACATAGATTTGGATTTGAATGTTCGTGATTTATCAGGTAGCTGGTTCCAAAGTTTGGTACCTTGGAGTCTGATTGATTTCTTGCCGTAGTTGGTACAGTATCGTGATAGCTTTATAATGGTTGGACCCTCGAAGATTGTATCTAACATCTCGCCTTGTGAAGAGTTGTTGCAGGTCATGGTGCGAGTTTTCGTCGTGTAGGCACATGTGTGCATGTACGAAAACACCAAGTTTGATGTTGAAGAAGTGGGTCAGTGGTTTCCAGTGCAGTTTGGTCCATGATCTGAGTTCTTGGAGTATCCCATGGCAAGCCATGAATGATACGAGCAGCACGGAAATGGATTTTTTTAGGCATGCGATGAAAAACTGTTAGACTTGGCGTCTTTTAAAATCATTTTAATAAGATCACCAATGTTTCTAAATAAAGGGAACAAGGTAAGCATTAAAAGTGTTGTTCTCCTATGGCATACGTGGTATATGACGGTGTCATGCCTTGTCACGTGGTCAGATGATTGACCATCCAAGTGTCACCAATGTTAACAAGTTTCGTTACCATGCATAGCATGTTTCGTTAAGGTGTTGTAGTCAAGGGGCCACCAGATGCGTGTGCATGGGGCCACGAGATGCGGGTCTGACCAGATGTGGGTGACACGTGCTAACCCTTTCTCCAATCAGCTTCGAGATAATGTTGGTTTTGAAGTAATGCCGTCATATCCGTCCAAGATTTGGTTAGATTAGAGATAATTTATTGACCCACGGTGAGTCCTTCAGGATTACAATAAATTTATACAATTCCAATATACAATATACAACTTACAATTCCAGTATACAATTGACAATCCAATAATATTATCACTTAAATAATGAGATATAAAGTCTGAATTCATACAAAAAATAAATGAAATAAATTATAACCTGTTCTACCAGGAAGCCGTGCACAAATAGGCTTAGCTTCCCTGAAATGTGTGTCTACATATTTGCGATTTAAATATTGTCAGTGACGTAGATGCTTATCTCAAATTTAATGGCGAATTATTCCACATTATAACCGCTATAACTTAAGCTCCTTTTATAACATTCGGCACGCGGGAGCGGAACTGCTTATCTATTCTCTGAATTTCTCAGGTGATATGTTGTGATGTCTTTTCGAATGATAAGGCACTGGCACTACTTATTTCCTTCTTTATTTGGAATTAATTATCTAATTAAAGTTGGTGGACATGTCATGGGTTCGATTTCCACCGTATCAAGAGTTTTTTTTTTCTTCTTTTAAATTAGTTTCCTCTAGCCTTAGATTTAAAAAAAATATTTTTTATACTCTTTCTTTTAACGACTTTTATTCAAGAAAATGAGTATTCCTTTTTTTCTTTAAAAAGGATGCCTATTCGGCTTTTGCTAAAACTGCAGTCAGCATTATTAGTCAAGCCGGTGCTTTTCTGGTTTAAAAATGTCTGGGAGCAGTTAGCCTTTAGTAACAAATATATTTTTGTAAACCTGCCTACAGGTTACGGGAAGTCACTGATTTTTCAGTGCCTTCCCATAGTTTAGGATATTTTGCGATGTAAATCCAGAGGGATCCAGCATCATTGTGGTTCTTTCTCCACTTTGATGGAAGATCATGTGCTATATCTAAATAATATTGGGATTCCAGCAATTGTAATCAGTGACGAGGAAGATGCTGAAATCATCCAGCAGGTCATAAATGGCAACTATGTCGTGGAGGTTTTGTTGTTGTTCTATAACACTTCACCGCTTCGCCAATATTTGGTAGCACGACTTGCAAATATAAGCCCTGCACACACGTGCAATGATCAAAACAAAGCGGTATGACAACTGACACTTGAGTATGACCAGGAACGATAATTAAAGCCAATCAGCGTAATCGCAAGAAAAGAGCCAATCGCATCGCGTACTGAAATCCAGGTACGCAGTTGGGGGTTCCCGAACAAGATTTCTTGCGCTGTTTCGCAGACGGAATTTACTAGTAAACGTTCGGAGGCACGCAGGCTAGGAGCAGTTGACTACAAGGGCTTTTACTAAACTTGGATTCTCAGTCTTAAATAGTTGATAAATTAAATTAATTCCGTCGTCGCTACATGCTATGGCGGAACATCATACTGAAAATTGTTAACCCATCAGGTTGATTTTTCATAGCTCCAATAGCCGGTTAGTTCCGACCGTCTGTTCGTCCGTCGTTCAGTAAGTACGTCCTTGTTCACGCCACATAATTCCTGTCCCTGTTTGATTTCAAAGCAAAAATAGCTTGGAAATGCAAATTTTTCTTCACATCCATTAAAAGGACCTTTGGTTATGGCTTCAAATCGACAAGCTTTATTCAACATTTTGGAAGTCATTATGAAGGGCTAAGTTAAAATGAAACACTAGTGGTAAAGTACATATAGACCCAAATAACTTTTACTCAAAACAATTAGTGTGTTATAACTAGTAAATATGCTGTTTTTGACGGTTTCTTCAGCGGAGAGTGAAAGTAAACACTACCAACCACTCGATCAATTGAGATTAACAGCTGCCATGTTAATTGATCTAGCGGTGCAAAGTTAACCCAAGGGTACACCCTTAGATTCAGAGGGAATAAAACATGAATTTTTATTGGTTATCTTCGAAGTACACTCTAGGGGCACGAAGTCGGACCAGGGAGGGGTACTCACCCTCTGCACCCCTCCTCTGGATCCGCCCCTAAGAGAAGCTAATGAGGAATGCTTTGTGATCAACCAAAATGGCGGCTATGACGTAACATGCACTACACGATACTACACCCAATTGATAAGTGGTAACTGAATCATAATCTTAGCATTTTTTCAAGGGTACTTTGATTGTAATAATTGTTATATTATGTAAGGTGACTGCCTACTTTTGGAAATTGATTTAAACTTTTTTTATAAACTTCCATTTTTTTAATTGAAATTTATTGCTGATTCCAAATCTGGAAAGATAAATGGAAGCCTACGCACGACCATTTGAAGTAAAAATTGCGCCACCGGAAGTGATTAGAAAAAAATTAAGATTCATAAGATAATGGTTATTTGCAGACTATATGATTGCACGAATGAAGGCTAGTCAATCATACAATGGATATTTTCGACAAAAAGACAAAGATAGTTTTTTCGAATGAGCTAGTAAGAAATAGAGAGTCCCGTGCAAAATTTGAGGGCCTGTTGAAGCTCAAAACGCCTATGGTTCTTCAACAAAGATTTTTCAGCGGTTTTTGACTGCGCGCACATTTTGGGCTCAAATCGAACGTTCAAAAGCAGGCATCCTCCTTGAACAAATAATCTTACAACCTTGTACCCTTAAACGTGCCGAAACCAATAACATAACTAGGGAATGTCTTTAACTTTATGCATGTTATTTAACTGAGAACTTAAGGAGGTTTTCGCCCCCTCGAATTCCAACTACGATTACAATGCATATATATACACTACGATTACAATGTTAATTATACAGCTTCTCATTAATCCCATATAGGTAACTGTCCAAGTATGTTCTTAATTGAACAGGTCTTGTTGATATGGGATTAATTAGACAGTTATATAACTAATAGATCATAGGATTTCATGCTGTCCAATCCTACGGTCTCTTCCAATTTTGTTAGTCCTTGGAATTTTCCTCGTCCAATTATTTCTTAATTGGACAGCATGGAGTCCGATTACAATGTATATATATATATATAGCTCTTATTAACCGAGTGCGAGGTCCGTACCGTAAGTTATGGACCGCAAATTGACCAATCACAGCGAGTGAAATTACCTTGCCATATAATAAATATATATATTCACTAATTGAATACGATGGTTCCAATATGTAGTGAAGGATGGATGACCGTCTCTGTACTTAGATCAAGTGCCCATCACGATGATAAGAAACCACTGAGCATGACACCCTCTTTAGTTTAGAATATGTTTGATTCCTGCATACATCTAAATAATTATATAGCAATTTGTTTGTGTCTGATATTCTCATACTAACTCTCTTTTTTCTCTCTAGCTACCCAAGAGAGGTAAAATCTTGCATAATGAACAGTACTTTCAAAGAGATCATTAAAAGCAAAATATATACATTCACATGGTGCTATTACTACGTCATGACCAGGAACATGTTATCCCGTCCCCACCCCTCTACTCTGGGGAATAAGTTTAATTCAACCCCTGACACTATTGGTTTCCTGCCGCTTTATATAAACAAATATGCAATTTTGTATTGTATTACAGCTTATTTAGTTAATAATAAAAGTTGGAATAGGGTATAAACATAATACAGGAAATCCAAAAACGCTAATGAAAACAAAAATTGATTTGATTTGAAGAATAGCATCCCTGTACTCTCGTTGTTGCAGTGATCTCATGCGAATTATGTGGCTGTAACGTGGTGTGCAAGGAAATTCAAACAGCAAACCTAGCTACTGCATGTGCTCCTATTGACTTAAAATCATTATATTGAAGAATAAAGAAAGAAAAAAACAAAGGAAAGAAATCAGGGAAAAAAGTGGAAAAAGAAATTAAAATTGGTAAAATAACTAAGAATAAAAAGCAAACTGCAAGGAAAACAACAACAACAACAACAAAAATATAAACAAACAAAATAAATAAGGATATATCATATGGTATCGAGAATTTCCAAGATGTAGTCGTACAAATATGTGACACTTGTTTATAGGTTATCTCTCTTCCCTACACAAACCTGACATTGGTAAAGAGTTAGGGAAGACTTTCCTGTACACGCTGCAGATATATTAACAGTCCCTTACTAAACAGCTTTAATTCGGCATTAACTTCGAATCGAGTTAATATCTTTATACTAATCCTATTTAGAACGAATCAAGTATCATCGAACTATGTTGGACTTGATTTTTCGACCTATACTACACTACTACACATGTGCATCATTTTCTATGTTGGATCTGGAGCAGTCAAAATAAGTATAAACTTAATCTAATTTTTTCGCATTCCACAAGGCAACGTGTCATTACCTAGAGTATGATACTTTTGTTTAATAGTTACGCATGAGAAGCCACATGAATATGGGTAAAACCAAAACAAAGAATTTTATTATCAAGAGAGTGACACGTGGTCTGAAATGCGAAAAATATCATGCTTAGGTGGATTGGTACAGATATCAGTCCGTTCATGCTAGGTTCATGCTAGGTTCATGCTAGGAATGCAGTCAGATTGAGTAGTGTATTGCTTGACTATCTCAAGGTCAAGAAGCATTATATGATATATCATCCATCATTACGGTCTTAAGGGATAGTGGATAATTTCATACTTGTTACATTTGTTCGGCTTTTGGCTTGATATCAATTCCAGAATCTGCGTCCCTAAGGCTATTGAACTTGATTGGGTGTGCGTTGCTATTAGCCAAGTTACTGGAAGGCACCATTGAATTTCTGGATATCGAAGAAGAAGTTGTTTTCTGCGACAGGTGACTGCTGCGTATGATCTGCATGACCCTGTTCTGTGAGGAAAGCAGTTTCCAGGCCTCTTGGAACTCCCTTTTTAAAATACCGTGCATAACGAAGATCGCGAATCCCTGGAATGAGCAGGTGATGGTAAAGAGGTACTGCAGCACAAGTGTAGGCGATGTTGCTGCAAATCCTGCAAAAATCCAGTTTAGACCAAGCAAGATGAACACAGAGATGGTTGCCCGGAAATTAGCCATTTTTGAACGTTTTTCATGGGCTTGCGGCATCTTGAATATCTCACGCATCACTATCACGAAGAACACGGTATTTAAGACAACCAGGAGGAGGACTGGTGACAAAAGTGCATAATAGAATGCATCTTGCTTCATCCAACACCTGCCAAATAATGAAACTTTTTTGGAGATTGATAATAAAGCTTAAAAAACAAGGCAAAAGCCGCAAAATATAATGTTAATATTGCTATAATAAACACATATGCACTTGTAAAAAATTGTTTCAATATCGGTTAGACAAGGCGCGTATAACCTTACTCACTTACCCTTAGTCATAATGAAATAGAAAAAAAAACACGTTATGATAGTAATTATAAAACACGTATGCATTCCCCAAAACATGAGACAATTTGAAGTGTTAGCAATAGCATATTTTAATTTTTTTATAAATTCAATTAGAAAGAACGAATTGGATACTAATTGATGACAAAGTATAATGCATTCGCGCTTGTTGAATGTGACTCAGTTCCAGATGCGGTAGTGATTCTGTTGCGATAGTGATTCTGTTGCGATATCGACTCTGTTGTTATTAATTCATGCAACTTACAGAGTGTGATCTTCAGTTTCAGGAACATGAAATCCATAGCTGTTTTGGGATGCTACCACTGTAATACCCACGATAATTCCTGGAACGACTAGTAGAAAAAATATATATAAATCAGTTGGGCACGCTCTATGAGTTCAACCCGATCATGCATTTATAGCTCGGTGAATAGTATGATCTGTTATTACTAACCCCATCCGACAAGTGAAACTCTACACATGAATTCGTTCTGCGTCAAAACTGAGGTGTCGAATACCTGGTGAAAAACAGACAAAGAAATTACTAAATAAGAACTCCAGGTGATCTGACTAGGTTCGCAAAGCATGATTTTCGTGATCGAAAAAAAAAATGAACCCAAAGAAACAGCGCAGCTTAATCGATTTTGGCATCGGTCATCTAGCTTGAAGTTAAACTAACTATAGACCACTTTCTGGCCAATGATATTTTTTTTGTTGAAAACAACATTATTATAAAAAATGTTGGGCTTTTCTAAGCTTCATGGAAATTGACAAGAACTGACTTAACAATAGCGATGGATGTGGAATTTGTAGTAATTCCTATCAAAGAATGCGAGATGTCCTTCAGTTTTGTTTAATTTTTTCCCTGCTCGTCAAGGATTGGGAGCGCGAAGATTCATGGTATTTATTTGCAAACACGGTTCGTAATAATAATAATATTAATAATAATAATAATATTTATAATAATAATAATAATAATATTAATAATAATAATAATAATATTAATAATAATAATAATAATATTGATAATAATAATAATGATATTAATAATAATAATAATAATAATAATAATTATTATTATTATTATTATTATTATTATTATTCACACTGAATGCCTCAACTGGGACACTGCAGAAACATAAAAATTACCTACATGCATTATTCACACTACTTAGTCTGCTTATGCATATTTTGCAGAATTGATGCTTGGTTTTCACGTGACGACGTTATCATAAAACTAAAATCTAAAGTGTTCACCCCTCAAAACTGTTTGTCAAATATTGTGTTTATAGCATTATAAGAACAGTCTTACCAAAATAATTTTGTATTATCGATGTTTGTCCAATTCTGTCAAGCAATTATGTCACTCATTCTTAATACATTTGCAATTCCCTACTTTCACATCCCCATAATACTTTGCGTCTTTGGGGGTAACCAAAAGGTAAAAAGCCACTTATTTTGCTGAAGGCTGATCAGACAATGTTGACAATACCTTGTTTAGTATCCAAAAATAAAATGAAGAGGAAAAACCAGAAAAAGATAGAAGCTTGAAGACGTTTAAGATAAACTTTAAAAATGATTTCGTAACTCAATATACATTTTCTGTCAGACCAAAACTCTCGTTGATCCGGTACACGCAAAATTAAGGTTGAATAAACTGATAATCAGTATTGTACAGATAAAAGCAGATATAGTAGAAATTCAATTAATAAACCTTTCAATTTGGGACTGTTTTTTTATTGGTTACCCCCCAGCACTACCCCCCCCCCCCCCTCCCCAATCCCAAACGACGCAAGGCATTATTGGGATGTGAAAGTAGATAATATAAAAATTTGATTGAGTAATAAATTTTTAGCTTAGTAAATGGTTGGTAACTTTATTTTTATTGTTATTGCAAATTTGAAATGTTTGCAATTTGCAATATAAGCATTATTTTAACATTAGTGATTTGGCCGCTATATTGGTGTCCCTCACTGAGACACCAAGATGGCGGACCCATATACATTTCCGCTAAAATATGGCCATAATCAATTGCTTGTATCTTCCTAACTAAATCTTCTTTTAGCTAGAATTTCGGTTGAGATATATAGTTTTGACTACTCTTTCGGCCCAAGGAAATTTTGATTAAAATTTTTTATGTAAATCCTTGCAAAATGTTTGATGACGTAGGTGAAAAACTTGTTTGGAAAAACTTGAGTTTACTTGAGTCTCACTTAAGTTCCCGAACCTATATCCCAGCTTGTTATGATATATAAATAAAATAAATAAAAGATAAAATAATAAATAAAAAGGAGTAGTTCTTCATTCACTGTAACTCCAATTGGAATTTAGAAGTTGATTTTTGCAGAGGAAGGAAAGCCGGAGAACCCGGAAAACCCTCGAGGCACAGGAGAGAACCGACAAGCGACTCTACTCACATATGCGACACGACCTCAGCGGGACTCGAACCCGGGTACGTCACCCGTGTTTCCCATACATACACACACGAGTTACAAGCTAAAAGACACTTAAATATATTATTACCTTTACGATATCTTGATACAAATTGTACGCTTCTATACTTGCCCAAACCATTGAAGCCAATACAAAATAGTGAAGCATGGCTGCTATGGCTTTACATGTCTCAATATTAGACTGATCCTTCACTTGGCGGATCCCAAACGTGTAGAACAAAAGTGATCCCAAAAGGGCCACACACATCTGCACAAGAATTTGATTTGCTCTCAACCGTCGTAGTTTTCTGAAGTAAACAACATTACCTTACTACCTTACTTTTTTAAGCATGCGTTGAAAAGTTGATTTGTTGTCGTGACAAAGTGTTTTTGTGTACTTCAGTGTTTCCGTCTCCGTCTCCGTCTCCGTCTATATATATACTCTCTCTACATATACTCTCTCTTTCTCTCTCTCTCTCTCTATATATATTTTTTAAAATATATACACCGGATCACTAAAACTTTGACATTCATTGATATATATTTATATATATGTCCCCTTTTTTCTATTGTATTTCCACGATTCCTTTGTACCGCTGGGAGGACAGGAACACAAAGGAGCATGAAATAGTCAGTAGCCTAATTGAACTTATTATTTTCTTTTGTTCCTTTTTCACGTGTAAACGGTATCCCAGTTTTTGAAATAACAAAGCTACGAGGATTAAGGGAATAATTTTAAAGTCATTTAAAAGTTGTTTTTTTTTCTTCTAGTTTTTAAAGCTTCCAAGGACTCCTAAGGTAATTCCGAGGTACATGCGCACCTGGAATAGAGCGTTAAGTGAAAAAGCCTAATTGATCAACCCAACATATTACCTTGAAAACATGATGGTAATGATAGTCAGAGATAGTCCTAACAGTGAAAGACCACAGCCAACGTAAGACAATATAGAAAGTACGTCAAGATTTTTCTTGGAAATCCCATCGTTCTGGTGAAGAAAGGCTGCTACATAATGGGTCCTGTATTTTAAAACTTCTTCTATTCGATGAGCTTCAGTTTCTGGAAGATTCTGTTTGAAAAAACAAACATATAGAAAGAAGTGTAAGAAGAAGTACGAGCCGCAGGACCTGCTATTCTAAATATAATATAATCAAATAAAGTTGTTATACTTAGATAATAAAGTGTAAACAATAAACTTAACACAGAACTAAATTCCTACGAATTGCAATTTCCATTGTTTTCTATTGTTTCATGTCTATTTAGTAACAACGGGTTTTGTATCACAGATTACTTGTATTTATATTATACAGCAAGTGTATGTATGAACTGTGGATAGGAGATAGATAAACTTAATCCGATTCAATTCGATATTTTTACGAACCCTTAGCCTCATGTCAAACGAATTTCACATTAGCGGAACCTTATGACATCAAAGAAGACCGCCTCATTATCCATTGTTTCTATTAGGTTCGATTCATTTGAAGTTCGACGTTTGACCTGAGCTTTATCAATCTATATAATTAAGTTTAGTATTATAGTTACCTCCAATATTATCGTATCATTAATGTGGAGTTTTGGACTTAACCATCCTTCGCGCTTGTTGCCTGATGTTGGTATCCGTTTTCGCAAATACAAACTAATTTGTTTCAACTTATTCTTGACTTCCTCCACATGTTTCATACTGCCTGCTTCCTTTGCAATATCAAAGTCAAGATGGAGCAGCACTAGAAAGTAAACGCCGCTAACACAAAAAACAGATGATTAATAAATAAAAACAGAGTATGACAATGAACTACAACATTAATAACTAGTAAAGAAAATATTTAAAAATCAAAATTTCAACGGCTTTGATGACATTCTTCCCCTGATAAGCATCTTTGCACAATAAACAATTAATATAATTATAACAACAATAATAATATAAATAATGGTAATAAAATAATAACTATATTTAATATTCAAATAACAAACTTTATTAACAATAATAATTCTTCAAGATACGAACAACAATTAAAATAATAATTCAACAATAATTTCTTACTAAGAAAAAAAAACAGTTGTATTTTGTATATATATAGATATAAACGACAATAATAATAATAATAATAATAATAATAATAATAATAATAATAATAATGTAAACTTTATTATTTTTTCCAA
Source organism: Actinia equina (assembly GCA_011057435.1). Taxonomy (NCBI): domain Eukaryota; kingdom Metazoa; phylum Cnidaria; class Anthozoa; order Actiniaria; family Actiniidae; genus Actinia; species Actinia equina. Next base: position 287,840 of record WHPX01000898.1, read on the forward strand.
ATTCCATCGTAAATCTCGCTATATATAGGCAATTTACAATAAGCTACTTGAATCTTCTACATTTAAGTACATAAAAGATACTAAAAACATTAATCATACTTTTTTTTCACATTTAGTTGTAGCGCCAAAGTTAAACTTCATCAAGTCAGGGTTATCCCAGATTTTGTTTCTACAGCAAAACACATCAGTAATAGGTTGTTCGAATAGCAATGTTCATAATTTTCCTTATTCCATATTGACTTTGGTTTTTGTCGAAACCTACATTTTCTAACATTTCAATAAATGTTGCACAATCATTAGAAAATACTACGAGGGAACCTATTGAAAGATTAACAAACTTTACATGGCTATAATCACTATTTAAATCACTAATAAGTTTTTTCTATTTTTTCTTCTTACAATCAGCATTATTCTTAAGGTTTGATTCAAAGCCAACAGTAAGTTCCAATATATAGAGTGTACTAGATGTTTTTCAAATCAAGTCAGGGCGATAACTATCGCCAGTTATAATTGAAGGACTGTGATGATTATCAAGGTCAGCATAGAGAGTAGAATTGTCATTGGTTTTGAGTGATGAGGCGATAAAGTTGAGGACGGAATTATGGCGCCAGGAGTAGCGATCGAGATAGTGTTGACATCCACTTACTATATGTAAAAGAGATTCGGATGAAAGACAAAATGAACAATCTGGTGATTGCGACGGAGATACCCCATTTTACAAGATTTTTACTGGTTGGGAGAGTGTTATTTATGTAGCGTACGGTGAAGTTGTAGATGTTCTTAGGAAGGTTGGATTGTACCGATGACCATAAGCCATTTAGATTTGACAGGGAATAATTGATTACGTTAGTGAAGAAGAACTCTTGGGATAGCAAATTTTGTCTAGTTTATGTTCTTGTTCTGTATGGAACATTTTGATTACCTCTTTTGTCGTTTTGAAAGTGTCATATTGAATGTTAGTGTGGTGATTTGATGTTTTCCAAAGATGTTGAATGTCAAGGTTTTTCGAAGATGTTATGGACTTTCGTAGAACGGTTTGACACTGAGTAAACTTAACATAGGGAGGGCAGATGTTTAAGCCAAATTTATTATAAGGAATAATAATAATAGTAATAATAATAATAATAATGATAATAATAATAATAATTATTATTATTATAATAATTATAATAATTATAATAATAATAATAATAATAATAATGATAATAATGATAGTATGTATATTTTATATAGCGTCAAAGACAATATGTTTACCTAGAAAATAATATTGAGTTTGAGACAGGAGACAGGAATTGAATATAGAAGTTCAAAATAAGAATATGAATGAAAGTAAAAAGCTAAAATAACATTAATCAGATCAAATATAGTATCCTATGCATATCGAGATTAGCCAAACATTAGTCATAGATTAGTCATTGATCTCATCCAATGAAAGTAGATTTTCGTGGCTACTGCCTGGGAGAGGCGAAGCCACTATTTCATCGAGCTAGTTATGAATTACTAGTTATGTAAGTGGGTAAGTCCGTAAAACCAAAGGAAGCCCAAAATTTTTCAATCCATAATCTTCTTAAATAAAGTTGTTGTTCTCCTATCCAATTATTGCTTTTTAAAATTATATCTTACAACACACACAAACAATAAAAAATACATATATGATTACCAATATTAATTTAAGCCCTAAAATTCATAAAATCAATATCAACATTTCGTCCTATATTTATATAAATGTTACTTTTAAAATGTTAATTTTTTTCACCAACACAGCTAATTCAATTACTTATTTATCCTTCATATATCACAATAGTCAGCTACCAACTTACTCTATTCCTTTACTGTATAACAATAATTTCTTATGGCAGTTTTTCACTAATAATAATCATGGGTGTGTATGTATATATATCATATAATTATAAAACTTATCAGCAAAATGTTTTTTGAATAAATGCGTTTTAAGCAGCTTCTTGAATGATTGCGTGCTATTGACATTGCGTATTTCTGCTGGGAGGGCGTTAAAGATCTAGTTCAACACAGCTGCAATACAAAATTGTAATTTTAACTTACATTGTCGGCTGCTTAAAGATTTTTGTTTCCTTTTCTACGAGAGTTGAATTTGAAGGTTCAACATTCGTCGGCGGGCTATAAACAAGATTTTAAAGGGGATTAAAATATGTGTTATAAGCGGGTGTTGTAAATGAAGCTATGGCTGAAATAAAAACTGATCTATACCTATAAAAAACATGTGTCATTGTCATGTTCAGAAATGTTGCTTTGCTCTGATTTACAGACGTCATTGCTGATGTAACGAAACCCTGAAACTGGAAAAAAAATACATATAAATAAAAGTGTAAGAAAAATCTAATTGTTACAAAATTGAAAATAGCTAGAGAGAAAATATTATCTAGATAGCTCCAGCCATCTACATATAACTACAGTAAATCAAGCTGCAGAGCGCGTCTCACATACAAACTATACCAAAAGCAAGAGCAAAACCAAAAGCAATAAAAAAGACAACAACAACAACAACAAACAAGACAACAACAACAAACAGGGAATAACAACAAACAGGACAACAACAACAAACAGGACAACAACAACAAACAGGACAACAACAACAAACAGGACAATAAAAACAAACAGGAAAACAGCAACAAACAGGACAATAACAAAAATCAGGAAAATAACAACAAACATAGAAACAGACAGCAAAGATAATGGACAGTTAAATATAATATCACTCACTCCATCAAAAATATCTTGTGAAAGGTTTTTGCGAGGTTTAGATTCAGTGTCCATTAAATTAATGCTGAAGTTACGGTTGAGAATAACACCAGATGCACGGTAGAAAAGGGTGTGATTATCACCGGTCACCAAACCTGGACAAGAGGAATACCAATTTCAGCTTACTTATATACATGACAAATAAGAACCAGGATGCACTAGGGGTGATGTGACGATACAATCAGCGAAATATCATGACAACTTTCAGATTTAAGACTCTCCAATCAAATTGAAAGGGTTCTCTTTTGCGTGTGAAATAGATATAAATGAGCCACCTAAAGCATTGAAGTGTATAAATGAATGAGAGGGTCATCATATATCGAGAAGATATAGAAGTAAGTTATAGTGCTTGGGAACAAGGTTTTTCCGGGCGAAAGCCCTTGGAATTAAATTCGGAAAAATTAATTTCCGACCTCGCTGGGATTCGAACCCACGACCTTCGGAATTGTACTACCGATGCTCTTCCAGCTGAAGTACAATTCCAAAGGTCGTGGGTTCGAATCCCAGCGAGGTCGGAAATTAATTTTTCCGAATTTAATTCCAAGGGCATTCGCCCGGAATAACCTCGTTCCCAAGCACTATAACTTACTTCTATGTCTTTGACTATTTCATTAGTGCCACGCGGTCCATATATTCTCATATATCGAGAAGTGTTAATAGTATTCTTTGTATATAGTTTATAAGCTTAGACGTCATCAAAGTTTAAAAAGGCATTTAACAGATAATATCAGATTAATTTGAGAAGAAACATTTAGTTAGCCTTACCAACTGAAAGTAGAATACACCAACACCCAAAGATCTTGTAAGCAAAACGTGAGTGATTCATGGTCGAGGATTATCTAAAATAAAAACAAAATAGTAATATACAAATAAAGATTCTACACATCATCCAGCACCGGTGCGGCAACGGTGCGAAATGGGGATACTTTTTAGGGGGTACTTTTTAGCTTCCTGAGGATTCGGCCGGATGACGTCATGACTATTAGTCAAGGCAGGAGAGATTATTTCCCCGACATTATATACAGTTTGCGTGACAGCTCCATTTGTATTCCTAATATATTCTCTATCTTCAGATTGATGGTTAGTGGTTTATTTTCTCATCTGCTTGATTGGCAGCTAGATTATTAATCTTAACGCATCAATAGTATTTATAGCCGTTTATTTCAATCTCATATTAGTGAAAAATGTCTGACAATGTACATTTTGGTCGTCTCCTTTTCACCAACGTAAATGAAGGCGTATTGAAAGATATCTTATCTTTAAACTTTCACTGAATTAAAAAAACGTAATAAAGTAAGTTCACTTATAACAAATTCATTTAAAATTTCATTTCATAAAAAACTACACAATTAAATGTGTATGTCTTATATCTATTGTTTACTCTATCTCAAGGGAGGGCCAAAAGGTTTTCGAACGCAATGGGAGGGCCACTAGGGCCATTAAAAAAAAATGATATGAATTTCGTACGAACAAACAAAAATTACTATTTTAAAAGGCGATGGTCGGGACAGTCTGGACAATTCTATTCACTATTCGAAACTGTCCTTTCCCTAACGCCCTTCAGTGCTTTAGGCAGGACAGTTGGGACATTTTCTTCGTAGTCATTAGTCCAAAATGTCCTTTCCCTCATGCTTTGAGGTGCAAAAAGTCGGGGCAGTCGCTAAATTTTGCTGGCTCGCTATCCGAATCAAGAGGTATCGAACGTCGTATTCCAGTTAATACTAATTAGTAGCAGAGCAAACGTATTCAATACATTGCATGTTCTTCGGCTGAGTGCCTGCTTAGTCTAACCAGTACTTCGGTTGAGTGACTGCGTATCATAAACTCTTTATACTCCATTCATTTTAATACAGCGGTTTGTTTACTTGTTTCGTCGGAGAGATGGAGTAGGATCTTTGCAGGAGACGTGCACCGGTCGGTATTTCTTCTTTGCCTTGGTAGTCTTTTCTCTACCAATCTTGCAGTACAATGGCGGCTGCGATGTACAGTATATCTTTTGTATCTCCAAGAAGTGTCTCCAAACTGGCGTGTTAGCATGTTCTGCCGTGCAGCCCTCCAAAACACACTCCGGGCATTTCTCCGAGAGGAACAGGATAGTTCTCTCTTTTTTTCTGTACGTAGTTTTGGCATATCTTCAGGCCTGCGTGCATTCTTTGTTGGGCGACGCCGGTACTTCCAGTAGTCTTTCTGTATTTCTGGGTATCGAATAGTCTACTTTCCTAGCCAACTCGTAGTACGTATCCAAACCAGGTCCTTCGGGTACGAAGACAGTGGTTACGTTGTTTTTCCACTCTAGCAATATTTCTTTCCCTGGTATGGCTATGCGCATATTGTCGTTGGTATCGAACTTTCCTGCCACGCATGCGTCCAGTATTGCTTCCGTGGCCAACGCAACGCAGGTCTCTTTGCCTTTTCGCAATGCTACTCGGTGTCCTCTTGCCGGCCAAACAGTATCTACGTTTTTGGGTACTGCATAGCCCAGTATTTTGTACTCCCCTGTGGGTATTTCTTGCATTCGGTGTACTTTGGGTCTCGGGGCCTTCGAAGAACAATCTGCGCAGGTTGTTTGTTCTCCTGGAAATTCTATCCAATGTTTTACTGTATTTCCCCAATTCTTTCTCTATCATCTTCCTGTCCTCTTCTTTCTGCCGCAGTACGGAATTCCTTTGTTCCAGGAGTTCTGCGTGGTATCTTTGTGTAGCTTCGACTCACTCGTCTCCTTCCAAATCTTCTCGAATATCTTCCAACCTTTGCTGTCGTTTTCTTTTGGAGAGGAAGGAAATCCTGCGGTCCGTAGCTACTTCCAGTATTCCAAACAAACTCTTTTCCACTCCGATCCTTTGCGCTTTCTTTGTGCGCCAAGCCCACTCTACGTGCTCCGTGGTTGGGAGAAATTCCGCAATCGTAGGTGGATCTTTGTGCACTCTGGTGGGTTTATTAGACTCCGCCAGCACCTTAAGGGAATCTTTCGTGTAACACCGCAGCTGAGCTATGTCCACCGGGTCCAATCCGCACACATCTTTGCGGAATATGGGGCATTTGCGCAAACCAAACTCTGCTATGGTCCAAAGTACGCATCGTTCCCATTTGTCGTTGCCTCGCACTCGCACGCCGGCTATGCGTCCTGTCTTCGCGTGGCAGTACCACGCTAGAATGATCTCTTTTGTCTCCTCGCAGCAAATACACAAACATCTATCCAAATTTTCCGCGAGCGCCAACCACATGTTTTTGGGTGGTTGTACTACGAATATGCTTTCTAGAGATTCTATGGTTTCTGATATGGCATTGGTGTGTTCTTGGAGAAGTCTTTGCCGTAAATGGATATTTCCACCCTGCTGCATCCTCTCGCCTGCACATCCGGGTGCAGGAATGTCCTACGCAGATGTTCATTGGGACAATGCACGTACTCTGCTAGCTTTGCGCCTACTGGATTGTGGAATTCTCCGGCTTCGAAATTGAATACTATTTTGTTGTATATTTTCGTGCATTTTCCGTTTTCCATCCAAGTGCAAACGTGGCTGACTACTTGGTACGTATTGTCCAAATTGGAACCTCTGCGTCCACCCAGTTCTCCTTGCATCTCGTAGCCCAGCTGTAGCAATCTGAGCACCAAAGCTTTTTTATCCAAAGTACCTCGCTGGTCGGAAATTATTTTTTCCGAATTTAATTCCAAGGGCTTTCCCCCGGAATAACCTCGTTTCCAAGCACTAAAACTTACCTATATTTCAATATCTTCAACTATTTCATTAGTGCCACGCGGTCCACATACTCTCATCCTTATAAACGAAACAGTTTAGCATTTGTATTTATTGCATAGCCCCGTTTTCAGTTGCGATTGGTTATTGTTTATAGTATGGTTCTATACAATATATGCAACTAGATTAATTAGATTGTCCCTAATATATATATTTAGGCACTGCCTAAAATCGGAGCTCCCGATACGGAAGTCACAGGGAGAACAATTGAATTTAAACTGAAAGGTTAAACTAATATCCTGGAAAAAATCTTCAATAATTTTTTATTCGAGATGAAGATAATTTCTCCCATAATAAAAACCATGCAGTGAAATCGAATCGAAATGCACTACATTGTTTTTTTTTTGTTGTTGTTGTTGTTGTTGTTGTTGTTTTTGTCTTTTGCGCGCGCGCGAGTATACTCTCCCACTTAGGAATTTTGTACACAACTTTCTTCAACCCACAGGAGCTAGTTTTGGTCTTCGAAGATTCTTCGAAAAAGTTTTCCACGCCGACAGTTTAATCTTAGGCTTTGAATCTCTTTTACTTAAAAAAACCAAAGCTATTTACAGATAATCCAATACAATATCAAATGAAGTGAAATTTATCTCGGATGTCTTTCATTGAAATCAAAAATCTGGAGACTTAGGTCAAATCAAGACCAAAAAACAGACTTTAAAACTGGTTAAAGTGAGCAAAAAAGTAGTTTTACTTCATTAGGTCTTTTAGAGTTTCCCAAAAACAAAGGTTACATTCATTTAAACTTGACAAGAACAACTAAGACAAAATAGAAAATAATGCAAAAGGCAATGTAAAATATAAAATGACTAATTTATTTGGCAGTAAAATAGCGTTTGTAAATGTTTTTGACATTTTTTTTAGATTTTTAAAGTGAAAGTCTAGTAGGTCTTCATACGATAACATCTCTCAAAAATCTCTCAACAACACAAATTTAAGCTCATTTTTTATAATCATACTTGCTCAAACAGCTTAATAAACAGTTGAATATTTGGTAAAAGTTTGTATTTCATTCAATGATTAAATAAATCATCTGTAGAAAGATATAAAGTTATTAAATGAAAGTCTTCTTTGTTTTGCCGATGGGACCCGACAGGAGGCGAACAAAGCTACATTTTTGTTGAACGAAAAACGTAAGATAGCTGGTTAAAAACAACCGAATTGTTAAAAACTTACAAAGCTAAATTAATAAAGAGGAATATTTGTTGTAATATGCTCTTCGTGTTATATTGCCTCTAGCATTAAAATAAATGAAGCTTATCGATAGAAATATAAAACCTTTTGAGAGTCTTTGATTTGTCGATTCGTCGAGAAAAATGCTTGTCAAAAAAATAATAATATACGATTGTTTGCTAAAAAAACACACACCTGAATTCTTGAAGAAAGCTTCTTGATCCATCTTTGACTACATGAAATTATTTTTCTTAATTGTTTTTGGTCTATAACTTGTCCTAAAGCGATTTATTCTGTGCATTTGAGACCCGCATTTGTGAGTAGTTTTGTTTTGACATCAAGCGGGATTCCTGTGTTGTGTACACGGACGGTCGGACGGACGGTCGGACGTACGGACGGAAGTGACGTCAGCCAAGCCATGAAAAATCAACTCGATGGTTTACTATTTTTTATTAAGTATGGTGGCCCGCGTGGGAGACTCGCTATAAACAACATAGGGGCAAATGCTTTGACTAAGTATAGATAGACAGATGGGATGGATGGATAGACCGGACAGACAGACAGACATATGGACAGAAAGACAGATGGAAAAACAGACAAGCTGATAGATAGAAACACAGGAATGCTTGTTCTCGATTGCCTAACCAAAACAACGAAAACGATTTTCTTTTAAAAAAGTCTCAGTTCCTAAATCATTTGATGTGATGGGATGTGCTGTTGTTTTAATGGTCACGTCGTTAATGCGGGTGTTTCAAAATGTTTGAGCTTCACAAATAATTTGCCAATCGAAATTAAATGGTAATGGAGAAAAAGACTTTCCGGCTCATAAAATATTATCTATCCAAACACGATATCAAAACACCATACCACAAAATGTTTTTGCAAAATTCCCAATGTACACAGGGCTAATCAATTGTCAACTTGATCATACATAAACATGTTTAGATCTCAGCTTGCTTTTTTCCCTTTAAGTGATATTTGCCGACGTTTTGACCAATAATAGGAAGAAAAAATGATGGTAAGATGTAATATTTGTATTTTCATTAAATCTTTGCAAGAAAGCGCCAATACCGGTCACTAATTTTAAAAAGCAGAGAATTTGCGTATTTCGGTTTTTTAACGTCTTTTACTAACTTAGTTTTTAGGGTTATGCGGATTTTATTTTTGAATTACTGGAACTGTGTAATATCACCGAATGAATGCGTATAGTATAAGAATTTTCCTATCACCGATTGAAGTAAAATCACTCAATTAGACCTCTTCACTTTTAATGACGTAGTATTGTTTTCGAGAGGAAATACAACGAATCTTAACACGAAATGTGAAATCTTCACGCGAATTTGAGTAACAGCTTAAACGCTATGAGAGCGTCTCCCATTTGTATGATGCCAGATGATTTGTCTCGTCTGGTTATATATAGGTGATTAAGGTTTTAGTAATGGAAGAGATGCCGCATGATAATTTGTATAATATAAGAAATTTAAATGGGCAAACAATGCATGAAAATGTGTAGAAAATGGGTCTAGGGATATTAACAAACACAGGAATAGAAATGTCGAGTCGAGCATATGGCGCTGGAAGAATATTTTACAAACTTATGTTAATTCATAATAGGAAATCGATTTAGTGTAACTTTAAAATCTACACTTATTTATTTAGCCTTCTCTACATTTTTCTTCTTTCTTTATTTCCATCCATCCATCCATCATCCATCCATCCATCCATCCATCCATCCATCCATCCATCCATCCATCCATCCATCCATCCATCCATCCCATCCATCCATCCATCCATCCATCCATCCATCCATCCATCCATCCATCCATCCATCCATCCATCCATCCATCCATCCATCCATCCATCCATCCATCCATCCATCCATCCATCCAGAAGTCTATCAGAAATTACGGGATTGGTAATACATTATTTAAAGACAGCCTTAAATAAGATCCTCTTTACTGTTACTCTTATTCTTTAAGTTATCGATTTCCTGAACTTCTAGTGAAGTGATAATACTAAATACTAAAGATTTTTCTAGTAGGCGTTGTTAGCTAATGTACGTGTTTCTAGATGTGTTGTCAACATGCGTCAGTATCATACTAATTTGCTGTCTTTTTTTCCCCTTTGAATAAGGAGCGCAAATTGCTAGTGACATCAAGAGGGAAAGGAAAAGGCTAACTAGGTTCTTGGTTTGGCTTTTCCTGTTTGTATTTGGTAAAAATATTGTTATCTTGTTTCTTTTCTTTGAAAAATAATCATTTCATTGTCTACAGCAACGACAAATGTATTAAATAATGCATTAATATTGCAATATACATGTATAAAGTGAAAAACTTAAACGAATCTGAACCATAGGAGAATAGATATGCAAATGGGGTGTCTTTTCTTAAATTGCTCTTACCACCACGTTTACATGTTATAAGAAACTTTAAGTACTTGTGATTTTAGTTTTTTGGCTAATATGAAATTTCGTGTTGAACATTACAAAAAATCTTAACTTTTATCTTACCAAGATCTTAATAAATTCAAAAGTGTCTATTGCCTAAAAGAACAATGCAAGTGGTTGGTATATACCTTAAATGGATTTCAAGCTTTACGAAGATAAGTCTAGAAGTCGCCCGAGTTCTCTTTTACGCTTGGGACGTTTTCGTTTTCTTGTTAGCTTGCTAATCCAAGGGAAATTATGGCTTTCAAGTTCTTTGGGAACTGGAAAAAGAGAGAAATTGCAGCTGTGTGTATCGAGCTCGTTGACAGGCTTTAGCTAAGCCTACCTGATTGGCTGATTTCATTTGTAAACGTAAATTGTGCCGAACTCAAGCTAACAAAATATGAAATGTCTTTACAATTCGAAATTTGTGACAGCTTTATTTTGGTAAATATTCAAAGCATTGGCGAGCAGTCATTTCGCCGTTTCGTGTTTATAATATTTAGGAGAAAATTGGAAGGAAACAAACTTCTGTTTTTATCATTTACATTTCAAATTTCAAACTTTTCCTTTTGCAAATAGAAAAAAAAAAAAAAAAATTCAAACCCTTTTTGCACTCTTTGTTTTTTTTAAACAGTTTCGCCGACCACTTCTTCTTTTTTAACGATTTAATCGAAAGAAGAGATCACAAACGCCAAGGTTTCAAACACAGAGGCTTCATATCTAATTATGCGCTTCTGTTGGCAATTGCACTTTTTTGTACTTTTGTGTATTTGCTTTTTGTGCGAGAGGTTATTAGATCTATTCCAGGCCTTTTTTTGTCTGAAAGGTGCAATTTTATGTTGACACATTATATTGTACTTTACTTCAAACCAAATTAAACATGATCCTTTTTCCTTGTCGCAGTTAACCCTCCCCCCCCCCCTGTTTTTTCTTTCTTTTCTCCCTTTCCCCTGATTCTCTTTATTTTCCCTTTGTTTCCCCTTTGTTTCTTATTTAATTCTTCATTTAGATGTTTTCATGGAAAACAGGACATTTAAGTCTTATTTAATAAAAGAAAAAAGCACACACTAGAGAAAACCAAAGGACATAATTTAACTGATATTAAAAAATAAAATAAGATAAAATATAAATGAAATAGTGTACGGACACTTGCACTCTTCTGGTCTACCTCGTGTTCATCACAAGCAAACGATTAATAACTCCATGGTACGAATTGAATAATGATCATATTTAAGTGGAAGAAAGAACTTTTCTTTTATTAGCATTAAACATGACCATGAGAAAAATCGGCTCAGTTTGAAAACCGGCCAAGTTCTTTTCCAACAGAGGAAATATTTCTTTTCATGGATGATCTTCAAATGATTGGTATCTTAGCAACTCTTTAAGGTAATCATTATCAAAATAAAGAACTTTGAATAAGAATAAGAAATTCAAAACTTCAAACATATGAATTTTGATCTTTTATTAAAGCTCTTAGTATTCGTTTGATTGTCTTTCTACAACTTACTAAGTGAACTATAGTGGAGCAAATAACATAAATGCGACTTATTAAATTTCTCGTGTCCTCATTGTGGGTTTAATTTCATTGCATAATTAATATTCATTTTGAGGGCATTTCTCCATTTATAAGTCTAAACATTTGTTAATATCGCTTCGTATTTTTAATCCTTCACTTTGATGCTTTTGTTTAAACACGCGGTTCCAAGGATAATACTATTGTTTTACTGATGTCTACTTTTAAATAACCTTGGCCAAAACTTTGGCGTCATTTGATGCCGTCAGTTTCTCGCTTCTGCAGCAGATGTTGGCCATTTGAATCTCTCTATCGAGAAAAATAAAATAAAATAAAAAATAAAGAGAAGAACGTGATTAAATAATATTCAATGTATTTATACAAAACCTCTCAATTTCTCTATCGAGAAAAATAAAATAAAATAAAAAATAAAGAGAAGAACGTGATTAAATAATATTCAATATTTTTATACAAAACCTCTCAATTTCCTGTTTATTAATATCACCATTTTTCAAGTGCAATTAAAGAGCGATAATACAAAGTTTGTGAACCGGTTTTAAACAGGATTTTTTGCTGATGTAAGCGCGAGCAAATGTCTTCAATTCCTTTGTTTTGCTCGCTTTTACTCGTAAAATTATTCGGCAGTAATACACAACTATTTAGCAGCACTAGAATATTGTTCAAGTGCATTCTTTTTCCTTTTCTTGTTCAGATGACCCACCCTTTAACTCCGATTGCTTTTAAATCTCTGTTGCACTTAATGAAAAACATAAGTATCATTCAAGCTAACATGGGGCGACAGCCTTGCTTGAATGCCGCCGGCCAATGTTGACACTACACCAACTGTATACATAGTCTAGTACATATATACACCATTGTTTGTCATGCAGAAAAAAGTTGGTACAATTTTACAAATACTTTGTAATTTTCAGATCGTGATTGTATTCGACCAAGAAAGTGAATATTTAATTAGCGTCATAAGTAATGCGAACTTGGTCTAATATCTTCTTGACACTTACATTTAGACAAAGGAAAAATGCATTTTAAATATATAAAGTAAAAAAAAAAATAGTGGATATATTCAGGCAGCCAAACAATTATACTTATTTATTAGTCTCACGAATGGGGCAGTTAGCAAGGTGGATAACGGTCCATCTAACTGCCAATTCGTGAGAGAAATAAGTAAGCATGAATCTTTATAAAAGTTAGCGTTCGATATTCTGGTTAAGTGATCGAGCACAAAACAATCCCAGTCAAGGCTTAGGAAGAGCAAAAAGATAATTACAATTACATCATTGATTCCCTAACGCCTCGACTAGAAATGGTTTGCGCTTGACCACTCAAACCGAATATCGAAAGTTTCAATATAGACCCATTGCTCTTCCGGAGTCCCGAGATGAATCGTTCTGAGGGACAAAACAATGGATAATTTTTTGCATAAGAAAAGACTGCCTATTGTTTTGTCCTCCAGCTGAGCTTAAGCTCGTTTTTTCGGCTAGCATTAATCAAGGCAATGACGTATGGTGCAGAGCAATACTTACAGCAAAAGTTGCATGTCTTCGGGCAGCTAGCGTTCATGTAGTCCGGGTATTGTTTACAGTAACCAGCGTTGCTTGCGCAGCTTGGTAAAATATCTTTACACACTTCCAAAGAAATAGCATTAAACTGAGTCGTCTTGAATCATCAGCCATGGTTACATCCCTTATCCCCCCCAAATGTAATTATTCAATAAAACAAGCTATTAACTATTATATATCTATATCTCTGTTTAATAAACATAATATTTTGTTATTTAGCTACGAAATATTCCGGTATAACGAAAGATGACCACGTGACACTAGTTAAATCTAAATGTATCCCGACCTGGATATTAGATACTTATTTCCCGCTCGGGAAATGAGTTCCATGTGACAATAAACAGGTGCACGTAATCAGAACGTGAAAATCGTTGATGGTGTAATATTTGGCACCAATCAAGAACACCAGAGCGGGAGCAGATATTTTGCTGTGTTTCTACTAAGAAATACAAACTTTTATTAAGAAAAAGGAGTCGGAAAATAAGAAAAAACCCGACTAAAAATGCTGTTGCTACTCTCCTCCCTTTTTGGTAGAGAAATACTATACCTTATGTGAGTTGTATTTGTAAAATTGTGGTCAGTTTCCATGGATTTTGTTTGCTAAATAAAGTTCTTATTTCGTAAACAGACTTCTCTATATATAAAAACACTTAATGTCTCCGGTCCCTCGGGAAATTAGTTAGTTTTGTTTTCCCTTAAGTCTCGAGGCTTTGCCTCGTGAAACGTCGAGACTCTCGGGAAAACAAAACCACCCATTACCCTCGAGACCAGACATTAAGTATATAATAGCCGGAAGAGGAAAAACACTGAACAAAAACAGAAACAAAACAAAAAAGAAAAAATACAGAAGAGAGACACAAAGATAGATAGATAGCGAGAGAAAGAGAAAGAGTGAAAGAGAGAGAGAGAGAGAGACGTCCTCAATTAGTTAGAAAGAATGCGACATCCATTGTTTTTTCGTTCTTTTGAACAATGTTAAATTTTAAAGGCTGTAAAAAACATTATTTGAAAAATACTGATGCAACTGACGACTCTTCAATCTCCAATGCATGCGGGCTTAGCCTGAATCCAGCAGTTGTTTTTTTTTGGTTATAAGAAATTTCTGCTTTTGTTTACCGGCCTCAGAAGGGAGACAATGCCCGCACACACTGGAGCCGGCTTTAAGCGTCCATAGAAAGTTTCAAGAGGCATACCTGAAACTCCAAGCCCAGGACTGCTTGTTCCACCAGCTGCCAATAAAATGAAATTAATTCATTAAAAAATATTCGTATCAATATTGGCCAAATTTTTTTGGCCCTACAAATGTCAGATTTAATTTGCTCCAAATGTTCCCGGATTTCCAAATGATGTACGGAAAGGATGATAAGACTGAGATGAAGTATTTTTGCAGTTCGTTACTGTGCGACGCGCCGTACCGTGAACGGTCCTATGCGTTTTTGATTTCTTTTTGACGTCTTTTTACAACTTTTCGACAAGTTTTAAATGTGCTCTTTACCAACTATATTTTGGCGCTTCACTTTGATGTTTCTATATTGTTATCAATGTACAAACTCTGCATATAGAAACATGAAGATGAAATGTCGATGTCTAGCACAGTGAGACTAACCCAAATTATGTGTTATAATGTTGATAATTTCAATGAAGTTACAAATGCTCTTCTTCCCAGTAGACCAAGGCAGCTGTGATTTTCAATCACCTTCGTAATATTATATGTTAATCGAAAGTGCATTTCAAATCGACCACGTGTTTCCAATGTTGTACCACGTGGACAACATGTTTACACTATGTCATCGAAATTCAGTCAGGCTTTTATCATAATCACGTGGTGTAAAAAAAAATCAAGTAGTACAATATGGGCATCACATGGTCGATTTGCATCGTAACGTCTGTTAACATACGAACGCGATGAAAAAATAACAACTGCCTCAGTCTACTTGGAAGAGTAGTAGTCGACATTAAGAACAAAGAAAAATTATTCTTTATTAACTAATTTCATAAAAATATACTCCAAAATATTCTAAAAAGAATTTTGTCTATAGCCGAACGGACAAATTTGATTTCGAGTAAAGCAAATGTGACTAATGTTTATATACCAAATACTTGTACGACGAACCGATATTGAAATCCTCACACCAACTATAGTGCAAAAACGACACGGACTTTTCTCAAGCAATTTTAATGAAATACTTAGAAAGAACTGGAGCTTATCATGCCGGGTAAACAACCTTTTCACATACCGTACAGATACTTGATTGCATTTACATCTTCTTTGCCAAGAGAAAGGTTTGGAATGTATCCAGGTGAAGATGGAAACATAATGGAATTCTTGTCACTAGAGTGAGCCAGGCCAAGTGTATGTCCAATTTCATGAACAGCGACAGATAGAAGGTTAGTGCCAGAGTAAACGCCATCGGTAAAGAATTCATCGTCGTCAAAATGGAGTCGGCCATCAGTCGGGAAAAAAGCATGACCAAGAATGTTGCCAGATCCATCAAAGGGCGTGTTACAAGTACCATGTCTTTTGATTCCAAACCTGTAGTTAAACATTAAAAATTAGTACATTTATTGCAGTTGAATTTAACTTCTTAATAATTCAATAAATAAATAGTTCCTGAGCATTATTAGAACTCAATGCTCTTACATAAGTGTCCTAAAAGTCAAAAACAATAAATAAAAATATACAATATCATTGAGGAAAAAAGAATACATTACAATATCGATTTTTGAGGAAAAAATTAGGATGCGAACAAAAAAAGTTTTAAGCGCTGATTTAAACGAGCGAATCGTACTAGCAGTCCTCACGTTGTATGGTAGCGAGTTCATTTTATTTGTACAAAAAGGAAGGTTGGGAGGGGTTGACTAATTACCCTTCCAACCAATGGCGCCACTGGGTCTGCCCCGGTTATAATGTTACATTTTCTTGAGGGAATTGAAAGCAGTAGCTTTGTTCAGTCTGGATGTGAGATGAGTCCATTTGTTAAAATTCCAAAAAATCATCGGCCAAAATGCTTTTAAAAAGGACCATTTAAGAGTAGATGTCAGCAAAAATCAAACAAAATCGAAATTTGTTGGCAACAGTCAAAAAATCGATTTCGCTTATATTCAGGTATAAGGTAGACGTATAGCCAAAACAAATCGTGGTATACTTCGTTTTTTGAAATATGGCGTTATTTCCGAGAAAAACGAGAAAAACCAATTTGTGCATAATTGACCCTCTGAGAGAGCCAAAATATCATCCAACTTCGAGTGCCTCGCGTGCCTTTGCAAAAATGTGTATGGACTTGATTGTTGAAAAACTTTTTTAACATTGTCTTGGCTTTGAATCTGAGAAATTTTATTATTTTCCAATGAATTTATGTTGGAGAAAATTTTTTTATTAGCAAGTTACTTTGGCACGTCATCAAATATAAAGAACTTTCAAAAAATATTTAAACCATGTGCTATATAAAATAAAACGTCGATATTTAGAAATTGAGAAGTTAAAACAATGTTCTAATCGTGAGTAAAGTGATTGTTTTGGGTATTTTGTTCTGCAACGAGTAGTGGAGAATTAAAATTGTAGAAATTTCGAAGAAAAAGCTGCCGTTCTTTACCATCAAATGAATTTAAAATATTTCCTTAAAGAGCAAAATATTTAAAAAAAAGCTAACTACTAGATTGAAATACTATAAACCTACATAGTTTGAAAAGATGGATTTATAAAATAAAAATTATCCACAATAAAGGATCATTTTTCCAGAGTCAGGTGCTTTTACAAACATCAACAGCGTTGCGTTACCCAAAGTTCGTGATCGCGCGGCAATCTAAAAGAAGTGGGTGTGACCTTTGATGCTACCGCGTCACACCTTTAAATGTCACGTTCGTATTTACAAAGACGAATTCTACTGAAAATATCCTTATACGTTCTATTTTCTTTAGAAGTAGGCTTTATTGGACCATAAAGGATATTTATATACAGTCATTATCAATCATTACGCTTAAAAAAAAGATGATATGAATGTAAAATCCGTATATCGCTCAGCTGATAAACGATTTTTAGAACAGTCACCATTTAAAGAATTCGTAAAGTATAGCAATTTTCTCCAACTTTAAACCCTTATTACTCATCTCAGATCAAAATACCCAAAACAATCACTTTACTCACGATTAGAACATTGTTTTAAATTCTCAATTTCTAAATATCGACGTTTTATTTTATATAGCACATGGTTTAAATATTTTTTGAAAGTTCTTTATATTTGATGACGTGCCAAAGTAACTTGCTAATAAAAAATTTTTCGCCAACATAAATTTATTGGAAAATAATACAATTTCACAGTTTTAAAGCCAAGACAATGTTAAAAAAAGGTTTTCAACAATCAAGTCCATACACATTTTTGCAAAGGTACGCGAGGCACTCGAAGTTGGATGATGTTTTGGCTCTCTCAGAGGGTCAATTATGCACAAATTGGTTTTTCTCGTTTTTCTCGGAAATAAAGCGATATTTTGGCAAATGAAGTATACCACGGTTTATATCGCATCCAGGTCTTCCTAATACTAAAATATGAGCAAATTCGATTTTTTGACTGTTGCCGGCGTATGTTCGATTTTTGCTGACATTCTCTCTTAATATCGATCAGTACAGAGCATTTTCACGCAACGTTACGACGTCCTTATTGGTGTACCAAACAATACATTTTCTTTTCTCCTGGAAATGAACCTTATTTTTATGCAAAAAGTGTGCAGAAAGTTGTCATTTTTTGTTACACCAATGTGGCTGCCTCGTCACGTGATTGAAAACGCTTTATAAGCAGCGTCGAAGTATTTAAAAAGAAGCACATATTTATTTGAAAACGAAGGGGTATAGAAATATACTCGAGCGAATAGTAATTATTATCATTATTATAAGAAAGGAGGGAACAGTATACTCAATATCATAAGCATTAGTACTTACATGATCTTGATGTTAGCTTTAGACAAATCATTGGTTAAAGTGAACACCATTCCACCAGCATCGGCCCAGAACTTGAAGGCCTTAGCGATGATAGCTTTTTGAGCCGCCACAGACATGTCATTGGTGTATCTCTCGAATCCATAAAGCAATGACGTTGTATTCCACTTCTTTTTAGAAATAGCAAAACGCTTTTGTCGCTCGCCTGGAAAGAAAAAAAAAAAAGAATCCATTATGAAATACATTCGAAATTTGGTCTTTCCAGAATTCTTTTGAGTAACCAAAAAATGTTAGTTAGTTGCAAGAGGAAGCTGGACATGACAGATCATGCGATAAATTTATCCAGCTATGAGTTCCAACCCCGACTTGTGACTTGGGACTATTGTTTAGCTGTCATCCAGCTGAATTTGGGAAATATTAGTAGATACGTAATCGATATGTCAAGCCTAAGGTGTGGTTAAGCTACGGACACACGGTGCAACATTGCGCGCAATGTTATATTCAATTTTTGTCGATGTTGCGAAATTTGTCTCACGCAACGTTGCTGAAGTAGAGAAATATCCTACTTCAGGAACATTGCCTAAAATGTTGCGCGGAAAGTTTCACCGTGTGTTCGTGCCTTTACAATTTCTTCATTGAAAGCCGTCAATTGAAAAGAAAAAGGAGGTAGTAGTAGACGAAATAGCTATTCAATGCTTTTTTGAATGAAAAGGTTTTGTTAATATTCCTGCCAGTTTTCAAATATATTGGCAATAACATCATCACGGTTTTACCCATCTTTTTGTAGCAATGAAAGGAAAAAACGCTTCCAGCACGAAGCAAACCAAAGATCAGGCACCATCTTCCAATATATGATATTCCACCACAACGACAAAGAAAAATCCAATTTAATCCACAACCTCTTTGTGTTTTAGAGTCCCCCTCGAGGTACATTGGATCAGTAACCAACCCGTAAAATGCTTTTACTCATCCCACAATCAACCCATTAAAAAATCATTAGTAACGGCTGGACGCTAAGGGTGGTCACTGTCAGTGTATAACTTCCGTAGTTATTCTTCTACGTCCCTCCGATGAGGTAGTAGGCAGATTAAGATTCCCGTTTTTCCTTCCCGCAAACGGCAAACGTGACCACGCTTTCATCGTTTCCATACATTTCACTTTACATTTTGCAAACCTTCTCGACAAAGAAAGTATTCTTCTTTTTATCTACTGCTTGGAGTGTTTGCTATTCTTTTCCACTAATTTTAGATATTTTTTTAATGGTGAACTGCCGTTTCACGTTTCCAGTAAACGAGAATCTTAAAGTCTCTAGTGTGATAGATGGGACCAAAATTTTACGTGGCCATCCGCTGTAGATACGTGAAGGTCTAGCCATTCGTAGGTGTTATTACAAAGGCAGCCCCTTCAGCTCAGTTAATTTAAGATACTGGCGGTCATATGATCCAATCACATTTGAGATAAGAAAATAGAATAATCATTGGCAAAATTATTTTGCTTAATTTTAATTCTCGCAAACCTCAATAAATAAATTAGTTTTTCATCAGGGTAAGCAAACAGATATCACCAAGGTTACTTGCCTGGTGATGGGTCATCAATCTCAACATCGGGTACCCCACAACGTTTGCGTTTCATCTCCTTCATTGTTGCATTGTCTAGATGACCAGTAACTGGAAGGTGCATGAAACGTTGGAATGTTTCCACGGCTGTTTTAAAGTCGTGGTTCCCAGTGGTATGATGAGATATATAGTTATAATTTTTCAGGAAATTCTGCAACAACCAATTAAAACAATTATGCTGATGATTATGATATTCATTACATCCATTTTGAAATCACTACCAAATCCTGCAATCTGATTGGTTCCCTGCAGCAGTGATTTCAGCCTAAATCGCGCGATTTTGCACATCATCTGATATGAGCCAATCACAAGAGAGAGATGTCATTTTCTAGCCAGATATAGCATAGTTAATAATGTTAACAATAATAATAATAATAATAATGATAATAATAATAGTAATAATAATTAATAATAACAGTTAACTATGGTTATAGTAAGGAAATAAACAAGCAGTCAGTGAGCATTGGCTGTATTGACAACAGCCAGTTCACTACAACCCTGTTGTAGGATTCCTAGGATTCATTCACTGTGATGATCAACACATCTATCATTATTCCACCACAGTTCTGCCCAGTCAATTTCCACACTTATTATCTATGGGGGCTTGAAGAACCCAACAAAAATGACCGCTCGCCAACATGATTGGCTTCATAGCTCAGTTGGCAGAGCATCCCACCGGCATCGCGGAGGTCATGGGTTCGATTCCCGTTGAAGCTTGAAATCACTTTTTTCAAGTCTTTCTTTACAGCGTTCGCTTAGATCGCTCATTCACTGTGATGATCAACACATCTATCATTCCTAGGATTGTCTTGCTATTTAATGTAAGTAAATGATTCTTAATACAGCCATGCCTTTTGCTCCTATATAAATTCATTTTAGTTTTTTGGATCGAAGTGTTGTTTTTCAAAATAAATGGAGAATCATTGCTCGATCAGTATAAACAAGTTCTCTTAACAGCATGTTTGAATCGAGTGCTTGTAGATTGGAAGTCATGTCGGTTTAACTGGAAAAAACGTCTTTTTCAAAAAAGATTTCAAAATGGATATAATAAAGCGGCAATTGAACTTCGTGTCGTGCAATTTTGGTCTAAAATAAAACTTGCAATTACAAATCGCACTCCCGCTACGCTGTCGTGCGATTTTGTAATCGCTTGTTTGATTTCAGACCAAATTGCACTCCACTCAGTTTAATTACCATTATTAAATAACCTTATACAACTACTTGATTCTCAGTCTATATAACTGATGTAAATAAACTATGAACCATTAGCCCAATAAAATTTATATTTCAACGATTTCAGAAACACCAATTAACAACAACAATACATACAAAAACAACAACAACAAAAACATCATCATCACGATCAACAACCGGAACTATAAGAACCACACCGAGTAAAACCGAGTAAATATAACTATAGAGATCATTATAACAACAATATTTCTTTGTCAAAACAACAACAACAACAACAATACATACTACAACAAAAGCAGTATCATCATCATCACCAACAACAACCGGAACTACAGGAACAACAACAATATTTATATTTCGTTGCAGTAAAATCAGGAACACTATCACAACTAACAACAACAATGATGTGGAATTACTTACAACAGCAATTATCCTCTTAAAAAACGAGTCATCGGGAGATTGCTTCTTTCCTCCTGTCGTCCTAGCTCTCAAAGGGTAAAACTGTTTTGTCCGTCCATTTCGTGGTTTTCTAATAGAACTTCGACTAATTCTTTCTAAAGTCGCAATCGAGTAAGGCGTGGTCCCGAAGGCCACGACAGTAGCGTCAATGGTCGGTTTTCGATTAACTTTGGAAATACTTCTAGGCTGCTGCAAGGATTGCAGCTTTTCTCTTTTCAAGCCAAATGCGATTTCTTGACTGTCGAAAGGTTCAGAATCGATGGGATGCTCTTTAATTTCTGGTTTCGAAGAGACGATGTTAAAGAAAAGCGGGAACCATGAAAGACAAAATAAAATGAATTTTATAGTTTCCCCCATGCTTGGCAACAGGGCTTGACTGAAAAACTGTAAATCCAACCCTTTTATTTATTGTGTCACTTGAATTAGGTGTTTTGGATATTGCAAGCTCTCAGATTTCGTAGAAATGTTTTGAAGTGGAACACTGTAAATCTCTTGTAAAAGCCTCTTCAGACATCATTACCTAAGGTTTTTATTTCACTTAATGGCTCTTCAATTGTTTTCCGTTGCAAAAGAGTGCTCTCCACTTTATATGATGTAAGGTATGTCTTACTACGGAGAAAAAATCGATTGCATAGACTGCATTTAACAAAATATATCAAAATAGATAGAAAAATGATGGGTAGCAATAGTTTAATTACCAATACTGAGAAAAGCAATTAAATATAGACTGACTTGAAATACGAAGGGTTTTTTTCAAATCCCGTGCATAGAAGTATGCGAATATATCAAATGTGGTCACACGTTTGCGCACTGCGCTCTAAGCCCTGTTGGTTTTTAGCATTCTTAGTGCAAAAAAACAAAAGGAAAACATTAAAGTGATATTAAAGTGATATTATTAAAGTGAACATAACAATTGGTCTTTTGACTAACTTAAAGACACATTTACTTTTAATAAAGGCGATATATATATATATTTTTTGAGACTGTTTGTTTTTTAATCCAAGTAGCTATCCACCGGCCAACACTCCCACCACCAGTCGCAAACAGACCTGGAACAAAACCTCCTCGCGGCATTGCTATCAAAACACGTTATTCTTTCACTGTTTCTTTATTTCGTTCACTCCTTCGCTATTTCTTAATATATGTTATTAATTTTAGAGCTAAATTTGCTTCATGATATAGTCTTGTTTCATAATTTTAAAGGATGCTTATCAAAATCTATTAGCCAGGGTTAATGCTCCTTCAATTAAATGCTATTTTGAGCTTATATGTTTTGAGAGTGTTCCACAAATAGATTATCCCCCCCTTTCACCCCCCCCCCCCTCCCCCCGCCAATTGTAAATTTATGCTTTTGTAGATATTTTAAAAGTCTGTGGGATTCATTTTGAAAGTACTTTATAGCTTTGTCCTCGTAATCGAGGTAAAGAATTTTAAAGTTCCGTTCTCTGGATTGGTTTAAGCACTCTCTTCCCTGGGCAGTTTTGGAAGTTTGCTTTGGGTATGTGAATGGGTAGGTGTTGAGGTAGTGTATTTATGTCACTTGTGTTGTAGTTATGGATTTTTCAGAGTTTAAGGAGGCTTTCTAGAAACTTTGCACATCAAAACATTGCAATCACTTCATCACGTAAAGCTCACGCGCTAAATTGTTTCTCCAGAAGGATGTGCGCACACAATGCCCGAAAACGTCATTGAATCACGATCGCAGCGAGAGATTCGTCTCTTTCTACTGATTTTTTCTTTCTCTTATTGATCATATCTGTAAGCCAATTAGATAAAAGATTACGCATTGTTATTGCAAACAGTTCATTTTACTTTAAAACCCATATTTTATCCTCACTATAGGGCTATCCATCGTATCACTCCTAGCCAAATACCTTACTTGCCTACCAGATAACTATTTTCTCACTCTAAGTAAATATAAGTATATAAGTATATAAGTATATACCATGTATATGTTTGAAGAAACCACACTGAAATACAGATCTTCGAAAATAACTAACTTTTAAATGTTATTAATACTCTGGAGCAACCTCTGGGCTGGTTAAAGTTATCCAGGGCACGGACTCACATATTAATCTATAGAATTGGAATTTTGCGTGTTTGGTCTAGACCAAGTTGTAAGGGCTCTTGTACTTTTGTCTAGTGTATTGCTTCAAGCTAAGAGATATAAAGCGTCATAAAGGTTTCCACCGTACTTTCCTATCACAGGGCATCGTGTTTCAGCTATATATAGTAATTTGAGTTAAATAAATTAAATATATTTTTACTTTTTTTTATTGGAACCATGTCTTACTGCCTTAGAAGTTTAAAACCTGACAAGAAATAGAGTGAATGAAGTATAATTAAACAAAAAACAAAAAACAAAAAAAGCAACAACAACAACAACAACACAACAAATAAATAAAAACGACGACGAAAAAAATAAAGATAGACAGAGAGAAGGGGACAGAACAAATAGTCTCACCAACTTAGTGTACAAATCACTGAGAGAATTAGTTTCTTTAGAAATCAAATTCAAAGGAAAAATTTGACAGAACACTGCTCGTTTGATCATTTTCCTTCTTGCTGGAAACGTCTTTAGGTTAGCGAATAATACAATATGCGTTAGCCAGAAGAATATGCAAGCAAAGTGCAATCAGGTCTTTGCGGATGCATTTCAAAATGTCGATAAAAAATAATATTTGTAGATGTCTAATTTAGTGTAGAATTGTATAACAATAGATAAATATATTAGGTGGCTATATAGAGTTTTTTGGCGCTCCGCTCAAGCACTGAGGCACAGGTTAGTGTCACTGGTTTGAGGTCTGCGGACACGATATGTGGATTGAGTTGTTTTAAAATTTGCTGTTCTCTCCGATGCTACGAGGGAATATTGATGGATCTTTGCTTGTTGAAAAAGTCTGCATCGAGTATCTGAATCAAAGCACCAGAAAACAGAACAAAAGAAGAGAGCGCGCGGTTACAATACTAGAAACACTAGAGTTTTTTTTTTCTTCATTGAACATGAAATGAGTAGATATGAAATGAGAGTTCTGCGCCATGAAGAGCGAGGAGCCGGCGGAGCCAGGCTACCACCCCTCCCCCACAATTTTTACTGACTGCAAAAATAAATTTAGGAACAAAAGAGAAGGGACTTTTTTAAAGATTTTTGTTGAATAACCATTTTTGGCGATTTTACGCCATCTGGAGCCCGTTAGCCGGCGGAGCCAGGCTACCACCCCTCCCCCACAGGTATCCGGAGCCGTAGTTGCCAGGCCACAGACCACTCCACTCCTCCCCCACAATTGTTACTGACTGTTTTGTTTCTAAAATCCTTGTTGAATCACTATTCTGATGGGTTAATACTTTATCAACCGCTAGATAAAATTTTCCGGCTCCGGAAAATTGTGGGAGAGGGGTGGGGTGTTCTGGGGCCTGGCTCCTCCGGCTCCGAAAAATCGTGGAGGAGGGGTAGTAGCCTGGCTCCTTGCTCCTTGCTCCTTGCTCCTTGCTCCTTGCTCCTTATGGCGCAGAACTTTCATTTCATATCTACTGAAATGTTCCGAAATTAACCTATCCTACCGGCCACATGTAGCCCAGGAATAATTAAGTTTTATTTTTTAACTATATACATATTTAAAAAAATATAATACCACTTTTTAAGGATATTTATAACTTTTTAGATATATATGAGTATGCGCACATGTATTCAAGGGTCAGGATCTAAAAAAGCAGCTCGTTCTTTCGAAAGCGCAGCAGCTGCTTAAAGGGGAAAAAAGTTTTTCATCTTAAGAAAACTTTAACTTCAAAACACCTACTTTTCCTTTCTTTTTATGTTTTATTGTTTTTCGGAAATTTTGCTCTGAACTAATAAAAAAATGAATATAATAATAAAATGTCAACTTTTTTTCATATTTGCCTGTTTTAATATCCTGGTTTAATCTTATTCTTTCTAAATCTCACACGTAAAACGTTGGCTGTACTTCTGATACTGCAATTCATTTGTTTTATTTGAAGTATTTCTTTAAAAGCTTGACGAAAATTTGCACTATGGCAGGAGTAAAGAATTGGGCTAATTGTACATTGTAAAAGCGATGCAGTGGCTGTTATATTAAGGACTTTTTTGGTTGAAATCCCAAAACTCCTCAATAATGCAGTTATGAAAAGAGGAAATGTAAACAGAACAAATACTAGAGTTACTGATAGAGAAACCTTAACTAGCTTCCGTTTCGTGCGTTTTTCGTATTGAGAATATATATCAGGTACAGTTGCGTTCTTTTTCAAGTACAGCTCTTTCACTATTTGAAAGTAGCAGTAAAACAACACAGCTGTTGGCAAAAGTATTCCTAAAATCCCGGCAGTTGTTGTGTAAACTTGACTAAATTTTTCGCTTGGGTATTCATGTGTGCAGGATCCCGAACTACTTTTTTTCTCGTCAAAGACACCAAAAATGTACGTTGGCAAGGTCAGTATGACGGCAATGAGCCAAACAGCAATGACCGCATAACGAACTGTTTCATTTTGAAGCCGGATTCCATTTTTCATGGGCTTTACAACAGCATGGTATCTCTCGATGGCCAGAACAGAAAGTGTTAAAATGCATGCAGCATATCCAGTCGCTGGGATATGAAAGTCAACAAAAATCTTGCACATTAAGTCAGCGAATAAACCGTCTTGATGGATAAGACCTTGAAGCGAGATCAATGGAAAAAATACTAGAGTTAAGATGTCAGAAGCAGCAACATTGGTAAGGAGAATGTTGGTGGTTGATCGTAGAGAACGTTTTTTCTTTACTGCCACAATAACCAAAGAGTTCCCAAATATTCCAAGGCAAATTAAAATACATAGGATAACAGAAAGAAAAGTAATTATCACCTCTTTTGATTGAGACAAAGTCATCGCGAAATGAGAGGAGGATTAGATTTATCGACGACAAAATCAATGAATAAATAACTATCGTTTATATGACATGCAACACCTGTGTCCACTTGAAATGAAAAATCCATATTTACCATTGCTTTTAAGAACAGGAAGCTGTCTTCTGGATTTTTAATTCACTTCTATAGACTCCTTGTACTATAAACTATAACAGTGTTGGTTAAAACAAAGGTCTTTTTGCGAATTGAAAATTTCATTATTATTAGTTTGACACCCTGGCGGCAATTTTGTGTAAGGACATAATAAAGCCCTGGCAGTTACACCAACAGTGCTTACTAGTGCAAACCACCTTTCATAAGATCATAACTCATTGTCAAACGCTAAGGGCGCTATATGAATCACCCATAGTAATCATAAGAGCCGTTAATGGAAAATTGATGGGCACGTCAAAAATCCAC
Source organism: Actinia equina (assembly GCA_011057435.1). Lineage (NCBI taxonomy): Eukaryota > Metazoa > Cnidaria > Anthozoa > Actiniaria > Actiniidae > Actinia > Actinia equina. Next base: position 314,575 of record WHPX01000898.1, read on the forward strand.
CAAAAACTTTCCCCAAAGAAATATGTGTATTTTCAAACAACTGTCATTGCTTTCAAATTAATCTATTCAATCTTTACTAAGAATTCCTTTGTATTTGGTTTTGTCACTAGGTAAGTATATTGCCAGAATACCTAGCATCCGTGGTTAAGACCAAAACAATTAAGCCGGACTCAAAAATTTTAACCAAAAAGGAAAAAAAGACTTTAAGGCTTTCTTGATTCTTGATCAGTTGAGTGTGCTTGAAACTGTTATTATAATTATATTTCCTTCCGAGATGCTTTTGAATTTGTTGCAAACCATCTTTACCATCTTTACTTCTATAATAACAAGTAGAATCTACAAGCATCCAGAGACCAACCAATATTACACTATACAATTAATTTGGTAGGGTAATTAGAATTACACAAATTAATTTTCATCTAAGGCCCTTTCTAGATCGAATTAGAATTTAGAAAAAATGATTTTTACGGAACGATGAAAACCCTCAAAGCACAGGAGACGATTAAACAAAAACAAAAACAAAACAAAAAACAACGACTCTACTCATTGATGAATGAGGCTTTGGCGAACGCCAACCCTAAGAAACAAGGGTGATCAGTGTATTCTAAATGAAAAGAAAAACAACAAAAAGCTGAAACGAAACTACATATGTTTCATTATTCTCCAACTCGAAATAAAATTTGTTTCATTTTGCGCGCACATCAAACCAAATTAACGACGACACATGCAATAAGTCAAACCTAGCAAGCTTCGCACAAAATGACTCAAATAAGTAAAGCGATAATCGGGAGCGATTTTCTCGGAATATCTACTTCAAACTATTTTCATGAAATACATAAACAGTATTTTAGGAATTGCTATAAATAACCTTAAACTTCAGCATCTTTTTTTCTTCACGTATGAACCGAAAATCCTTCTCCAAAAACACACATCACTAACAAGGTAATTGATTGGTTTTCGAAAGTATGCAGACACCTTAAAGCAGTTCAGTGGTTCATTAGCCATGTTACAGAGTATGAAACAACTAGAAGATGAGACAAAGTTGATTTCCCTATCACGTGATGCGTCTAAATGTAAAAACGTCTGAACGCTATAAATATTTTTTGTCATAAAGAATAATTTCAAGAACGTCCCCATTGGAAAACATGCACATAAAAGTCTCACGACAAGAAAATAAATAAATAATTAAAGAATAGAAAAATATTAATAATGGATAACGATATTGCCGAGATTGGAATTGTTTATAAAATTTTGGATGAAAGCAAACATTATTCAACATTTTCAAAAATAGAAAGTATTTTTTTTCAAAATTTGTTGACTTTATTATTGTACCTTAATTTATATATTTTATTTGTTGAATTTTACGATAACAATGTCATTTTCTTCATACTTACCAATATATGCGAAGATATTAACTGCATTGCGAGAAAACATTTTACTTTTTTTTATTTACATTAAAATTTTAATAATATTACAGCTGAAATTATTTCCATTTTGGGGGTAATTAGCAGTATTTGTATACATTTTCCCTTCATCTGTTTTTGTTTCGTTAGTGTCTTTTCGAATAGTTATTGGTTGCTTTCGTATTTCGAAACAGAAACGGATTCGTGCTGTAACACTCACAATCAAAGTGTATAAAGGTAAATCACAAACTGTTAAATATGTGAAGCTTTCTTACTCGACAAACAGCACACTACATCTAAGTTGCTGTTTTGACTCTTGCCTAAAGGAAAACGGTGCGTCCGTTAATCGCCAATTTAAAAGATCATAACTTCATGATCTGATCGATTTTTGGCAACGATGACCTCTCGTTTTGTACTTTATTTCTACTTGGTTTGTTCAGCCTTACCTTTCTTTAGTCTTGGTAAGTTATTTTGTACATTGTCATAAAAGGGTACCGAAGTCTTATTATTGATTATTTGTAGTTAATACTTAGCTTTACACCTGTTTTTGCTGCACTAAAATTTAAAATGAATATACACTCATCAATAGAAAAAAAAGTGATGTAAATGATGACAAATACCGATACACATTCAAACGCTTTCGACCATCTCAAGGGCAGATCCAGTCTGGGGGCGGGGGTGGGAGTGGGGGGGGGGGGGGGTGGTAATTGAGTTTAAGAGGGGAGGGGCTAATTGAGTTTGGGAAGGGGGAGGGGGTAATTGAATTTCTTACGTCAACACAACGGAAAACAATTAAAAGAAGCATCTAATTCTTCAGCTTTATTTTGTTTTTGTATTTCTCTGCTGAAGGGAGGCTTCAGCCCCCCTTTGCCCCCTGCCCCCTAAATCCGCCCTCGCATCTTCAGTCATACAGACAATTAAAAAAATGTTGTCGTCGAACGGCCCAAGCCTACGCAACTGGACCGAAAGGAATATGGGTAAAAATCACTGAAGCGTTAAATAGGTTTTCTGAATTAATTGTTCCCGCTAGTAGTAAGATGAAAATGGCGAGAAACAATCCATCAAACGCATGTCTTTGGGTTTAGGGAAAGAAAAACAAAGTAGTTATGATTCAGTTCATAATTTCGAAAATATGAAGACCTTAAAAATACGTCTCCTTCAACACTTCCCGCTCGCCTACGATGGTTCGTGCTGTAAACCAGGCATAACTAGTCAGATAAAATTATGGAGTTAACTCGGCTTCGATGTGTGTTGCCCAGAGTTCCTTTCGGTCCAGTCGCGTAGGCTTGAGTTGGTCGACGACAACATTTTTTTGATTTGACTGTAAATGTAAACCAACTGAGACGTTGTATAAATGCGATATATAAGAACCTCCCATTATAACTATGTTTCTATATTCATAAAACTCAAATTTCAGCCAATCAGATTATATAAATAAACCTGCCAATTCAACTTCAAAATGACAGGGTTTTTTTTTAATTTCACGAAACAGAGTACAAGAATAAGTAAAGTATAAGAAATAACATTCGCAATTAATCGGTACGCTTGATGTTTTGACGTTTTCAAAATTGGAAGAGACTTTAGGCGAGTAAGAGCGTAACAGCTTCTAATTATTGGAAACTGAACATAGTTTATATGCCATTATCTTTCTTTTTTTTAGGCAAACACACTCTTCGTCTCCAGCCTAATACAGCAGGGTCAGGTGTTTCTGGAATATTACAAGTCAAACATAATGATAAGTGGGGAACAGTATGTAACGATGAATGGGACATGAAAGATACAGTCGTTGCATGCAGACAACTTGGTTTCACTAGGGCTGTAGGGTTTTTGAAATATAGCAGAGGACATGGACCAGTACTACTAAACTGGATGAAGTGTACAGGATTAGAAACGGCACTGGAGAAGTGCAATCATGTTGGATGGGGAGTTTCTTCGTCAGAGTGTGACAAACACGTTCACGACATTGGTGTAGTGTGTTCCAGCCACACAGGTATGTCATAAAATAAAATACAAGTAAGGAAATTGGCTCATCAATATTGACCAGTATAGTTATGAATCTATTTTATGTTTTCTTGTCTTCTCTGAATGGAATACGATACAAAAGTTAAGGGCGGGTTTGCCACGAAGTAAAACTTTCCGTTTTTATATTTTTATAAAGTTGCGTAGAATTTCTTATGAAAGATCACAAGAGTGGAAAAGAGTGGAAAAGCTAAAACCATGGACGGCAGAGCCAGCTTTAGCTTTAGCCAATGTCTGTGGTATTTTATATTACCAAAACAAATCAGTTGAAAAAAAAAAGACTTCAAACTTAATTTTTCTTTAATTCCGGTCACAAATTCATTACGTAAAAATAAAACTATGGCCTCCACCAAGGCAACCCAAAACCAATAAAGCCTTGCATAATAATTTCAGGACCACGAGAGGGAAATACGAAGACATTACGACTACAGCCGGATACACAAGTATTTAGCTTTACAGGTATTCTACAGGTCTATCGCAATAACCAGTGGGGAACAGTTTGCCATCGTCTTTATAAATGGGATATAACAGACACCATAGTAGCATGCAGACAACTTGGATTCAGCAAAGCGGTAGGATTCTGGCACAAAGCAAGAGGGGAGGGCCAAGTTTGGATTAGATATGTACAGTGTACAGGACAAGAGACATCTCTTCAAAGGTGTCCTCATGACATAGTAAAACAAGATGATCGTGTTTGCAAAGAACACATATATGATGTCGGTATTGTGTGCTCTGGACCTGAAAAAAATGGTAATTAACTTGTTAAGACATATTTGAAAACAATTCTAAAGTATTATTTTTCTTGAAAGATATATATCAATTTGCGAAAGTCCCACAGCTGATAAGCATGACAAAGGCGAGGGCGCACATTTTACCGGGAAGCATACTGCCAAATTAAATGGAAAATCAATAACACAAGCCACAATGTCATATCCATTTCATTGCAGGGCAGGTGGTTTGCAACACGGGTTCGCAAAGCATGATGGTTGAAAACGTAAAAATGTGCTCATTTACATGTGACTTATTTCCTCAAGCTGCTTCTTCCGAAACTGAAAATTTACGGTATCTCTAATGATATTTTCAAAAGTTCTCCATGCTCAATAAAATACTTAAACTTGTACAAAAGTTTGAAATTGTTGAAAAACTTCACAGCTTCAGCTTGAGTTGTCCAATACTCATAACAGGCTTTGGCTGTTGCTATTATGGAAAAGAAAACAGTTTTAGAGTCTTGGTTTAGATTCAAAGCTGACTAAGATTATACCGGCGGTTTGTGATAGTTCAACCAAATAACATTTAATGAAGAAATGGTTGAATGTATCTTCATAACATCTAAGTTAAGATAAATAGTGTGGTTCCTTTCCAAATTAGTTTCTCAAACATTTCTGAAATTTCCAAATCTTTTTTTTATCGGTCCACTCTTCAAGTTGATGACCAAAGACAAATACTATCAATTGAGACTTCCTCATGGTCACCTCGAATCATCAGACTGTTTAAAAATTATACCTTTATTTTGCTGTATAAAAGACATAAATATGATTAACAACAAAGTTTACTTCTTTCTCGCCTTGCTTTTAGAAAAAGTACTATGTCAATCATTAGCTGCCAATTTTGACAGCTTGTTGTTCAATCAAACAGCTCGTCAAAGAGGTTAATCACGACTGCAAATGGGTTTCCACGCGCTTGTAAACCCATAGTTTTGAAACTAGTACGCGGCAAAAAAGTTTTTTTCTGTGTGTGCAAAGTTATAATAAAAAGAGTATCCTTTTGTCAAAAATTGATACTGCTGTGTATGTTTAAAGACTTTTTCTAGATTTTTGTTGGTTTCCCAGTCGTAATTTCGGAAAAGAACAAGACTTCGTAACGGGTGCTTCGTCCTTTTGATGTTGATGTGTGTGGCGGTACCAAATACTCTTGCATACCCTTCAAGAAAAACTAATCAAGGAATCTTATCAGTTTAGTTTAATTTAGTCTTTTTGTCACAATATAAACACATACAATTTATAAAACTTGAAATATTTTGTGACTGGCGAAGAAAACAAAACTTTCGTCCCAATTGATATTCTCTCTCCATACAATTTACATACAATACAACATTTGTAAAATATATTTATTCTTTTAAGTTATAGCGGATTACTCAAATTTTCACCGTGGCATCTTCGCGGAATTCGATGACAGCTGAATCGGAAACCAGTGCTTATTACCATTCCGAGATCAACACTTGTCAAAAGTGTGTCTCCGATTTTTGATTAGTTGCCCCGTTGCTTTTTTATACGCTCTTAAATTTATGACGCCGCTACCACATCACAAGCCAAATCCCACGATAACTTTGAAAATGAGTATAAATTAACAATCGGAGACACATTTTTGAAGAACAACTATCCAAGACGACGTCCTCCAAATTTTAGTTAAATCGGTCAAATTCCCTTTGATGCACCGGACTCAAAATGTATGGGTAACTGAACGCAAAATCTCTTCCGAGAAAAACGCAAAAATGTTTCTGACTGAGCGGAAGCGCCTTTTTTGACACAAACCGTATGTTTTTTATTACTTGCTATTAAGAATCACTATCAATTCGGGGGGGAGGGGATCGAAGAACATTATATATATCGCAAAATGTGAAAAAATAAAGTCGATACTTTTGAGCAATTTCGGGGTATCCTGATACCTTAAGACTGGAATGTATTTTGTCGTGTTTTAGTTTCTGCAGAAGCAGTTGTCTGTCGTCTATATTCAAGAGTTAGGATGTCCAGTTATAAATATTCTGTAAATACAACTCATATCGTCCGGATAGTTCAATATGAACTTTGTAGTCCTTCGCTGTACATTTTCAATTAGACGTTGGATTTTTTTAGTATACGGTGACCAAAGATTTGAAGAATGTTCGAGCTGAGATCTCACGATAGCTAAATAAAGATTTTACGAGTTCTTGCATGCGTTTTTTCTCTACCACACAAACGATTTATCAAACGAAGACGCTTGTTTGCTTTGGAACACAATTTTCTCAACATCCTTTGCCGGGGTGAGGTCTGTCTATATAACAATTTCAAGTAACATTAGGGCGCGTTAGGTAGATCTTTATGGCCGATCGATTTTGTATTGATTTGAAGCCTTAATTCCTTTCTTGTGCATATGTAAAACTTTACATTTGCCAACATTGAATTTCATTTTAGGATTGACACTCAAGCTATAAACGCGGTTAATATCCCTTCGCGAACCATTGTTATCTGAATCCGATTTGACGACTTTGTAAAGTTTTGAATCATCAGCAAATAGGGCAAGTAAGAATCACTCAGAATATAATCAGGCATATCATTAACAAACACAAGAAAAAGAAGAAATCCAAGTATGGATCCGTGAGGATCCCTAGGTAACCTATTTGGAGTAAAAACCATCAATGACAACTATCGCTTAGATAATCAAGATAATGATAATGGGGTTCTTATATAGCGTATTATCACATTGTCTCAATGCAAGTCCACCAGGAGTTCAACGTAGTTCTTTAGCTTAGAAAGAAGAATATGAACCGCTCCTTTATCAAATGTTTTAGACAAATCCATGTGGGCGATACATGTCACGTGCACCATGTTGCACACCATCTGTTTGCACAGGCTGTGTAGTTCGTATTCTTTACCGGGTTATTCCGGTAGAGGTTTGAACCAATGAAATCCCACAAAATAGTCCGGTGCCTATCCAACTTGAGCCAACAAAAAAAATATTAAGAAGTTTCTTCCTTATTTTTGCAGTTCGTCTTGTTGGTGGGGCTGATAGAAATGAGGGCCGAATTGAAGTGAAACTGGAAGGGGCTTGGGGCACCGTGTGTGGTGATTATGGCTGGACAATTGAAAATTCTAATGTCATCTGTAGAATGCTTGGTCACAAAAAAGCCGTAAAACAACAGAAATTTGGAGCAGGTAGCAAAGCACAGCCAATATGGCTGCAAGAGCTTTCGTGTAAGGGATGTGAAATGTCCATGGCAGAATGTCAAATTACCAATTATAGCTTACCAAACTGCAATCACGAAAAGGATGTTGGTGTTGTTTGTCTTCCAAAAGGTATTTCATGATGTTTATAATGAGGCAATGGGGTTACATTATCTTATAACAAAAGATAATTTCATTTTCCAATGACTATTTCATTACTTCTGTTAAATTTAAAGGTGAAGGAAACATTACAATTCGTTTGGTGGCTAAAGACATAAACTCTATTCCTATGGTAGAAATTCGTTACCATGGAATATGGAAGTCTATTTGTACCAACAACTGGGATATACAAGATGCACACGTGATATGCAGGATGCAAGGATATGAAAGAGCATCAGTAGCTATGGTAACAAGGAAAGGGAGTAACGATAAGGTTTGGCTGGATAACCTTGACTGCTCGGGGAATGAAACAATCATTGATGATTGCAAAAACGTGATGTGGAACTGGGAAGAAAAGGCTTGTTCAAATGATCTACGTGCTGGTGTGGTATGCTTTTTACAAGGTAATGATAGCATAGTTTTTGTTCAAGTAACTAAACCTATCCAGCCATTAAATACTCTTAGAAAATAAGATACATCCACATTATTTATACATTTGGGAAATATTCGCAATTTTTCCAAGTGTAACATATTGCATACGTTATAAATATCACTAAATTTTTAAAATATTTTTTTCTACAGACGAATTAAAATTGCAGTTTCACATCGTGAACAGAACAACCACGCCTGCTGGGAAAATTGAGGTTGAAAGTTACGGCAAGAGAGGAAACCTTTGCATTGACAGATTAAACTTAAATGCAGCACACGTGATTTGCCGTATACTGGGATATCAGAAGGCAGTTACCGTTTATTCAATGGACCAACATTCTAAGACCAGTTTTTCTCTGTCACTAAGATGTGATGGCTCTGAAAATTCTACAGACAAATGTACGGAAGTGAGTTTGAACCAGGTGGACAGATGTTACAATGACGAAGTTGCAGGCATTGTATGCAAACCACAAATAGGTATCCCTTTAGTTTTGACTTCTAGATTTACAAATAAATTTGAAATATAGTATTCGCGGCGTTAAGTTTTCCATAGAGGTTTTTCACTTAGAATGTAGGAGCCGTGACAGGAAGCAAAACAATATTGTCTTTATAAAACATTAGAAATCGCAATGGAAATGGTTATTGAAAATTGTTTATTTATTTTTGTTTAGAATACAACGAAAAGGAAGAACTTCGTTTGGTGAAAGGCTCAGGTGATCATGAAGGTCGTGTCGAAGTTAAACATCATGGCGTATGGGGTACAGTGTGTAGTGATGGCTGGGACATGCTCGATGCTAACGTGGTCTGTAGAATGAAGGGTTATCAAAGGGCAATCACGGCATATGAGAAATTTCCACAAGGTTCTGGTCCAATATGGCTTACTGGCATGAACTGTAAAGGGCATGAAAACAGCACATTCGATTGTGATCGCGAGGGGACTGGACAAGACCAAATCATGCAGCCACAAAAATGATGTTGGTGTGGTTTGTTATTCTGGAAAAGGTCAGTTCACGATACGATACTACACATCAATAAAACAAACTGTGTAGTTTTGATGTTTACTTTACTTTTTCATTAGGTCATTTGCAGGTCAGTTTAGAAATTGATAACAGCAGCTCACTCTATGAGGGCCGTGTAAAGATCAAGGTTAATAACGAGACTGGGACCATCGATGATGAGCAATGGGACATCCATGATGCTCATGTTGTTTGCAGAATGTTAAAGTTATCCAGAGCCATAGCAGCCATCAGCCTGTTTAGGGAAGAACGAGGCAAAGTTTTCTTCTCTAAAGTAAGATGTAATGGAACAGAGGAGTCACTAGAGATGTGTGATCACGGTGGATGGGGAGCTGGAACCCAAGATCACCTTGGTTATGATGCGGGAGTGATTTGTGAGAGACCATCAAGTAAAGTTTATAATGTTTGTGCATTATTAGCCAGGGTAGTCCTTCTATTTATTATGGATGCAATAGTAAAACAAAGAATTGACAAAAAAAACAAAAAAAAACCCAACAACAACAAAAAGTAAAAACAAAAACAAACAAACAAAAGAAAAAGAAACATAAAGTAAAAGAAACAAATTTTTGGGCGAAACCATAAACTTAAAACACATTGGGTTGTGACCAGGAGTTTTAATACCTTAAATACGGTTACAACAAAAAAAAATATAAGTTACAGATATAATGGTAATTGAACTGAGTGGAGTGCAATTTGGTCTGAAATCAAACGCGCGATTACAAAATCGCACGACCGCGTAGCTTTGTAATTGCAAGTTTGATTTCAGAACGAAATTGCACGACACGAAGTTCAATTGCCACTTTATTACATCCATTTTGAAATCGTTTTTGAAAAAGACGTTTTTTCTAGTTAAACTGACATGACTTACAATCTACAAGCAGTCGATTCAAACATGCTGTCAAGTGAACTCGTTCATCGAGCAACGATTCTCATTTTGAAAACCAACATTTTCAATCCAAAACTAAAATGAATTTATATAGGACCAAAAGGCATTACATGCATTTATTAAGGATCCTTTACTTACATTAAATAGCAAGACAGTCCTGTCCAATAGGGTTGTAAAAAACTGCATGGCTGTTTTCAATGGCCAAGACGTCACATTCAAAAGATGCCGATTGTATATTTCCCACATGCTTTTCGCTGTAATATCTTCACCTTACTTAAGCAGTTACTTTACGAAGATGCTTTTTACAATTTTAAGTACTCGGTTGGCTTTTTGAGTCCTTTTTACGGCTTCTTAAGTTTTTTTAACGACTTTTTACGGTAAAATCGTTCTTCAGAAAATTGTTTTTGAGCCGTGGCGCTTTTTTTTTCCGCAAGAAGCGGCGAGCTCAACACTCAAATGGATTCCTTAATATAATTGGCTAGAAAATGACATGTCTCTCTTGTGATTGGTTCATATCAGATGATGTGCAAAATCGAGCAATTTAGAGCTCAAAATCGTGCGATTTAGGCTGAAATCACTGCTGCAGGGAACCAATCAGATTGCAGGATTTGGTAGTGATTTCAAAATGGATGTAATAAAGTGAATAACTAAAGTAAATCAATAAGATAAACGGCAAGACTAACGAGAAAAATACTTACAAAACAAAATGGTGCAAACTTGACTTGGACTGACTACAAAAAATTTAGTTGTAGTGAATTTATACTGGAAATCTGAATAATCAATGAAATTCAAAAAACCTCATAAGTAGAGAGAACGATGAAAAACAATGAAACAAAACTGACTTAACGAAAGGTAATGAGGTGAAATGAAACATACTCCAGTTCATACATATAATAGATACTTTGCATCTTGCACCTAAAAAATAAATTAACTAAAACCAGCCCCAAAATCCTTTGTTATTATCTCCTTTAGTATATTTCAAAAGTTCTAAAATAAAAATAAAAAAGTATTTCGAACGTGATAATTTTAAACTTATATATATATATATATCATAATTCACATATATGTTTATGGTATTTTTCATTATAGTTGCCCAAGCGATGATGATGGATAGTAGTGGAAGCAATGATAGGGCTGTGACTGGCTTGTCAATCTTGATCATCATACTCATCATGGTTATCGTGGGTGCCTTTCTCTGGTATTTCTTTAAACTGAGGAACGAGAAAAACAAAGATTCTCAGGATAAAAAACAAGGTTAATATTGTTGTAATATAATGCAGTTGCACCACATTTATATTGTATTGACTTCATACAATTGTTACAAGTCGATACGTTTGGGTCAACAATAGGATAGAGTAACTATACAATTGTATCTATTTTCTGAATCATCCAGGACTACAGTTGGAAAGGCAAGTGGCCAGCGGTAGTGGTGGTAACGTCACCGATGATTACTACCAGGCCCCTCCGTCCATTGGCGGTCAAAGATACATCACAAGTCAGGAAAGTGACCGCGCGGTGCGTCAAACCCGTGGAAGGGTAAGTATACAAAACGAACATTTTATACTTGTTTATAACTACTGTATTATAATCTACTTATAGGGTGTTTCTCCTTTTAGTTTGTCTTTTTTTAATATGAACTAATGAAACCAAGAAATATTTGGTGTGACATGCAATGGTCAAAGCTTGTTTACTCTTTTAGACAATGATTATTTTTTTCAATTTATATTTTTTGCTTCAGAATGCGAGGAATGTACAAGAGAGTGAAGGGTCCATGTACTTAGAAGTAAGGAGATAAAAGAATAGGCATGCAATACGAGACTGTGGCACCTGGTTATGGATGTACTGACAGTGATTAACTTTGTGTTAACTTATCTAGTTATTACTTTGTTAATGTATATAGTAAGGAATATTCTTCTTCGCAGCCGTTCTTAGGGTCGTCACGTAACATTTCCTCCCCACAACGTCTGCTTACTTGAGCCGAACATTCCTTTTCCAAAATTGACTAATCAGCGCGAACCTACTAAAACAGAGAAGGTTTATGCTGATTGGTCGATATTTCGCGGAAAGCCACATAACAAATATGGCGTACTTCGAGGAAGTGTTTCAGCGTGTTTGTAGTGTTCATTGGAAAATAAATTGCCTATACATTTGGAATCTTTGCTCTCTCCGATCTTTTTCTAAAGCAAAAGGCTGTGTTTAAAAGTAAAGTTATATAGCACAAGTAAACTGCGTTACACAACATCCTAAATGGTCCTGTAAATCTTGTTGTTCTCGAACCACCGTGGTTAGCGTGTTTTCGAGGCTGCGAATCCTGAGAAACCATAAGAGGCAAATGTTTAGCTAAAAGATAGTATGAGCTTTTAAAATCAGCAAAAATACGGTTCTATATTTTAACAAATTCCTGTGAATTATATACCAAAATGTTCAGGAAAGAGTGGGGTTCTGGTTCTGTTTTATTTCAAAAAGAGACAATTTACAGCTTGACCCCGGTTATGTCACGCATTTTCTCTTGTAAAATACATCCAATAGCGTACATTCAACTCAAAAAATATACCAACTGGTTATGTTAAATCGCTTATCTATGCTTTTGACAGCACGCGGCATGCCTTTCAAGTTGTCGCGAACTTTTAACGCAGGATTTGATTGTCTCTTGATAAGACAATAGGCCAATTTTGATTGGCCCATGATGTAGCATCGATAACAATGGGAAAGGAATGTTCGGCGCAAGTAAGCAGACGTTTGTGGGAAGGGAAACGTTGCGTGACGACCCTAAGAACGGCTGCGAAGGAGGCTAAGTAAGGAACGGATGGAAACTGATATTTTCGTGATCAGTAACAGTGTCTTTATCTATGTTTTCAACTGTTTTTTTTTAAATACACAATTAAAGATAAAACAAATGAAGATTCATATTTTTTGAAAAAAATACAGATGAGCGTTTATTTTGTAGAGGCCCAAGAATAACCTTCCTAGACACCCTCAAAACAATAACCCTAATATGAATTCAAACATAAAAATAGACAGTCGCTTACTGCACGTGGCTACTGCTGACAGATTTATAGAAAATGACTATAATAAACATGGATATTGTAGGAGTTTGAATGTTATAAAAAAAGGAATCGGAAAGGGGTTGTATGGAAAGTGTATTCTCAATTGTTGTCAGTTATTGCTTAGATGGTTTGTTCAAGGCCGAATAGTGTTTGTCCTTCGAATTGCCCTTCGAACTTTTCATGCGCCGAACCAAGTGCTAAGAATTAAGACCATGAAAAGTACGACGTCTGAAACAATTAGGTTCAACCATAATATTAAGTTAACCAATGCAATCGAACTAATCGTTAAGATCGACTGAAGCGGTCGGAAATTACAACTTAGGAGCTACTCTGTGGTTCAAACGACGAACTTTTCATGAACCGAATTGAACCTAATACATATATTATATTTAATCGCGAAATACTTGAAAAATCTAATTGGATCAGATTGAATTGGAACGACGTCTGAATAAAAAGTAGATATTTGACGATCTTTGGTCGATCTTCAACGTGTTAGGTTCGGTTCATGAAAGGTTCGACGTATGAACTGGGCCTAAGACAGGATACCCTGTGGTTGATTTTATTTAACCATGTGGTGGATGATAGCGGCTGCGTTGTTTGAAGTTCCGTCACTTATTTGAAATATTGGATCTTTTTCTGTCTTCATTCGTTCTGTCTGTTAATCATATATCTGAGATTATTTTCACCGGCTATATGTATTTTCGTTGTCAATATGCCTATAAATAAAGCTGATCTAACTCAACTGGAGAGCTTACTGGACAAGAAATTGGCTCCAATTAAAAAATCGATTGACTTCATTGCTGCAAAGTATGATAAACTTCTTCAAAAATTTGAGCATCAAGAAACTAAGATCAAGGAAATTTCTGCTGATAATGTCGTCTTAAAATCAGAGGTTTCTAGGCTTCGAAACAAACTCATCCAAATAAAAAAGGCAGTCAATAATATGGAGCAATATTAAACAGCTTAAATTCAGCTACAATAAATATTTATGTGTTTAAATATGGCTAACTCAATCACCTGGACTGTGAGTATGCCAACTAGCCATCAATTAACTGGCTGGTTAGATGGGATACGCGCAGACCACGCGATTGAGAGAAACTAGACAGAGTATAATTGTAAGGGGAATTTTATTCAGTCGGATTGTAGTCGTACCCTACGATTTTAAAAAATTGGGAAAGCTCCAGATTCAGTCTTTATAAGGTAGTCAATCGAAATATCACACCAACGGGGTATTAAGATGTAAGACCCTTTTTGAGTAAAATTTTTTCCTATATATTTCTTACAAGTTGACAAAAGTAAATTGCAACAGGAGGGAATAGGTTTTCCACGCAAGAATATAAAGGGCTAAATTGAGTGAAAAGAATAGAAAAATTCGGGAAGCGTCGGTCATGCAAATACTTTTTTGTCCGTTGCTTTGCTTACGGTATAGAGGTGCAAGAAGAGCAACGTCCAAGCCGACTTCAGGTTTTACCCGCATGGTGAGTGTGATCACTGACTTTTCATACATTTTAGTGCAGCCGCTGTGGATAGAACACGTAAAATAATTACTTACATTTCGCATCACTCAAACACTCTACTTATAATAATCTCATCTCGTTAAAAAAGGGTAGCTTGTATACTTAAAAAACACATCTTTAAAATGCTGGAATAGAAAACAAATGTTTCTACGAAAGACAGAAACATCCACACAGGTATGCGGTTGAAGGATAAAGTCGTCGCATGCAGACAACTTATTTTTATAAGGCTGTAGGGCTCAGTGAATATATTTTCTTTTGTCATGTTTTTTCCTTTGATTTCTTACTTATTATTATTATTATTATTATTATTATTATTATTATTATTATTATCATTATTATTATTATTATTATTATTATTATTATTATTAATATTTTCAAAATCCTTTTTTTCTCTTGTTTGTCTGTTGTGCGGGAGGTCGTGCCGGTTCCAACTACAAAGATGCTGTCTTTGTAGTTATATCTGCAAATGGTTAGACCTTCAAGTCTTCTCGGATAAGGACTTCATACTGTAGATCCTGTCTCCAAGTGCCTTCCTTACCTGCTGTAAAATGGGGACAAAAAAGAACCAGTTAGATTATTCGCGTAAAAGTAGGGGATTGTCTCCCGGTCCAACAACTCAATTTGGAGGCATAACAGTAACTCATTAATTGCCCTAATTTACTGTGATGTCACTCAAAACAATATTCAATAATCTATTGTTTAAACGCAAAGAATCATGGTCGTCGGACGGGGTCAAATCAACGCAAATTCACCGAAAAATGTTCTAAACCCGTATCAATCCTCGAATATAAGTAGAAGAGCCAGCAAACGCACAAAATTTTATAGTACATATTTACCCATATTGTATTTGAAAACAAGGCCATTTTAGATTAAACTGTTTCGTTAGGAGAAAATTTAGTGACGTCATATTGAATTAGGTCAACTATTCACTCATGATTGAAAGCTGCACCGCTGCTGTAATAGTCAAATTCACCCGAAAGATTTTGCAAACGTTTTGAATTTTGTTGAACACGAGCTGCATGAGTTGCGTCGATGCATCCGGCCATTTTGTTTTGACTAGGCCCCAAAACAGCTCGGCCATACATGCGCGAGTCGTCACCAGACTGCTGCATAAAAGAGGCTGCATAATAAAAATCCGAAAGCTGCATGAAAACGTCTCCATAAATTTCAAAGCACCATTTAACAAAATTAAGTCTCCAATATTTATTACTGGATTAAAACAGTTCCTTTTTAATATCGGATGTTTCATGTTCTAACTTGTCGTTACAATTCCGAGATTTCGCTTTATTAATAAGAGTTAACAATGATAACTGACAAAGCTTTTCAGGGATATGCACTATATTACATAAACTTGAACACAAATATATCATAACCTCCGAGATAGCATTTTAAGTAATGCACCTAATAAGAACGGTAGCGCTTTCTATTGTTCTGCGGCATATCGCTTGCCCCACATCAGAATTTTGAGATTTTCTACTGCGGGGGATGTATCAACCTAGGGAGAGATGTTTGTGAAAAAATATGAACTAAAAGTCACTTCTTAAGACGTTTACATTTGAGTTTGAGGTTTTCAACCAATCACTACACCCAAAAACAATAGCAAGAAAAAGCCTCAAATTTCTCATTTTCCCCGCAAAGAATTTCTGTTGTATTGAAGCATTAATTATTGAATATTAAGACTAAAAGGGAGTTTGTCAGTCGTTAAATAAATAAAAATATATATATATACTTTTGCTCCATTTTTCGTGTATTTTCGACCAAGAAGAAGATTGGTTTAATCAATACTACAATTATCATCCTTTCTACATTCCATGCCGTTGAGTGCTATTGTTCTTATCTGCACATGCCGGGCCCGCGCGCTCCGAAAAAAGCCACCCTCAAGTATAACATAAGTTTCCTTGGACGGGCTCCATATTTTGGTGGACTGGTGACGAGTTTAGGTTTTTTACCGAAGGGTCTGTTTGATGCCTCGTAGATCGTTCGTGTCTTAACGAAGGAGAAATCGAATGACGGAACATTATCGATCTAAACAAAACCTTTACAATGATGACACTGGTGAAAAACGCACTGCGCACGCTCGGAGATGGCGTAACGTAACTAAGGGCAACTTATATTTTTGATGCCAGTATTTTAATTGTTTTACGAAAGCGCAAAACTTAAGAAAAATGTTAATCGAAGTGATATGATCATCCGGGTGGGTGTAGTCCTGAGAAGGACTGTTTGATGTGACTGACGTTTCGACAACCTGAGCGGAAGTCATCTTTATGAATCCAGTGAATGCCTTTCTTTTTGTAACAACAGGCAACAACGACTTGTTCTGGAGAGTTGGTTTACCAAGTTTGAGCATCATCCACTAAACCGCTCAATTAATTTACCGGCTCCGTATAATAGGCTTATTAGAAACAATGAACCGCCCACAACACCGAAACAGTGACTCGCACTCATTAGACCGATGCCGCCAATTACGATATTTCAGGTAATTAGGCTATTGTTATCATGGCAGTATAAATATGACCAATCTGACTTTATTCTTCACTGAACTCTGAAGATGACTTTCAGCTCAGGTTGTCGAAACGTCAGTCACATCAAACAGTCCTTCTCAGGACTACACCCACCCGGATGATCATATCACTTCGATTATTATAACATTCATTCACCTGGGTTCAGACCGTTCTATACAATTAAGAAAAATAATGAAACTTAAGGTTGTCCTTTTCGCAATAGCAAGATAATATACATTGTGATACACTGCTGATTTATACAACAACAAAAAAACAAACAAACAAAGGAAAAATTATTTTTGAAAATGTTGCCACTCGCGGCCCGAAGTCAACATCCAGCATGGCTAATTTGCAGATAATCACATGGTCGGATTCTATGTAAAAAAAAATTCTATGAAACCCAAAAATATCTTTAAAATTCCAAAACGATTATTTAAAAAAATAGCCCTGTCGCTAAAATAAAACCTACCTCGTAGATGCCGGATCAATTGTTATTGTCCGCCATTTTTTCCCCCCAACGCATGCGCAGTGCGTTTTTCACCACCGTCTACAGTGATACCAAACATGAAGGTTTTTGTTTAACGTGCGGAAAATTATTATTTACTGAATTTGCTCTTTTTTGGCTTTTATAGAAATGCTTCTTTAGTCGATATTTTGAGGCTTGGTAAATTTTCTCCATTCCTAATTTTTATTTATTGCATTAAATTGGTTCTTTATTGTCAAAACTGATCACAACTCTATCGTTCTGGTTTTCCTAATTTGAGCTTTAATTTCTCGCGCGCACGATGGCTTCAGATATGAGTAAAAACTGGGAAAAAGCTGAAAAATGCCAAGATACAGAGTTGATATACACAAAAAGCGACAGAAGAAACAGCGAGAGAACCAAGTGATTTGCCAGAAAAAGATTGATGAGATAAAAGAATCGGACGATCTGCATAGTACAATCAATAAGAAAGAAAGGTTGTTGAGTGCCAATCAGGCACATCTAATTAAATACAATAAATAATACGGTATAAGGTTGATAAAAGTTCTTACAGAAATTGTGCTACTGATGTGTCAACTAAAACGATGTTTTGCTTTAATCGCTCGCGCGATCGCTGTACTATTATTTTTTCACCAAAACTAAAGCTCAATTTCATTTCAATCTTTGAAATTTGGTTGGTAAAATTTTCTAACCTTATTTTATTGAATTATTTGAACCACTGATGATTCCAAACTCGAAAAAGTAAATTTCATAAACTTACGAATTAACGATTCATAAACTCCACTATAGAAGTTGAGTTATGAACAATCAAAATTTTGAAATGAGGTTGGTCAATAGTGAAATGTTAGAAGGAAATCATCATGGACTGTAGCTTTTATTGTTATGCATATTTCCAATATGGTCTCAGTTATGAAAAGAGGTTTTGAAAAGGATTGTGGTACTAATAGGTACCTTATGAAAGATCATTAGATAAGGGTCTGTTTCACCGGTTAGCAACACCATTCTATTCTATTGGGTTCGAATCCCAGCGAGGTCGGAAATTAATTTTTCCGAATTTAATTCCAAGGGCTTTCGCCCGGAATAACCTCGTTCCCAAGCACTATAACTTACTTCTATATCTTTGACTATTTCATAAGTGCCACGCGGTCCATATACTCTCTTCTTTGAATCATAATTACCGCGACCTAACATCTATATCACCCCGGCCTGCTCTCAGTCTGACCTCTAGCTCAGCTGGAAGAGCATCGGTAGTACAATTCCGAAGGTCGTGGGTTCGAATCCCAGCGAGGTCGGAAATTAATTTTTCCGAATTTAATTCCAAGGGCTTTCGCCCGGAATAACCTCGTTCCCAAACATTATAACTTACTTCTATATCTTTGACTATTTCATAAGTGCCACGCGGTCCATATACTCTCTTCATTCTAATACCAGGATATATAGGGATCCCGCGAGTAATGTTGTCGTTGTTGTTTTCGCATTCACCTCAAAATACAAAAATTGTAGCCTCTTAGATTTTTACTATCACAGAGTAATTCATAGAGTAAAAAGAGCGCCAAACCAAGAACCGCCAAGGAGACGAGAAAAGCAGGAAAAGAACAAGAAAGTACAATAATAAAATCTGGAGCAACAATGGCGGCGAACGTGATGCATATCGTGCTTTTGTTGAGTACTTGGAAAATCGACCAAAAGGTGAACAAGTCCCAAAAAAAACCGTTTTTAAGTCCAATTGACAAGCCAACATCTGAATTGTGGTATAAAATGTCACCTGTTGGAGTAAACACCTTGTCTAAGATGATGAAGAAGATTGCCGAAATACCTTCCCTAGAAAAACAGCAATCCAAGCCTTGCAAGAAGGTTTTGACCCGCTTGAAATTTCTGAACTGACTGGCCATGCTAATCCAGAATCGATATCGACTTACAGCCATAACCCTATAGAAAAACAACGAAAAAAGTCCCACAAACTGGTTGGATTTTCTTCTTGCAGTCAAAGTAGTAGTACGGTCAGTACGTCAGTAGTTGAAAGTTTAAGATCACCAGCAAGAAATAACTTGAATGAAATATCTGCCAATGTAGAAGGTCATGAGGCGAACCAAACAAGTAAAGCTGCCGAAGCCCCTTATAATGGTCTTGGGTTGAGTGGAGCCGTAAGTGGGCTGTTTACCGGAGTCACATTGAACAACTAACAGGTAAATATTTCCATCAATCTACAGGCTGGTTTCCATCGCTAGCTCTTTCTTCATCCAACACTAACTGAGCTACACAACAATAAAAGAACAGAAGAAGAAAAAGGAATTTACTTATTTTGATTTCATTTAGTCTATTTAGTAATTGAATATGTAATTCAGAGAAAAGTCTTAAAAGTTTTGTGTACTCACCAGTTGGCTTCTTTGGTTTGTATGACATTTTCGCGCATTTAGACTGCTGAACTGCCTTAGATTTCGATCAAGAAAAGAAAAAGTCATTATTGATTGTTGTAACAGATTAAACGAAGTATTTCAGCGAAGGCGATTTTCGAGATTAGACAGTTAGTTTTTCCCACAGTAGAAAATATTATTCTGCTCGCTACGAGGTTCAAACCAAAAGAGCAAACGCTCACCTTTGAGCGGAATTCCTATTGGTTGGGAGCATCGCATCAGAATGGTTTCCTTCGTGGGCCAAGGTTTTCTTGAACTCGCACGATTATTTTCTTTTTTCTTCTTTACATTCGCTCAGATTGAATAGTGTCATGGGATTCAAGGAAAATATCGCCTTTTCGAGTGAATTCAACTTGGAATTCCCAAGTCAAGCCAATGAATTTTCCCATATAATAGACATGTGCTTCATAAAAGTCAGTAGTCTTTATAAATTATTTTAAAGACAGCCAGTTATTTTTATATAATTTTCTTTATTCTATATTCTAGAGCTGTGCTTCATGCATATTTATACTTGTTTTATAAATTTTTATCAAGGCAGCCACTTATTTATTATAGAACTTTCTTATTCTATTTCCTAGAGCTGTGCTTCATGTAAATAGCATTTTTAAACATTGTTATCACGACAGTCAATCATTTATTATAAAACTTTCTAATAGTGGAGAATGTACAAAACAATCAGAGAAATGCCAGCTTACTTGTTTTATAGATTTTTATCAAGACTGCCATTTATTTATTATAAAATTTTACTATTATATTTTCTAGAGCTGTGCTTCATGTGAATACATTTTTATTTTTTACAACAACTCACGTAAATAACACATTCTGATTGGCTGAGAGCTATGATCAATAAGAGGACAGACACGTGGATGACGTAATGTTTTTGAAACCAAGACTCGCGGGTAGGATTTTATCGTAAGGACTGTGATTTTGATCGACAATGGAACCAGAAGAGGAACCAAACTTTGAATTTAATCTTGCTGATAGTCTTGCCGACGAATATTTAGTTCTGGAGGCAGAAAAGATAGAGGAAGACGTGAAAAATTCATCTCGCTTTGCAAATTGCGAAGAAAAAGACTTGAATGAGCTTGTGTCAAGTGCTAACGCGAAGGGCACAGAAAGAAACACCAAGTGGGTATTAAAACTGTTGCAAGGTAGGTCAGTTCATTTTTTTCAAGCAAATATGCGTTAAAACCTAGCTAATAATGAAAAGGATAAAGAAATCTACAGAAATAATCTTACTTTCACTTTTAGTTACTTACTAGTTGTTGATGCAATTTTCAGAATGGTGCCATGAGCGAAAAATTTGCAAGCCCTTGTTGGATCTAACAGAGGCCGAGCTAAAATGACATCCTGAGGAGGTTTTATGCAGAGGCCAGAAACCAGAAAGGTGAAGAGTATAGCCGCTCCTCGCTGCTTGGGTTCAGGAATGCTGTTGAACGCCATTTTGCAGTCAATGGTAAAGCAATGAAGCTCACTAACAACCCAGCATTTTACAGCTCCAACAAGATACTGGAGAGCAAGCTGAAAGTCAACAAAAGAGAACAGAAACAAAATACCAAACACAAACAGTCATTGAGCCAGCCGATGTTAGTAAAGTCAAGTAAAGTCTTTTTTGGGGCCACGAGAATCCTTACGGCCTCCTTCGGCGAGTGTGGTTCATAGTGACCCTGTATTGGTGCCGCCGTGGTTGTGAGGGCAAAAGACATCTCCGCCGAGAAAGCTTAACTTTTGATATTGACGGTGAAGGAAAGGAATATGCAACCATCACTCAGGAGGAGCAGGCCAAAAACCATCAGGGTGGCTTTTGTGACAAGCAGAGTTATGAAAACGAAACACGGTTGTATTCAACAGGTGAAACTGGCGATTCGCTGTGGTGCCTGAAGTACTATCTTTCCGAACTTAACCCCAAACAACAAGCGTTCTTTCAAAGACCAGTGCCAATCTTTACACCAGAGGACCCAGTGTGGTATGAAAACAAGCCTCTAGGTGTCAACAAGTTGAGTGATATGATGAAGTCCATCTCTATCGGAGCCGGCTTGTCAAAAGTCTACACGAATCACAGCGTCAGAGCAACAGATATCACCATGTGGTCAAATGCTGGAATCCCTACTCGTCACATAATGAGCATCTCTGGACATACCAATGAACAGAGTATTCTATCTTATAACAGAAGACCATCGGCCCAGCAACTAAAGACCTGCTCGGACGTGATTTCCAGTGCATTGACCGATTCAGAGGACGAGAGTAGAAGGTTTTGATCGAGATCCCAGGGCTGTTTCGTCTTCTTCCACTTCTGTACAGGTTGTACAGTCTGAGAGGGCCATTAACTCCATTCCAGAGTCGATCTTCAATGGCTGCTCCATCCAGAACGTGAATGTCTATGTTGTCAAGCGAAATTGACTTTGCTTTTCTTAGCTAAACTTATAAGTAACTTCGTTTTTTAGAACCTTTGAGTTCTGACTCAAAATCCTTTCGGCTTAGCTAAAAAGCCATTTATAAGTAAATGTCAAAAGTTTTGACCAATAGCAAGCATTCTTTCACAGTGGCCGTCAAAGAACTGTCAAAATTAGCCAATCACAGTGTAGGAAGTTTGGATGAAAAATGTTGACATGTTTTATGAAAAAAACTTTTGTAAATTATAAAATAACCTTTGAAGTTTTCAAAAATAAATAACCGAAAAAAAGTCTTACTTTCTGTACTCTGTCCTCTAATGATCATGAAAACTAACTATCTTACGAAAATATTCAAAAGCTCACAATATTTGGAGCTGTTTGGTCTATCGCCTTGCTTTCCTTGAATGACAAATTTTCGAAAAACTTTTCGCTTATTTATTTTGTAAACATTTCGCAGTTTGTGGTAAAAAAACAAATCGCACATAGATTTCCATTGTCTGTCCTCTTATTGATCATAGATGACGTCTTAAAATGTTCAAAACTAAAGTGAAACCACGAGCGCAGCGACATTATTATCTCAATTATTTAATATGATTATTAAATAGATTATTATCAAGACAGCCATTTATTTATTATAGAATTTTCTTTTTCTATATCCTAGAGCTGTGTGGCAGTCATGTAAAACTGAAAAACTTATGGCCCTCTAGTGTTTAACGTCTCCAAAGGCGTGGTGATCCGAGCCATGGCGAAGGCCTATCTGTTTGCAGATACCTTTTAAAGCAAATGCATCTCCTTCTACTCGGAAGTCGAGTGTTAATATGGCTTATGCTTGAACCCACAATTACAGTGCCTAACCAACTGTGAGCCAACAACAACGAAGCTGGTATCTAGTGTCATTCTTATCTTTGTAGTGCGTCTTGTTGGTGGGACTGATATAATGCAAATGAGGGCTATTGAAGTCAAACGTGTGTGGTGATTATGGCTGGATAATTAAAAATTCTAATGTGATCTGTAGAATGTTTGGTGACAAAAGAGCCAGACGTTTGGCACAGAAAGAAAAAGTCAAGCAAAAAGGTCAACTCCGAAAAAGGATAATTAAAAGCTATTGCTCTTAGAATTTGAAAGACCTCATCGAGATACTTACAAAACGGAATTGTTAACATTATGAACGAAGTCTTTCGCAGTTTATATATTTTGAAATGTTGATCTTTTTGACTCTGCTTCCACTTCAATTCTAATAATTAGCCAGACAAGCCACATGGTAATGTCTTGGGTAACACAATCAAGTTGGAAGGCGCCTTTTCCAAATTGATTGGTTGACAGCAAATAACATGTCAATTCAAAGAGACCTAAGCCATGAAAGGCGGTCGACAAATTACTCGCTCAAGAAAAGTCAAGGCTAAACAATTGATTGATATACATTATTTCGCAGTTCCAATCAACGCAATATAGAAATAATCTAGACTTTTAAACAAAATATACAAAATATCGCTAGCTATCCACAAGGTTAAAGGGAAGTTTAACTTGGCTTAAAGAAGCTAAAATAAATTACCTACATATAGATGCTTTTATTTTATTTTTTTATCCATGCAGCAATATACGGTGTAATCTATGCATTACTATTATTAACAAATAAAAATTAAAAATTTTAAATAAAATGAAATACATACAATTTGTAGAAGAGTTTCATGCCTAATGGCAATTTTGTAAATTTATTGACAAGACAGACAGACAGACACCTCATCCTCAGGATATTGGAAAAAGCTAACCAGATAGTACAAAAACAATAACATGGATCAACAATACTCAAAACAAACACTAAGAATACTCGTTCTCCTAAAATCAACGAACATTTCTAAAAGAGGGTAGTGTAGTATAAATTACTGCTCTACCAATACCATTATTGTATAGCGGGATCCCTGTGGTTACTTAATGGTCTGCCATCTTGTTTCTAGGAATAAAGGTGTAGGCCAAACATTCGTACGTTTTACTTCATCTCTTTTGGTTTCGCTTTTTTCTGATTAGATATCGGTTGCTATTTTATATACAATTGTGCTGCAATACGAACACTTCATCAAAGTATATATCAAAGTGTAAATCTCAAACTGGAAAACATGAGGTCGCCAACTGACTTAACACAACAGACAACACACCAACATCCAAGGGGCTTTTCTTAATCTTGCCTAAATCTAAAGGTGCGTCCGTACGTTAATTTCCAGCTTATTTCAGGATCTCTGTAAACTTTGGACGAAGATGACCTCTCGTTACTTCCTTTATTTCTCCTTGGTTGGTCCATTCTTACCTTTCTTTAGTCTCGGTAAGTTTTAAAATGTGGTACATTGTTATGAAAGATTGCACTTTCTTTGTCAAATCAAAAAATACTTTTTATTGACAATTATTGCATCAATTTTCACTAAACATATTTTAAGAAACATAATGACTACAAAAACAAAAAGAGAAACATGTTTAGCGAGCTTTTCTAATTTTTTGTGTCTCATTTTAGCTCTATGTCTCATTTATAATAATTTTTATTGCACATGTAACTAAATATGCTCCATGAAAATTCCCTCACATTAATTCTATTCAGATCAGTTCCTGGAACTAACTTAAAATAAGATAACCGCAATTGAAATATAGAACAATATATATATTAAAAAATATTATAATTAAAGCATAAAGGATAAAATTTGTGAAGCTAACTAAAGACATGTAAAGATTCGTTTGAAGACACTAGTGAGAGTTCCTTATTTCTTTAGATCATGCCATTCTTTAGCCGCCTGATATTCAATCCTTTGTTTTCGCCAGTTTCTTTATCTTTAGGAAACATCAAGTTAACCTTACTCCTCACATAACAACCATATATACAAGTATTCTTAGTGAATGTAAAAAAAATGTGAGGCTATATTGTTAATGCACTTGTAAATAGAGCAGTTTTCGTAGGACTCTGAATACCCTGCGAGCACATTCTCCTCTTAAAACTTTTAGAGAAGGAAAGAGACTCTGAGGAAATCGTGTAGAATGTCTTTTGAGCATGCACAGTGGTTGCTAAGAAACTCACTCGTTCGAGAGAAGGAAAGGAGACTCTGCAGAAATCGTGTAGAATGTTATTTGAGCATGCGCAGTGGTTGCTAAGAAACTCACTCGTTCACAAGCTTACTCGTTTTATAAATGGTTTCCGCTTCCGGTCCGAACACGATTGCCGCTGTCACAGGGATTTGTGTTCCCCCGAGTTATGTGTTCCCCCGAACACTGGGCACTAGTGGTTTGTGTTCCCCCCTCCCCTCCCTATGAAACATCTTTTGGCACGATTCTCTCCCCAGGTCAAGGACATATTAACTCTGAAAACGAAAAATAAATCGGATTATTTCTATCGTACGTACATCTTTACGTACATCGTATAACCGCGTGATCTTCTACTGCCGTTGGTATTTTGAGAGATAAAATTGTATTTACCGAATGCAATAATTCAAGTGAGTTTCTTTTCTTGGTCTCTCGGCCAAATTCGTATGCAAAATGTTTTGCTTTATTGAGTTTCTTCGTGCCCAATTATTTCGAGCGAGAACTTCTTGTTTATTTTCCGTAAAACATATTTTTCTTTATTCACAAAATTAGGAGGATGTTCCTTTCGGCATAAATATTTAAAAACATTATCATACTGTGAAGCTTCCATGATTTTTTGAATTCGTTCGTTGAATTTAGCTTTCAAGAAAATTCTAAGATTTAGCCCGTTTGTCACGACCGAAAACCAGCCTTTCAAATATTTAAAAACATTATCATACTGTAAAGCTTCCAAGATTTTATGAATTCGTTCGTTGAATTTAGCTTTGAAGAAAATTCTAAGATTTAGCCAGTTTGTCACAACCGAAAACCAATCATTTATAGAGATTCCTTGACCTGGGGGAGAGAACCGTGTCAAAAGGTGTTTCATAGGGAGGGGAAGGGGGGACACAAAACACTAGTGCCCAGTGTTCGGGGGAACACATAACTCGGGGGAACACAAATCCCTGTGACACCGCTTCAAAACAAACATGTTTTTAGACTCATGACCTCAAGCGAAAGATGATCTTTTGTTCTTCTTTACTGCTTCAATTTCATCAAGCTTAGTAGCTGGGAGCACTAAATTATCACAAGCGGAAATTTGGTCGCTCATTAGTGCCTAGAGTAGAGTTATTACCACCAAAAGAGGATTCTTTAGGGTATCGACTAGTGTTTGGATCGATTTCTTGAAGATGTTGATCATCGGAGTTACAAGCTGGAAAATAAATGAGTTTGCACGACCTCCCGCAGCGAAACAAACATGTCTTTGACAGCCACAAAATGTTCTAGTGATTTCCTTTGATGAGTAGTTGGACTTGGTTTTTATTTGATAAAACGTGATTTGATCGCTTTCTGTCGCTTTCGAAATTACATACGTTGCACATACGTTGCAGGCTCAATTTTGGTCATCGGCCTTATTTTTTAATACGAAATTTGCATGGCACTAATCGGGCTCCGTACATAGTAGTTTCTTGCAAAGTGCAGCAGCCACAAAAGAAACAAATAGCCTTTTAATTTTAAAAGACATGCCGATGACTGTATTATTTTTTACATATTTTTTTACATTTACATTTTTTGTTAGAAAATTTTTTTTTTTTTTAAATCAATAATAATAAATAGCCAAGCCTAGCCTAGGCTAGTTTAGTTAACTACCTTTCATAAAATCATAACTCATTGTCAAGCGCTCAGATCAGTCACACAATTATCTGACTTCTAGTGCTCGATCTTACTGAGAGTATAAGTAGTAAGTAGTACCAGAATACCTAGGTGATCAACGGTTAAAAAAACAAACAAGAAAAACTCAAATTTTGTAACCGAAGAGAGTGCATGAGGATGTTCGTTTTATCGTCAAATTTCGTATTTATATAACAATCCAGGTTATTTTACAAGTCCATTGCAGTTGGATTGTATAGAGTGTAAGTGCATCGGTCATCATCCGAAGAATGTATGGTGGCTACATCACTTCATAAGATGGACAGATGGACAGAAGCTTTAGCAGATTTTAAAGTTATACATTTAACAGTCATTGTACTTGTTGATAATACATACACACAAGCACAAAGCAGAACAACACGTTATACACTTTATTTATACAAAAAAAGAAAAAAAAAAACACCTAAAAAATGCATAGAAAAGTATCGGGAAAAAGAATTGGCAGAAGATCGAGTACAGGAATTTGTAAAAAAAAAAAGAGAAGAGAACAACTACAGGTCCATAACAATGCCATTATACCACATAGAATATAGTAATATCTATATCTAATAACATTTAAAATCTATAAATATCCCGATACCAACTAGATTTACGGATACAGAGTCATCCAGGCCCTTTCTAGATCGAATTTTAAGCTAGAAATTGATTTTTGCGGAGATAAAAAAAACTGGAGAACACAGAGAAAACCCTCGAAGAACAAGAGGAAAACCAACAAACAACTCTACTCTCATACGAATAGTCCGCGAGTCTGAGGCGAGCGCTAACCCGAGAAAAAAACAAGGGTGAGCAGTGCATGATCATGAACTTTTTATAATTATTCATTAAAAAGGAAACAAGATAAAGATAAAACAACAAACAGCTGAACCTACACATGTTTAGATATCCTTCGTAAACGCGAAATATATATTTGTTTTATTTCGCTCATTATTAAACTACATTATTATATGGCATCAATGTTTCGCGCGCTCTGATTGGCTGCTTAGCGGGCAAGATTTTCTTGTAATGACCGGTCATTATGGAAATTGTTCTCGGCTTCATTTACGGCTCTTTTCAGTTGCGATCAAAAGCTACGAAACCAAACATTAAATCAACCGAAAACATAAACAAAATACATTTATCTTTTAAAGAACTGAAAAAAATTTATTGTATAGCTCAGAGATACTTCTCAGTGTACAATGAGCGACGAAGAGAGCCACAGCGAAAGCGAATTTTTATTATCCAGAGGAAGAAGAGGCAAAACGTGAGCAAAACAACATGGCTGAAGTAATCAATACCAGCACCATCAGCGACAAATGTCGTACATTTTGAGTTCTTCAAGTCACTCGCAAAATTCCAAACAGATATCTGCTCCTCCAGACAATAGCAGTGGCCAGTTAATAACAAGTTCAGAGCAGTCACACAGCAGCCTGAGTCTCCAAAACACGACGAATTCGCTCGCTGTGAATAATTCAAGCGACCCAGCAGCTTTAAATGGTGTTTTTCCTGGAGCAAATATCAGTAGTATCTCTCAATGTCAGCTCCAGATCTTCAATGGCCCAGTTAAGTTAATCCAACAAGGTGCAAAGCGACGTTGTTAATGAGAACGACGACGAACAATAACACTTCACTGAAATTACTGCAAGTTCTCCCAACGTGTTCAAAATTCATTTACAATTTGGGTCTATTTTTCTTCTAATTTTTTGAGTTTCTAAGAGTTCAAACACTTGTAAACACAGGTATCTGTGTTTTGTAAAATTAAAGTGTTCGCATTTTCCTAGATCCTGTCATAATAAAGAGAAAAATGTTCTCGCTTTGAACAAAACCGTCTCTGTGAATTTCAATAAATTCGCCAGGATCCCTAGGCTCAGTGAACACGACCTCAACTTTGACCTTGCGTGCGCAAGCGGATGTTGAAAATTACTTCCGGTGTCCATAGTTAGGTATATTATTTATTAGAAATACAGCACTAAAAAAGGCCATATAATAAATAACTTATTAACCTCGTCCGTTCGGTCATTACAGGAAATCTCAGACCTCGGTCTTTTTTGTACGGACCTCGCTGCGCTCGGTCCGTACTGCCAAGACCTCGGTCTGAGATTTCCTGCAATGACCTCACTCTCGGTTAATAAGTAGTATATAATGACGACACTATTGCAAACCAAACAAAAAATACTAATGATTGAATCTAATTGCAACTATATATATATATATTTATACCGATATCTAATGATATGAATAATGCAAAAAACACCATTTTTAGCGCTTAAATATATATGTATGTATATATATATATATATACACTCGATCGCAGAAACGCTGTAGTATACATTTATACAAATATCTAATTTAATCAGTATAATTAATGATATGCAAAACAAAACAAAAATCGCTTTATTTATTGCTTGTTTCATTTAATGCATGACTGTCAAAATATTTTTTTCTTGTCCACTAGATCGTACAGATTATAAATCAGTTGGTTTTTAGCATTGAAAATGGTTATTTTGTATTATGCATCCTATTAGATATACTGAATAAATTAGATATTTGCATAAATGTATACTACAATCTGCAATCGAGTATATAATATGTGATATATGAATTTATGTTTAATATATTTATATAATTGTCTAAATATTGAAAGTCGAATATAAAGATCTTAAACAGTTTTCTATTAAACAATGCTGGAAACCATGCTTAGCACAAAATAAAATCGGAGAAGTGGAAGTGATTTCCCGGCTCGGAATATCTACTTCAATCTATTTTCGAGGAATAGCTCAACAGTATTTAAGGAATTGCTATAAATAACCTTAAACTTCAGCATCTTGATTTCTTCACGTATGAACCGAAAATCCTTCACAAAAACACACACACAGCATTTTTTAGTTTAAGGTAATTCATCGGCTTTGAGCAAACATTTAAGCGTTCAAATGTAGGCAGACACCTTAAAGCAATTTAGTGGTTCATTAGCCATGTTCCAGAGTATGAAACAACTAGCAGATGAAACAAAGTTAATTTCCCTGATAACATTTGATATCTTTAGTAATAAAAAGTCTGAAACGCTAAAAAACAATTTCTATGAAGAATAATTCCAAGAATATTCCCACTGAAAAACGTGCACTTAAAAGGCGCACGAAAAAAAACACCGCAGTCGTGTATAGGTTTGCCCGAAATTCAGTGCTGACAAACTTTTGGATGATGAACAACAACCTTCAGTTTACAAATAGTACATGCATAGCTTAATACTTCTTTTCCTTATTGTATCTTATATATATTTATTTATCTGTTGACTTTAACGATATCCATATTATTTTCTTTTTGCTTACCAATATATGAAGTATATAAACTGTATCGTGAGCACATTTTGTCTGTTTACGATTAAAATTTCATTAATTATTGTCACAGCTGAAATTATTTCCATGTTGAGGGTAATTAGCAGTAATTGTCTTACTTCATCTGTTTTTGCTTTGTTAGTGTGTTTTCGAATTGTTAATGGTTGCTTTTGTATTTCGAACCCGAAACGGATTCGTGCTGTAACACTCACAATCAAAGTGTATAAAGGTAATCACAAACTGGTAAACATTAGAAGCTTTCTTACTCGACAAACAGCACACTAACATCCAAGTCGCTGTTTTGACTTTTGCCTAAAGGAAAACGGTGCGGTCGTTAATCGCCAACTAACATCAGGGTCTGATCGATCTTTGGCGACGATGACTTCTCGTTTTTTACTTTGTTTCTACTTCGTTTGTTCAACCTTACCTTTCTTTAGTCTTGGTAAGTTATTTTGATCATTGTTGTGAAAGGTTACTGAAGTCTGATTGATTGCGGTATGTGGTTAATACTTAGCTTTACACCACTTTTTGCTGCACTAAAATCTAAAATGAATACAAAACTCACCAAAATGAAAATGAAATATAGTATTTTTTAGCAATGTCATTCATCCCCCATTTTACATATTCTTGTTGATACCGGATCATTGATATTTATCAATATTAATTTCAACTATGATATTTTTCAAAATTAGGCCAAATAAAGGCCAAAACGAGTGCAAATATAGGGCCGTATTACACGGTTTGGAATTCCGTATTAAACGGTTTTCAAACTGGTCTTGACCAGTTTAGTGCTCACGCTTACACATACGCGAGGTTTGTTTTCCTAGTTTGTTTTCCTGGAAAAAAATGGACGACGACTCTTTTAAAATCCTGGTATGCGACATAGATTTTTCGGATGAAGACATTCCAGATTTCACACTTGATGGAAAAATTAACAAGAACAAAGAACCACAACCAAAAGATATAGATCAACAGCCTTTCAAGCGACCAAAAACCAACAAGCATGTCCAAGAGTGATGAAGCCAGCACCGGATTCCACAAGGCAGAAAAAATCAAACTTTACCCTTCATTTTGGCTGTTTTATCTTTTTGAACGACGTTTTCATTTTTCACTTGCCATTAGGAATATTTCCCTTTAGTTTTGAAAGTTTAGGCAATCAATTTGTAATCCCTTCGTCATATTTTATGGAAGTTTTTAGAACATAATTAGACTTGTTGTTTGACTAAATTTCAAAAACTAGCAACTTTTTTTCCCCTACCGAACATTTGAAGGGCTTTTCTCACGAGGGCCAATAGAAAAACAGAACATTTACGAGAACCAATAAGGTTGGAGAAAATCGTCAAATTTTTTTTTCCGCAAGCGCCAGACAAGGTCGCTCGTCCTGAAAAACTTTGTAAAAAGCTAAATAAAGGTTATTTTCTTTTTCATTTTCGGTCGTATAATAAATAATTTATTACACAGAAAGTATTGTGTAATACGGGTGTGCATGTTTACTCGTCATTTTGTATTTCGACTCGCTACGGGCTCGTCAAAATACTTAAACGACTCGTACAAATACACACCCGTATTACACAACTTTCTGTGTAATAACCTCTTTGTATCGAACATGGCATCTTATAATTTATTGCCAAAGGGGAGAAACTATAGTCAATCCGAATAACACTCATGATTATACTGATTCATAGATTTAGTAAGAATAAACTCATACTCGAATACGGCATCTTATAGTTTATTCGTTGCCAAGAAACTATAAACAAATGAACCCAAACGCACTCATGATTCTATAGTGATTCATACTACCTAGTAAGAGTAAATCCATACTCGAATACGGCATCTTATAGTTAATTCGTTCCTAAGAAACTAAACATTCCTAACAACACTCAAAATCAATACAAATATTCATTTAACACTTATTTACTGAGACCGAGGGAAACAGTATGTTTTGTGGTCCCGAGACAGCTGATGTTTCACGATACATATACATATATAGCCATATGTAGAAATTCTGATCCAAACAAGTATATGGTACATAACTATACCGGCTGCATTATGGGTAATCATACAGCGATTTGCAGAGATTTTGATCCTTTTGTACAAATATACAAGTGCATCAAAGGTATATATATATATATATATATAATACCTTATTAGATGCGAGAAAATGAAAAAAAAAAATTTTAACTTCTGACAAATTTTCAATAAATTGCATTATATTATAAACCAAGTGAAACGATAAAAAAGGAAAGATATACTCTTAAACACAGATTACTTGAATTTTTTAGGCAAAACCACCATTCGTCTCCAGCCTAATACAGCAGGGTCGGGTGTTTCTGGAATATTACAAGTGAAACATAATGGTAAGTGGGGAACAGTCTGTAACGATGAATGGGACATGAAGGATACAGTCGTTGCATGCAGACAACTTGGTTTCGCAAAGGCCATAAGGTATTGGAAATACGGCGCAGGAAATGGACCAGTACTACTAAACTGGATGAAGTGTACAGGATTGGAAACGACACTCGGGGAGTGCAATCATGTTGGATGGGGAGTTTCTTCGTCAGAGTGTGATCAGCACATCCACGACATTGGTGTAGTTTGTTCTAGCCACACAGGTACGTCACATAAAATGTAAAGTATATCAGGACTGATACCATTGTGGGCCCATAATATGAGATGATTAAATACGTAACTAGAAATAATTGCGATTGGAAATATTCAGCTTCAGCTTGACTCTTTTTAAAAATCAAGTCTGCACATAATTGCTACTATTTTTTAATGCATGCAAAATATTTTTTTTGAATTACGTTTTTTAATTCTCTTAATCCCAGTAACTTTTTTACCCGCTATAATTTTTTCAGGGACACAGTTGGAAAATGCATCGTTACGTTTACAGTCAGGTACAGAAGGATTTAGCTTTGCAGGTATTCTACAGGTCTATCACAATAACCAGTGGGGAACAGTTTGTTTTTGGCCTAATTCATGGCAGATAACAGACACAAGAGTAGCATGTACACAACTTGGGTTTAGTGAAGCAATAGGATACTGGCACAAAGCAAGAGGAGAAGGCAAAGTTTGGATGAAAGATGTACGGTGTACAGGACAAGAGAAATCTCTTCAAAAGTGTCCTCATGACATAGTGAAAGAAGACGATGCTAATTGCAAAGCTCACAGATTTGACATTGGTATTGTGTGTTCTGGATTTAACAACGGTAACTGGTTTGTTTAAAATATTTTGAATGACTTTCTCAGAATTGCTTTCTTAAAATAAAATAAAGATTTCAAAACATTTGCAAACCTCCGACAGCGGATAGAGTGAAGCAAGAGCGAGCTCGCTGATTTGGTGTTAAATTCATTTTTTGAATTTAGTGAACTAAATCAACAGAAAAACCATTAACACAAATCATCGGTACATTAATTTAATAGTTGCAAAGGTGTTGTAGTTATTCTTGGAATTCATCTGGCAGAAGATTAAACCAACGAACTAACTATAGTTCGATGCCTAACGAACTTGAGCCGAACGAAGGTTGTTAAGTAGTGTCTTCCTTCTTTTTGCAGTGCGTCTTGTTGGTGGGGCTGAAGGAAATGAAGGCCGTATTCAAGTGAAACTGGAAGGGACCTGGGGCACGGTGTGTGGTGATTATGGCTGGACAATTGAAAATTCTAATGTCATCTGTAGAATGCTTGGTCACAAACGAGCCGTAAGAAACCAGAAATTTGGGGCTGGTATCAAATCTCAGCCAATATGGCTGCAACAGCTTTCGTGTAAGGGATGTGAAATGTCCATGGCAGAATGTCAAATTACCAATCATAGCTTACCAAACTGCAGTCACGAAAATGATGTTGGTGTTGTTTGCCTTCCAAAAGGTATGTCATGTTGTTTCCAAACTTGAATAGCAAATGAATCAAATTATATAATATTGGCCATGGGGTTAGATCATCGTTTAACCAGAGATAATTTCATTTTTTTCTATGGCTATTTCACTACCTTAATTAAATTTTAAGTTGAAGCAAACATTAGAGTTCGTTTGGTGGCTGAAGACAAAAACTCTATTCGTCGGGTAGAAGTTCGTTACTATGGAATATGGAGATCTATTTGTACCAACAACTGGGATATACAAGATGCAAACGTGATATGCAGGATGAATGGATATGAAAGAGCATCAGTAGCTATGGCAACAAGGAAAGGGAGCAATGACAAAGTATGGCTGGATTACCTTGACTGCTCGGGAAAAGAAACAACCATTGATGATTGCAAAAACATGACGTGGAATTGGAAAAACCAGCCTTGTTCAAATGACCTACGTGCTGGTGTGGTATGTTTTTCGAAAGGTAATGAAAGCATGGTATTCGTTCAAGTAACTAAACCTATCCAGCCATTAAATACTCTTAGAAAATAAAATAATCTACCTTTCGTATACATTGGAATACGAAGTTGAATATATCAAATATTTTAAGAATGTCACTGAATATCTTAAGTACTGTTTAATAAACGATCAGGAGTGTTTTATCGCTTATTAACCTCAAGGCGCAGTCGAGTTGTTTTAGAACCGATAAAACACGATCTGCGATTTTATTAAACGACTTAAAAAACTAACGATGCATATTCTAATATTGTACCGAATTATTTAAGAAAAGAACCAATTTTGATAGAGAAAATCCAAGTTAAAATTTATTCAAATGAAAATGAATCTATATCAGATGTAAAACCTTATTCCTGGTCATGATTCCTTCATGTATTATTAATGAGATTTTCTTTAAATACTGTTCCTACAGACGAATTAAAATTGAATTTTCACATCGTGAACAGAACAACCACACCTGCTGGGAAAATTGAGATTGAAAGTTACGGCAAGAGAGGAAACCTTTGCATTGATAGATTAGACTTAAATGCAGCACACGTGATTTGCCGCATACTGGGATATCAGAAGGCAGTTACTGTTTATTCAATGGACCAACAATCTATGACCAGTTTTTCTCTGTCACTAAGATGTGATGGCTCTGAACATTCTACAGACAAATGTACGGAAGTGAGTTTGAACCAGGTGGACAGATGTTACAATGACGAAGTTGCAGGCATTGTATGCAAACCAAAAATAGGTATAGTTTAGGACTACTTGTAGATTTACAAATAAATTTGACCTATAGTATTCGCGGCATAACGTTGTGGTTTTGTACTATAAAGTGATGGGAGACATGACAGGAAGCAAAACAATATTATCTTTATAAAACATTAGAAATCGCAATAGAAATGGTTACTGAAAGCCTTTTATTTGCTTGTTTAGAATACAATGAAAAGGAAGAACTTCGTTTGGTGAAAGGCTCAGGTGATCATGAAGGTCGTGTCGAAGTTAAACATCATGGCGTATGGGGTACAGTGTGTAGTGATGGCTGGGACATGCTCGATGCTAACGTGGTCTGTAGAATGAAGGGTTATCAAGGAGCAATCACGGCATATGAGAAATTTCCACAAGGGTCTGGTCCAATATGGCTTACTGGCTTGGACTGCAAAGGGCATGAAAACAGCACATTCGAATGTGATCGCGAGGGACTGGACAAGACCAAATCATGCAGCCACAAAAGTGATGTTGGTGTGGTTTGTTATTCTGGAAAAGGTCAGTTCACGATACGATGCTACACATCAATAAAACAAACTTTGTAGTTTTGATGTTTACTTTACTTTTTCATTAGGTCATTTGCAGGTCAGTTTAGAGATGGATAACAGCAGCTCACTTTATGAGGGCCGTGTAAAGATCAAGGTTAATAACGAGACTGGGACCATCGATGATGAGCAATGGGACATCCATGATGCTCATGTTGTTTGCAGAATGTTAAAGTTATCCAGAGCCATATCAGCCATCAGCCTGTTTAGGGAAGAACCAGGAAAAGTTTTTTTCTCTAAAGTAAGATGTAATGGAACAGAGGAGTCACTAGAGATGTGTGATCACGGTGGATGGGGAGCTGGAACACAAGATCACCTTGGTTATGATGCTGGAGTGATTTGTGCTAGACCATCAAGTAAAGCGTAATATGTTTGTGCATTATTAGCTAGGGTAGTCCTTCAAGAATTTATTAAGCCGAGATAACAGTAAAAGAAAAAGTTAGTAAAAAAACAGAAGCCAGCCTCGAAACCTTTTCGATATTATATCAACGTCTCTAGTATAATAAAGAAGTTCTCAAGAATAATAAAAAAATGGTGATGCAAGTGATAATAATATTACATATCATAATTCACAGATATATATATTTATGTTATTTTTCATTTTAGTTGCACAAGCGAAGATGATGGATGATAGTGGAAGCAATGATGGGGCTGTGACTGGCTTGTCAATCTTGATCGTCATACTCATCATGGTTATCGTGGGTGCCTTTCTTTGGTATTTCTTTAAACTGAGGATCGAGAAAAACAAAGACTTTCAGGATAAAACGCAAGGTTAATATTGTTGTAATATAATGAAATTGGACCTCATGCATAATTCAATAGCAATCTTTTGGGTGACGGTAACACAATGCAACAATTTTTTGGGCTAGCGTTCAAAATGTGAATTTAGCTTGAAGTCCAATGGATTGCAACTGATATCTCGTAATAACTATCCAGCATTCGATATTATTGACACGACAATTTGAAAAAAATCAACGACAAAAGCAAAAAAAGAAGAAGAAGAAATTCACGAATAAGTTTTATTTTCTGAATCATCTAGGACTACAGTTGGAAAGGCAAGTGGCCAGCGGTAGTGGTGGGAATGTCACTGAAGATTACTACCAGGCCCCTCCGTCCCTTGGTGATCAAAGATACATCACAAGTCAGGAAAAAGACCGCGCGGTGCGTCAAACCCGTGGAAGGGTAAGTATATAAAACGATCATTTTACTCGTTTATGACTGCCGTATTATATAATCTTCGTTTACATGTAACGGTTTTGGTTCGGTTTACAAGATGAAAAAATGAAGCCGACCAGACATATTGCTTTGACATGCAATGGTCAAAGCTTGTTTACTCTTTTAGACAATGATTATTTTTTTCAATTTATATTTTTTGCTTCAGAACGCGAGGAATGAACAAAAGAGTGAGGAGTCCATGTACTTAGAAGTAAGGAGATAAAAGAATAGGCATGCAACACGAGACTGTGGCACCTGATTATATATGTACTGACAGCTAGAATAAGCTTAGTTTTGACTTTTCAGGAACGGTTAAATCTATTATTTTCATGATTACTGCGGCTTTGTGTGCATCTAGCTTGTCTTTCATGAACATGTTTAATAAAACTGATCACGAGGAAACAACAAAGTTGTAGAGGCTGACATTAGAGGAGATATTGTAAATTAAAACCCAACAAAAGTCAAATCAAGAGGAATAAACAAGATGTATGTTTCAGGAGGAATGTATGTTTGTATATCTTACATTATGACTGTAATCTTGCTTCGCCATTGTCATTTTTGCATGTGTGAATAGCCAAGCATAGCTGCGCATAGATGACCATTTTTTTCGGCCACGAGACCGAGAGCCACCTTCCAATACCCCTTAAAACAATAACTCTAAATTCAAACATAAAAATCCCAACACGCAAAACAAAGGCGCGGCACTACGGAAGGTCCAACACTCAATTCAAGTGTCAAACGTTCAAAACAAAGACCTGATACTCAATTAAAAGAAGGTCTAAAATGTATAATGTATAAAAATGTATAATAAAAAAAATTGAATAGGAAACCGTTGGAAAGAGTGTACGATGGCTGAATGAAAGACACACGTAGCACGCTGACAGTTTTTATAGTTTCGCCACGGGGCTTTCGGTTTACGGTTAAATACGTCTCCGGTGTTTATATGTAACGCACTTTCTATTATAAGCAGTCAAAAGACTGCTTAGGGACCGCTCATTATTCAACGGTGGGGGGAGGGGGGGGGGGGGTTTGGAGGGCCACTAATTTTGGGAGGAGGGTCACGATTTTCCGATCTCTATTTTGGGGAGGGCTAAAGAATTTTGGAGTTGACTTTGGGGAGGGTCGTGAATTTTTATCCGCCTGAAGCTTATTTTGCATATAGCACCAAACTTCATTTTAATATTCATAAAGTGAATAATTTTTTTATTCTTCACACAACTCCAGTTTATCATATTCTTATCATCATTATTGTCATCATCTTCATTTTCAACATCATTACTACAATCATCATTATTGTTACTATAATCATTCATATCACTCTTGTTGTATTCCATGCTCTTGAGTAACCCTGATAGGTGCGGTTTTGCAACGATTGAAAGTAATGTTGAGTCAAACAATTGTGTGGCCCATTGTCTCTCTCGCTTTTTTAAGCTTATCACATTTCGTTCATTCATATGTGCTCTTCCGCACGCAGTTCCTTCTTCTATCATAGGAACAATAATCTCCAGCACCTCAGACCATCTCCGGTCTTTGCGAAGTTGTTTCCTCTTGAAAGCGTGGTGCTTGTTCTGCTTTTGAGAACGAGATTTTCGTCTGATATACGAAAAATCAAAACGGAACATAGCCTTTGCATGATTCTTCAATTGAACGAGTTTTGTGTTGATATCTGGAAGTTGCATTTTTAACTGGACACATTCGGTCAGATACTTCTCATCAAAACGGTATGACGCTTTCGTACCGGTCTTAATTCCACCCTTTTTAGTGTAACTGACTTCATGGGTCCTTTTAAATCAGTTTAGATTTTATTTATTGTTGTAACTGTTACACATGCACATATGTGGCCTTGAAGAAAAAAGTAGTCGAAATAGTCGAATAAAGGCTGGTAGCTCAATACACCTAAGCGAGCTTGACATGAAAAGGACAAAGAGAAACGAATCAAGAAAATTTTTCAAAGAACAAGAAAAACAGAGAAACCGCTGTGACTATAAATGAGAGGGCAATTTAAAGAAATTGAAAGTGGCCAATCTTGGATTATATCTTAATTGAGAAACACCAAATCAACTACCCCAATGGTACACAGACAAGATTGGTTGCACTGCAGATATAGCAAGATTAATCGTTGCAAATTTCCAAGAATTTGATACAGAAGAGGGAGAACTGGAAGATGAGGAAACGGATGTTTAAGATGATGATATAGTGATTGAAGTAATTGGCGAAAACAGTGATGTGAAAGTGATAGTGATGATGAGGAGAATGATATACTGAGCGGAAAGACTGCTGGCGAGGACATTGAGCTCGCAGTTGATGAAGTACTTTGCAGGACACGATTCGGAAGAACTTGTCGAGCGTGGAAAGGAAAAATGCTTTATTAATAATGTATTTTAAACTTGATTTCGTTGTCTCAGGCATAACTATGTATATAGAATATTTATCTTTATCAATGTTAATATTGATGTCTTCATTAACATTTCATATCCACTGAAGGGGCGTATTTTCAATATCCGATGTTTTACTCTACTGCAAAAAACCGGGTAAAACCTGTAGTTTTGCTAGTCCTGCGGCCTTGGCATTAAACCGAGTGCAAAATAAAAATTAAAAAAAGACAAGAAAAGAAAAGAAAAGAAAGAAAGAAAGAAAGAAAGAAAGGGAAAAAAACACATAGCCATAAACACTACACTTATTAAGTTTCCAGCCTAATAGTTTCTGGAATATTACAAGTGATACATAATGGTCAATGAGGAACAGTATGTAACGATGGCTGGATAGGAATGATACATTCGTTGCATGCAGACAACTTGGTTCCACTAGGACCGTATAAGGTATTAGAAATGTGGCAAAGTAATGGTAGAAGGACCAGTGTTATTAAACCGGATGGAGGCTGTACAGGATTCGGAAGCGTCACTTGAGGAAGGCACTCATGGCGAATGGGAAGCTTTTTCGGAAGAGTGTAATAAATAACTCCAAGAAATTGTATTGTTTTTAAGCCACACAGGCTATTATTAGTACTGTATAGTACTGTAACTTTTTATGCTTTAACAGACCCTTGTTAAATTCATACAAAAAAGTTATTTTCGGCTACTCAGACTTCAATTATAATGTCGGAATGAAAAAATAAAGAAAATAAAATAAATTCGTTACAAGTTATAACAAAAGGAAATTATAATAGGAGTAATATTTTGCATAACAAGAAAATAAAGATGGCTTTGAGTGAAACAAAAATTGAAAATGTCTGTGGCGTAGGGCAAATATCTCTTTTTTTCAGTTGTTTTGCTTTTGGTATACAGGAACAAGAAGAGCGACTTACAAACCGAACTCAAATTGGTTACATCCCGAAGCAGTCGACCGCTGTACCTATAATGATCTGATCTTGTTGAAAAGAATGAATGTAACTTTTGGAGACAAGTAGTAAAGGAGAAATAAAGAAAGATTAGGAGTAGAGAAAAGTAAAGACGAGGTTGTTGCTGAAGTAGTTAGATTTGAAAACAGCTCATCAAAATCATCGTTCTTCCTAGAAGCATGAATAAGATATATCTTCGAACATGCAGGAATATATAGAAAACAAATGTTTCTAGAAACTAAGGTACAAGACATCCCAGATGTTAAATGAAGAACTGCTTATAACGATGTCATCTGGATCTTTAATGGGGCATTAGAGCTAAATTGGTTGCATGCAGACACCTAGGTTTCACTAGGGCTTTAGAGTATTGAAATACGGCAAAAGAGAAATAAAAACGTCAATAGATAAGTGTACTCATGGAGTCTGGGGAGACTCACTAGGGCTTTAGAGTATTGAAATACGGCAAAAGAGAAATAAAAACGTCAATAGATAAGTGTACTCATGGAGTCTGGGGAGTACTAGGTTCTTCACAAGAATGTTATCAGCAATTCCACGACTTTGCTGTCTAGTAATATTATCCAGCTACATATTGTCATCGAATGTCGTTACCGCGTAGTACACCAGATGATATTTAAGGAAAAAAGGAAGTGTGCCCTTTAGTGTCACCGGTCAATTAAGCTATGCAAAGGCAGGTTCTTTTTTTTCATTTTCTTTTTCTTAATTTCGTTATCTTTTTATCTTTTCTTTTTTTCTTATTCTTCCTTTTCTTTTCTTTTTAAGGTCCAGCTAAGTCCACAGCGATTATGAAGGCAAAAATCATGGAAAGACTCAGATGAGTCGATGCATATGTTCGCGGTATTCTATATTCATTGCGGCTGTCATGTTACGTTAGTTAAGTTTGGGACGCGTGGCAGTTGCCCGTGCTTAATCATTTCGTCTAAAGAGGTCAAGTTCTGACTTCAAGTTAGAGGTTAACATCTGGACAAGGTACCGATCATTTAATATTTTCGTAAATTGTTTATGCATTGAGTCTAAGTTCTAATAATTCGCTCTATCGCGTATAATTCCGATATAATTTGTTACATTCCTTTGTTGATCTACTTGTAGTTTTATGGATAAGTCAGAGATACTCAAGAATTACAAGATATATGATTAAAGATCAATCCAGGAAAGCAGTCCAGTCTTAGTTTGCCTAGCAAAGGCCACAGCGGCTTTTAGGAACGAATCAGTCTGTCCAAAAATGCCACTACTTTTCTTTCAATGCATGCAAAACTAGATTTGGGGCTTATTATTCTTTTAATTCCGGTAACATTTTCCCCCGGTACATTTTTTCAGGGAACACAGTTGGAAAATGCATGGTTACGATTACAGTGAGGTACACAATGACTTCTTTGCAAGTATTCTATAGATCTATCACAATAAGCAGTGGGGAACAGTTTGTTTTTGGCGTGCATGGACTATAACGGACACCAAAGTAGCATGTACACAACTTGGGTTTAGTAAAGCAATAGGATACTGGCACAAAGCAAGAGGAGAAGGCAAAGTTTGGATGAAAGAGTACGGTGTACAGGACAAGAGAAATCTCTTCAAAAGTGTCCTCAAGAAATAGTGAAAGAAGACGATACTAATTGCAAAGAGAACAAACCTGATATTGGAATAGTGTGTTCTGTACCGCTTAAAAACAACGGTTATTGATTTGTTGAAAATATTTTGAATGACTTTCTTAGAAATTATTTCTTAAACAAATATATTTCTAATGATTTTACTAATTTTTTGTTTCATCCACGATTTGATTTGATTTTCCTGCTCCGAGCTTTCGGGTTACAAACCCATCGTCAGGGAAAAACTGATTGAAATTACATTTAAAATTGCGAGACAACAACAAAAATCATGCGC
Source organism: Actinia equina (assembly GCA_011057435.1). NCBI lineage: Eukaryota > Metazoa > Cnidaria > Anthozoa > Actiniaria > Actiniidae > Actinia > Actinia equina. Next base: position 356,927 of record WHPX01000898.1, read on the forward strand.
GCGACCTAACGAACGTTACAATCGTGCGCGTTGAAATAAATAAATAATTAATTAAATAGATAAATAAACAAACAAAATTATATAGACGACACTAGCGTTTGATCTTGTTATTAAGTGGCACGTAAATATATGTGGAACGGTCCTTCCACAGTCTCTATTGGACAGCACATTGTTCTTTGAAGCTATTAAAAATGCTCCTGTCCATTTGCGCTTAGACCAAATGACTTGACTATACAGGATCCTCGAATTATTCCATGCTACATCATGGTTACATTAATTAGCACGTTCTGCCAAGGCTGATGATCCTGTTTCTCCAAGGCGTACGCTGGTCATATGTTCTTTCTGTCGTGTTCTTAACAATCGTCCAGTCTCGCCTATGTACGTGACTTCACAATCACTACAGGGAATTTCATAGACAACTCCGCTGCCGTCTCCTTTCTCCAGCTTGTCCTTTGGCTTAGATAGTTTTTACCTCAAGGTATCGAATGGTTTAGCTGACGTCTTTATTTGATGTGCCTGAAGAATGCCCTGTATTCTCTCCGAAATCCCTTGAATGTAAGGTAACGTTACAAAACCCTGTATTTTTTCTTGCTGTTGTGCTTTGTTTGTCTCCTTTCTTCGCTCTTGTGTTCTTGAAACGCTCAACAAATGACTTTGGGTAGCCATTCATACAAGTTAACACCTTACGAAGATGTTTTTCCTCAGTCGTTCTACTAGTCTCTGTCGTTGGAATTACACTAGCTCTTGTAAAGAGAGGTGTTAACGACAGAAGCTTTATTCTGTATGGCGTGGTGGCTGTTGAAATCCAAGTATCTGTCTGTGTGGGTCTTCTTACGGTATACTGATGTTTCGACATTACCATTGCTTAACACCTTACATAACGTATCCATGAATGGCAATCCTTCTTCGTTGTACTTCTCCAAAGTAAACTGAATGTTCTTGCAAACTGTCCTGATTGTTGAGATGCTGATGGAAATTAGCGATATTTATCTTTTATGAGAAAACTGTCATCAACATACCTACAGAACAATTTAGGAGCCTCAATAAAAGTCGAAATGGCTGTGCACTTCAAATCTTCCATAACTAGATTAGCAACAACTGGAGACACCGGTGACCCTATGGCTGTACCATGTATTTGCTTATAAAACGTTCCTTTATATTGTAGTTCTGTGGAGTCAAGAGACAAAACGATAAAAGAGTTGCGATTTCAGATGGTAGCAACTGTGTTCTTTCACCTAGCTGGGCATCATTTTCAAGATGTCTTGTTGTAAAGTTAGTTCTTGAGCATTCTCTAAACACTCCTTGGTATTACGTGTATGGTGCTTAGTGTTGCCTACAAGTGGTGATAATAACCTGCTTTGAGCTAGTAATGATGAAAAGGTAAATTATACACCGTGAAAAAGATGAAAAAGTTTACTAACGTTACGGACGCTAGTCCTTCGTCGGAGTAAAAGAGAAAGAGGTCCACCTCTTTCTCTTTTACTCCGACGAAAGACTAGCGTCCGAAACGTCAGTAAGTTTTTTTATCTTTTTCACGGTGGATAATTTACCTTTTCATCATTACTGTTTCATTAGAAACACCGACGCAGCTCACACTAGTTTTTAGCTAGTTATATCTGCTTTGAGCTAGATACTTAGAAATCTCATATGTGGTTGAACCGATGAAACTAACCATATGTCTAGCTTAGAGCCGGGTATTCCAGGTTTATGGTAAACCACATATTCAATGTTTTGTCCGGTATTCTATCCTTCATTTCATAGTGTTTAAAAGTGATTTCATTTTTCTTTCCGTAGCTTTAGAAGGATCATATGGTAAATATTTATATGTTTGCTCATCATATAATATCGTTTGTGATTTTCGATCATATTCAACTCTCCATCAGTACTGTTGCATTTCCCATTTTGTTTCAATGATTTTATTGAATTCTTTGATGAATACCATACATTTCCTTATAACATGACACCACAGAAACCAAGCTTGGGCTATCTGTGATCAAATCAAAATGAAATCCAAATCCATTGTTCCTAAACCACGGATCGGTGCTGGTTAATAAATCCGATCAAACAAACAAACGAGTGCATTCTTAACAATTAATACCACGGCACGGAAATTTCCTCGCCCAAATGTTTGATCCTTGACTTATTGTCCATTCATCTTTGAAGGACTATTCTCAAACTCATTAATAATGCATGAGTTGATTGCCCAATCAGAAACGCGCTTTTTAAAATCAAGCTTCTTGTTGGATCAGGGGTTCCAAACACCTCGATAGAATAAAAGCATTTTATTAGTTTCTAGGTGTTTGGAACCCCTGATCCAACCCGAAGCTCGAGTTTAAGAAATACTTAGTAGTAGATATAGAATGAGAGTTCTGTGCCATGTGGATCGTGGATCAAGTGGATCGTGGATCAAGTGGATCGTGGATCAAGTGGATCGTGGATCAACCCCCACCCCCATCAGGGTCTTTACAGAGGTGACGTTATAGCTGAGGTATAAGTGAGGTACCATTGAGGTAGGGGGAGGGGTGGTCAGTTATATTTATTCTTAGTTGATTGGATTGCACCACATCCTATAGTTTACATCAAAGTTTAATCCTAATAAAAGTTTCTAATTATTCATAAAAACTACTTTTTCTATCTCAAAGTCTTAAAGGATTAGACTCTTTTTACTTTATGCTTTTGTTTCGCCCTAATTGAGTTCTAAGAAGTTGACTCATCAAAAAACAAACAATTAGATGACTTGCCCAAGGAACAACAACAAACATGTTTTCTAAAAATATATATATATATATATAGTTTATTCATAAAACGCTCCATGCATGTGAATACAAAAGAAGGTTTAGTTCTTTTCATTATTTAACCAAGTATGATGTTTTGATTGTCAGTATATATTTGTTATTATTATATATTTGTTAACATTTAGATGACTTGCCCAAGGAACAACAACAAACATGTTTTCTAATATATTTATATATATAGTTTATTCATAAAACGCTCCATGCATGTGAATACAAGAAACGTTTAGTTCTTTTCATTATTTAACCAAGTATGATGTTTTGATTGTCAGTATATATTTGTTCAATAGAAACACCTGTCACAATAGAGGACTGTGTTCTGCATAATTGCCGAGTTAATCACATGAATCAACTACTAGATATCAAGACCACGTTTGTAAACAATAGAAGACTCAACAAACACAGTATTTTGATTGATTTTCATAGTTCAGTCACTACAGCTAAACTCCGAACTAAACATTTTGCCAGTCGGGTATCGACTTGGCTATCGCTCTCAATCGTTCTGATCGTCGCGGCGGTTTTAAGATTTTACCAAGATATTTATCTGAATCTTGATAGCTAATCCATTTCACAAATTTTTCTTTACTTGACGGAGGAGTTGGTAGGAAATCAGGTGGAGGTGGCAGGGATAATTTTGTTTTGGGGGTGCTAAACGAGGCAATGGAAGAGGGTTGATCAAGACTAGTCGTGGTTCTTAATGGAGTGGAAGGTACCTCCGGTAAAGATGAAGCTCTCGTTCGACTGAGTTCCAGAGCAGGAGTTCTTATTTTTGAAGTTAGCCGCTCTAGGAATGAAGGCGTTTTAGTTTTGGGCGTGGTGTAGCCGCTATCAGTGAGACTTGTTTTTCTACTTTATAAAAAAAGTTTTTAAAATCATAGGAGGCTATCAGAGTCTGCTTCAGAAAATAACTGAATCATTCGTTATGCACTGCAGGATTTCGAGTTATAACAAGAGGTCTTAGCGTATTTGATTTTAAAGAAAGTCTATGCATTAAATTACAGTCTTCGTAACGATAAAACATTTGTTTTGTATTTTTGGCACTCATAAGTAAAGGGGGTGTGCAAACTTCACACACGACTAATTCGTTTTGAGAACTGTGATACGCTTCGTGCCAACAACAATTCGGGCATTGTGCCACTGATATCTTGAAAAACGATTTGGGTTCTCGACAAGCGTGACACTCTCTTTCTTCTTCTTCTTCTTCTTCTTCTTCTTCTTCTTCTTCTTCTTCTTCATCATCATCTTCTTCTTCTTCGTCCTCACTCTCCAATTATGACATTGTCTCTGTCATGTTCCTCTTGGGATTCTTCAGCATCATTGTCACTTTCAGTTTCACTATTGCTAACATCCGTATCATGGTTATCTTCTAGTTGCCTGGCAATCAGATCTGCCATTAGTATTTTGTTACGAATACGATTCTTGTCCAAATCAAGCTCTGCTAATCCAATGGTAAAAGTCTTGAGCCCTCTTGGGACGTTCACTTCTGGGTTGTAAGGTAGCAAAGCATACTCGATTAATTCTTTCATGTTGGCTAGTGGAATTCTACGTTGATGATGAGTCATTTCTCCATGGGAATTCCAATACAAAATATCTTTGGATGCTACCATGCTATGAAGTAAATCGTGTGCCTTTTGTCGCGGTATGCTTTTAGGGAGCTGTCGTGCCATTCGATTGATTTCATTCTCATCCGATTTCGAAAATTGCTCCTCCTCGCTAGAGGAATTTTCGCTCAGCTCGGTTTCTGTAGATTCTTCTTCTGAAACTCTTCTTCTCTTATATATATTGATAAACTACAAATGATGACATTGGGAAAACAAATGTACCCAGGAAAAACAGAACAGTTTGTGCAAAAGTACGAAGCCGCTGTTCAAAGACCTTATGGGTATCTTTTCGTGGATCTCAAACCAAACACACCAGAAGAATGCAGGCTCCGGACGAATGTTCTTCCCAATGATCTGCCTGCTTTGCAGACGAAGCTGTCAAAAACAGTAATATCACAACTTGGTGGTGGACAGTCACATGTCACGCAATCTATTGCTAACTATTTCGAACAGTCAAAGCTATTTACAATTGCTTATATTAAAAATAATGCAGAACTTAGAGGAGCAAATGACTAGCATTCTCAGGGATTCCAATACCCCTGCGGAACTAAAAATCAAAAAATATTCGCAGCTATACGATCGATACCTTAATCCACAACAGCAAATTCAAAGTGGTTCGCCCCACAGATCAAATTTAGAAATGGTGCAATCACCACAGGTACAACCATTGACAAGTCCCAGTCTCCCCACTAGTCTAACATCCCCAGAAAATGTTACTTCAACAAGTCTCACTGATAGCGGCTACACCACGCCCAAAACTAAAACGCCTTCATTCCTAGAGCGGCTAACTTCAAAAATAAGAACTCCTGCTCTGGAACTCAGTCGAACGAGAGCTTCATCTTTACCGGAGGTACCTTCCACTCCATTAAGAACCACGACTAGTCTTGATCAACCCTCTTCCATTGCCTCAGTTTAGCACCCCCAAAACACAATTATCCCTGCCACCTCCACCTGATTTCCTACCAACTCCTCCGTCAAGTAAAGAAAAATTTGTGAAATGGATTAGCTATCAAGATTCAGATAAATATCTTGGTAAAATCTTAAAACCGCCGCGACGATCAGAACGATTGAGAGCGATAGCCAAGTCGATACCCGACTGGCAAAATGTTTAGTTCGGAGTTTAGCTGTAGTGACTGAACTATGAAAATCAATCAAAATACTGTGTTTGTTGAGTCTTCTATTGTTTACAAACGTGGTCTTGATATCTAGTAGTTGATTCATGTGATTAACTCGGCAATTATGCAGAACACAGTCCTCTATTGTGACAGGTGCTTCTATTGAACAAATATATACTGACAATCAAAACATCATACTTGGTTAAATAATGAAAAGAACTAAACTTTTCTTGTATTCACATGCATGGAGCGTTTTATGAATAAACTATATATATATATATATTTTAGAAAACATAATTGTTGTCGTTCCTTGGGCAAGTCATCTAAATGTTAACAAATATATAATAATAACAAATATATACTGACAATCAAAACATCATACTTGGTTAAATAATGAAAAGAACTAAACTTTTCTTGTATTCACATGCATGGAGCGTTTTATGAATAAACTATATATATATATTTTTTTTAGAAAACATGTTTGTTGTTGTTCCTTGGGCATTTCATCTATTTGTTTGTTTTTTGATGAGTCAACTTCGTAGAACTCAATTAGGGTGAAACAAAAGCATAAAGTAAAAAGAGTCTAATCCTTTAAGACTTTGAGATAGAAAAAGTAGTTTTTATAAATAATTAGAAACTCTTATTAGGATTAAACTTTGACGTAAACTATAGGATGTGGTGAAATCCAGTCAACTAAGAATAAATATAACTGACCACTCCTCCCCCTACCTCAATGGAACCTAACTTAGAATAGCTATAACGTCACCTCTGTAAAGACCCTGATGGGGGTTGGGGTTGATCCGCGATCCCCTTGATCCACGATCCACATGGCACAGAACTCTCATTCTATATCTACTCTTAGTATACATCCTTTATTATTTTCCTTCACTTTATCAGGAGACCTTGCCTTACAAGGAGACTCAATCCATGACTAAACCTTTAGTAATGTCCTTCACTTTGTCAGGAGACTCAATCAATGACCAACCTTTATTACTATTTTCCCTCGCCTTACAAGGAGACTCAATCCATGACTAAACCTTTAGTATTGTCAAAGATATAGAAGTAGTAAGTTGTAGTGCTTGGGATATATACTCTCATCTTTAGTATTGTCCCCCACTTTATGTGTACTCAATCATTGACCAATCCTTTATTATTTTCCCTCGCCTTACAAGAAGATCCAATCATTGACCAATCCTTATTATTTTCCCTAGATTTACAGGGAGACTCAAACAATTAATGACGACCAACCTTATATTACGTTCCCTAACTTTATAAGGAGTCTCAATCAGTGACCATTCTTTATTTATTTTCCCTCACTTTACAGGGAGACATTCAATTTGACTCCGTAGATTACACAATTAAGAAGCACGATGTAGATCTGGTGATGAATGAAGAGTTTTGACTACTTCTAGCGAGTAATCAAGTCATTAATGTAGGAAGGAGCAACTGCATCATGTAGAGCTTTATAAGTGAGTTGTATAATATTGAATTCGATGGTTCTATGGTAACCAGTAGATCGATTACCTCCTTTCTTACATCCAAATTAAAAATATTCAAAATTATTACTAACTGATGATAGTGAGATCACTTTAAGCGGTTGTTTGGTCTTCTTTCAAGAAAAACCTTGTTTAATTTCGCTTTCATCTGAATTATTTCATTTTTTCGGGGGAGGGGAGGGGGTGAGGTAAACAAAACATCATTGATTTGCAGATTTTGATGAATTATTAATGAAGCGCAAACGACCTCGGAATTAATTCGCAAAGAGTTGCTGTTTTCCCAAAGTCATATTTAATTCATAGCGTTAACCGACAGATCTTACAAAATAAAAGATTTTGTTTTCCTATTTTACATAGCACATGATAAAAGACACGAATCCTACTAATTCTTTCATTAAAAAGATATAGCTAGCTAAAAACTAGTGTGAGCTGCGTCGGTGTTTCTAATGAAACAGTAATGATGAAGAGGTAAATTATACACCGTGAAAAGATGAAAAAACTTACTGACGTTTCGGACGCTAGTCCTTCGTCGGAGTAAAAGAGAAAGAAGTGGTAGAAAGGAGTGTATATATGATAGAATAAGACAAAAGAAACCAATGAGAGCAAGGTAGGCAAGGAAACAAAAACAAACAATCAAAAGACAAAAGGAAAGGTTAGTTGAAAATAAAGCGTTCATTAATCCCGTTGGGACTAAGAGTGCCCAATAGGTGAATAAGCCGCATTTCTTTGGTCTTGCGACAATCATTGTTGCCGTTAAGCAAAGAAAGACCGAAAACAATGAAGTCAGAAAGAGAATGGTTAGCTAGATTAAAATGGCGGGAAACTGGTTTGGTGGGATCGTTATTACGAATATCATAAAGATGATTGCAAATGCGATCACCAAGACGGCGGCCAGTCTCGCCCACATACAAAAGATTACAGCGGGTACATTTAATACAATATACAACATTAGAAGTGGTACAAACAAAATGGTCAGTGATTTTAACAGTAGATTTAGGACCGACAACAGAAGTGTGAGAGGCTATATGAGGACAAGTATAACAACGTTTACGAGAACAGCGAAAAGTATCAGGTTCTTTGTTAGAGGGAAGAACTCCCTTGACCAAGAAAGAACGGAGATTACGAATCACGTTTATAGGAAAAGAGAGGGCGGTTGTTGAAAATAGCAGAAGTGCGGGGATCAGAGTCAAGCAACGGGATTAATGAACGCTATATTTTCAACTAACCTTCCCTTTTGTCTTTTGATTGTTTGTTTTTGTTTCCTTGCCTACCTTGCTCTCATTGGTTTCTTTTGTCTTATTCTATCATATATACACTCCTTTCTACCACTTCTTTCTCTTTTACTCCGATGAAGGACTAACGTCCGAAACGTCAGTAAGTTTTTTCATCTTTTCACGGTGTATAATTTACCTTTTCATCATTACCAATTCTTTCATTAGTTACTTCCGTCAACTTAGTGGGATGTCATGTAACAATTTTACAGGTAAGAACTGAACTTGTAGTTTTGCTCCTTAACCATAACTATACTGTGGATTGAAGAGAGCGCGAATAGAATAATGCAATACAGTAACCACATATCTCAGATGAGCAAAAGAACGAAAAGTGTCGAAAGAAAAGTGTAGTTGGGAACCCCTTACTGAAGCGTAGCCCCTGAGAGTTAGTGCGATTTGACCAATAGCTTGTTGGGTCTTTCCCTTTACCCGAGATCCCTTGTTTTAGATCTACGCGTTCACTGATTTTCCTCCATCTGAAAAACCTAACACGCTAAAAATTCCAATTTGACCTGTGAGTAAGCCGTGCTGACTAATATCAGCTCAGAGATTGTTTCAGGGTTTGATCTGTAAGTTGTTGTACCCTGACTTAGATATGCATGAAAATTGTTTTAGGGTATTGATAAAATTTGAGACAGCTAGAAAACTCGATCTCGTTTTACCATAAATAAGCCCACGATTTCATAACCTTGCTCGTAAAAATAAAAATTCGAGCCATTGCATTTAAGTACGTGCACCTCCCAGATACGCCAGACGCAGACGATTAAAACCAAGACCACCTCAGGACAGATCGACGCTCTTAACAACTAAGCTAAACTTTAGGTGAAGTTTAAACCAATTTGAATTCGACCACTTAATAAAACAAGTTTAATAATGTCACTTGAAAATTACTTGCTGACATTTAAAACTTTAATTCGCTTTTTGTTTTGTTTTTGTTTTTATTTTTATTATTATTATTTTTTTACTTAACTTTTGACTTAGAATATTAAGTAGTATAGGGAATGGGGGTTCCAGCGAAATCTCAACACGGGCAAGCCCCGTGTCAAAAATCCACCTACGGATCGGAAACAACCCACTACAATTGTGTGGTTGAGGGCAACAGCGCAACCACTTATATATGTTAGTCTATATATGGAGTGCGAAGAATGTAAATAGGTGTTTATGATTTCTTTGTAAAGTGTTTGAAACCCAAGTTTGTACCTACTAAGCCAATAAGTATATTTGTTGTGGTAAAAAATGCGTATAGAAGAAGATACGTCAGCACAGTGTTACGAGTGTGGTAAGAATATTCGAAACGCCGTGCCAAATGCTACCAGAGAGCAGTATTACGCCAATGGAGGTCGTAAGAAGACCCCATAAAAAGGAATAAAATACTTAGGGACTGGATGAGTCATATCCAAGGTCATCGGCCGGTATAATTAGACGACGAAGTAAAGAAGAAAATCATAGACCATTTAGAAGAGCCAACCCCCCAAAGTCTACGGAAAACGCTGAAGAAATTAAAGCTAGGGAAATATTAAAAAGCTATTCCCTATCCTTTGTCTGAAATTACCGGTAACTCTATTCCTGAGGTTTCTGATATGAGCAGAGCAGAGAGGATGTTTTGTCGGTTGGATAAGGATATTCCTTATTATCCCGACGTAATTTACGAAATATACAAAGTAGACCCCAACCACCCCCTGTTAGGCGAGGCGACAATAACATATTACGTGTATTTATATATATAACGCGTAATTCATACGATGAATTTATATTACGCGTAATAATTCGCCAAATAAGGTCATACGATGAATTCATATTACGAGTATTTATATTACGCGTAAAAATTCGCCAAATAAGGTCATACGATGATTTCATATTACGTGTATTTATATTACGCGTAATTCATACGATGAATTTATATTACGCGTAATAATTCACCAAATAAGGTCATACGATTAATTCATATTACGTGATATTACGCGTAATTCATACGATGAATTTATATTACGCGTAATAATTCGCCAAATAAGGTCATACGATTAATTCATATTACGCGTAATACGACATTATTGATCACATATGAATAAGCAGAGGTTTGGACTTGACGAAATAAAAATTGTGAAACTAATTTGCATATGAAACAGACAGCTGGCGTTCGATACGTAATTTAAATCCTGTCACGCTCTTTTCAAAGCAGATGTTTTTTGAGCGAGTTTTCTTTGAAGCTCTTCCTTTGCTTCTTGGTAGATCTTCCTTCGAGTTTCCTCGGAAAGGTCTTTTATGACTGTTTTTTTTATTTCTGATGTCGGACTTCAGTTTTTCGTACTTTTCCTCTTCGGCTAAGATAAGCGAGAATTCTACGTCGTCTATCTTACGGTCACGCAAAGCCTTTGAGACAAGGTCAGTAATCGTATTTACTTTAGCCCTTGACAGAGCTATTGTCGTGTCATGCTTGGATGTTTTGCTTGACAACTGTTTCATAATACCCGTAGCAACAGCCGAAATGATACCACAGGCTGCCCCAACGCCAGCCAAAGGAACTCCAGCAACTATTCCCGGTCCAGTAAGCGAAGTAGCAACGCCGGTGCCTGTTAATGCTACGGACATGGATGCTGAAGCTATTGCAGTCTTATGTAGCGTACTTCGGGCTCTGACGTTTTTCTTTCTGACGTTTTCATAGTGTTTTGTCTGTCCTTCCAAGTAAGCCAGTATTAAATTCGCTTTATTCAAGCTGAAGTTTTCAGCCTTGGATTCCGCGTCCTTAGTGGTAGTGTGGTAGTTTGGAACATCTGGGTACAACTGAGGCACTGATGGTATAACATCTATTATATATACTAATGTACGACGCTTTTGGGAATGATATTGAGGAGCAGCCACATCACGATAACAGAGACTACTGGAATTGGAGAGCATTTAGGAAGATGTTTCCGCATGCAGACGCCAGTAAGTTTGAAAGAAGACCCGACGGTATTTCTTATCAGGGATCTAAGATGTACAGCAACGCGGACTTAACCCCTAAGCACGATCAGCTGAAGCTGAAGCCGAAGCCTGTTACACCCAGTTGGTCAAATGAATTATTATTTAGTACCAGTACTTATCCAATACCTGCGGTTTCCTTTGACAAACACCCAAGCTTGGACCTAACATTAAACATGCGAATTTCTAATGAGCATTCCTTTCAGTTAAATGTGCGAGATATCTTCAAGGAAGTTCCTATAAATCACACCACAGCTAAGGAATCTCATGAATGGTTAAGTGGACCAAACATGCAATACTGGCAAGTTAAGCAATTGAACTTTGCCGTCTGGTGTGCTACTAGCGGTTGTGTGTAAGTGCAAACCTGATGAAGAATTCAATATTTGTGTTTCATTTCCACTTTACAGTACGAAGAATATTGCATGAGATGGGTGTTATTGCCCTACCAGGAGATTCTGCGTTTGATCCCAGAGATAACAAATACGACTCACCTGCCTACGACAGACTTTGTAAGGAGTTTGGAGTAGCGGGAAAGGACTTTAGATGCACCGCCGGAGCCAACAATGGCCTAGGACATATTTGGGCTTATTGGGGTATTGAGGGCGTGAACTATCCAATAAGGAAGTCCATGCGTTGAATCTACAATGGAACACAGGCTATCATAAAGTATCTTACGATAGCAGCACCTTCTTCGAACCAAATGACCTCCGAGCTAAGACCTCCGAGGTAGTCAGAGACGGACCTCTGTTCAAAGACGAGGGTGGTAAATACGCAGGGGCTAATCCATTGATTATCCGTATAACCAACGACGAACACACAAAGCAGTACTTTAATTTCATACCCAAAGTAGGTAAAGGGCTAACTAGAGCCGGTCTTGCCCGCCTAAACCACAACATAGAAGCTTACGTGTATTCTATCCTTGGAGCTCAGGTAAACACCCGATCCAGCATAATTGGGAATACTGGCGCCGCAGAAGAAACCAGAGCCGAAGCCTTGATCTTATTCGAAAGTTCAATTTTGGAGGGCGACATTAGCAAAGGCGTGCAGCGTTACCAACTAGCTATACAAAATTCTAAAGCAAGGTTGGACTATGCGGTAGCCCCGGGTTGTTGGCTAATGCCATGTAATTTAGTCATCAACGCCAGTTCCGTAGTAGGATACAACAACAAGCTCAAAAAGGCCACTAAGTATTTGAAGTTTGGGGTGAATGACGTGAACTCTGACATGACCAAGGTCATTCCTCACTTCGTAGAGAAGCCAAAAAAGGAGCACGAAACGAAGCCGCTCGTAGTTAAGGAGCGAAAAAAGGCCCTGCCCTAGATACCCGAGGAGTATGACCATAACTTACTAAAAGCGGGGTTAACAGCTGCAAGCATTGGTCTAAGTTATTATATATGGCGATAAACAACCCCTACGTAGTTCGAGTAGATTGTGTTTATACGACTTACACAGGCGAGAAAAAATACTCCCAAGCATCTTGGGTTGATGTCACGGGGATGTCTGTAGACTTGAACTACTCTGGAAGAAGCTGATAATATGTAGCATATGTATTGGCACAGTTAGTCACGCCAACGTCGGCTTTCGGTTTCTGGATGACAATGGAGTATTACAGCCCATGCAAACGAAAACGAATAACAGGGAGCCTGCGCATTTCTTCGTAGAGCCCAACCCCGGCAGCACCGATAATCTATCGGTTTGGACTTTCCATATGGTTGCCGATTGCCATGGGAAAGTAAAGCTGCAAATGAGAGTAGACGACACGGGAAGCGTTTGCATAAATAGCATAGAGGATCAAAGGGACGCAATATATAATCATAAGACCATCAGCACTCTTACGGTGGTGAGCCATTAAATATATGAATCCACACGCGAAGGAAGATTGGTTTCTTCACTACCTAGAGGAAAAGGACTACTTAGAACAGCATTGGCATGACACTGGATTATTGGTGAAGGTTGGGGGCCTGGGATTGGTCATGTGTACCATTTGCATTTCGACTGGGTATTCGTGTAATGTAAAGATGATGATAGATTAGTCAGAGGCGATCACAGTGGTGCTGCTGAGAGAAAAGACACGATTTAACGTTGGAGAAATATCAGCGAGACGTGGCAGCTTGGAATGAAAAAAGACAAGCTTACAGGGATTGGTTGGATAAGAACTACCTAGACAAAATGCAGGCAGACAAGAACTTCGAAAACACAGACTACGCCTTTAAACTTTATGCACAAACGCACCCCGACTTTAGGATTAACAAGTCTCAGTTCAAGAATTACTACCAGCCGTCGAAGAAACAAAAAGACAAAGAGCTGGTCTTCGTATGAGTTGCAGGGCTGGCTGGAGGTGCCGCCTTGGCGTATTTCGTCTAGTGACGCGAAGCATGAGCGTCTAATATATAATGTTCGTCTTTTTGGAAAGCGATAAGAATGACTTTACCACTTATTTGAATCCCCCCATCAAAGCCCATACGGTTCGGTTGGTTAGTTGCTCATTGTACAATTCTTGGTATAATTTGTTCAATGGTATGGTCACCGTGCATAAGGGAGGATCTACCTATCAAGGTGAAATGCTCCCAGATGGACATTACACCCCTATAACGCTAGCTAAGGAGCTAGCTAAACGAGGTTATACTCTCACCACAGGATTGCCGCATGAAATGACCTTCAAACATAATATGTCAAACTATTCAATAACTTTTGGAAAGTTTGACCAATTGGGATCTCTTTTAAATGCCTCAGGCAAGACGATGACCAACACAAATTTCTTTAAACTATGACTTGCCTTGTGATTTGGTAGAAAGCATAAATATCACCATTAAAGTGGACCAAAGACGGTAGATTTCAACGGGCGTAAGATCAATCTTGTCCTGGAATTCGTATAATGGGTCGAACTGAGGACAAACTTAAAAGGATTTACTGCGGGCCTGAGGGCTATTGGAAAGGAGCGTCGGCTATCAAGAAACTCGCAGCCGCAGCCAGGGTATCAGAAGAAACGGTTAAGAACTGGTTAAAGAAACAGACTATCTGGCAGGTTTATCTTCCCGTGCCTAAGTACATTCCCAGACTCAGCTTTACCGTAAATGCCCCCAATGAAGTTCATCAGGCAGATTTGCTTTTCTTACCGCACGACACGGTGAGAAGAAAGACCTATAGATACGATTTGTCCGTAGTTGATATCGCAAGCAGATACAAGGACGGACGCCGAACCCATAGCCAGCAAGGATTCTGGGGAAGTCGCAGAAGCCCTAAGTAAGATTTATAAACACGTTTTGAAATAGCCTAAGTAGCTGCAAGTGGATTCGGGGACAGAGTTCATGGGCGTGGTTACCAAGACCATGAAAGACCACGACACTAAAATAAGAAGAGCCAAAGCGGAGTACCACAGAGGTCAGAGCATTGTCGAAAGATTCAATAAGACCCTGGCCGAGCGTCTCTTTGGATACCAGTATTGGAAAGAGCTGGAAGATCCCTCCAAACGCAATAAGGAATGGACTCAGAGGCTCCCCCAAGTCGTCGCGGTTTTGAACAACGAGGCGGCCAGGGCTACGGGAATGAAACCCAAGGATGTCATAAAAAAGAAACACGTGCAACACAAGTCCTACGTTAGAAGTCGAGGGCGGTCTTCCCCCATGAAAAAAAAAAGGCAATGTCGCGGTCCGATATCTCTACGGACCGGGTGAATTAGAAGGAGGATCCAAAAGAGCTACGGATCCTAACTGGTCTTTGGAAACCTACCAGATTCAAAGTGCAATAGCTAAGTAGGGTCAGCCCATCTTGTATTATCTTCACGATGGTCTCACGCGCGGGTTCGTCAAAGAAGAACTGCTAATTGTGTGATGTCCAAATGTTATCGTATGCACTCCGTCATAACAAATCCATCGCGTACCGTCAAATGCAGACAATGATACCTTCTCCTGCGTGACGTTATGTATCTGATGACCATAGCTGCGCAGGCTGTTCATCTTGTGCCGCTGTTCCTTGCGTGTTCGTACTACGTTCAAGTAGGACTCGTGCGTAATGTCCTTCTTAACCACGTATTTTTTACGCCTTTAGCTTTCTTTTCTACGCCGTCTAACTTTAGCACGCTGTACATCTTTGGTTTCAGACCTACGTACTCTACTATGGGGTTTCCTTTTATCTCATCCTTCATTTTCCCTATCACTTTTGCACTTTTAATATCAAAGTGTCGGTGTCTGGGTACAAGAGTCGACAATTGTCTCCGTACTTTGGCTTTAATTTGTCGTAGTAGAACTCATACATGAGCAACTTGGACAAGTCTAACACCATAAAGCCTGTGTAAACGGGCTTGTTTAGTAAGAGGTTTGCCCTTTTCATGTGAATTACGTAGAAGTTCAGCATTTCTACGTATCGCACAAATCCAGGCTGTGACACGTATGCTTCTGCCTCCTCTCTGGTGCTGGCTATATTTATGCTTACCCGCTTGCGGATGTTCTCCATCGTCTTCCCAAATACGCTGTTGTTCATGAGCTTAAACAGGTTCTTTTCTAAGTCATTCTTAGCTGCAGTACGCTTTTTGGTGTTAAAGTCAATGTAGGGTCGCATCCAGGGCTCCTGCGTAAACTTCAAGACTCTATGTATCTTGGTTACTCGCATACCATGCTTTGCGTAGAATTGCAGGTTGCGGTAATGTACCACATACTTCTTCTTATCCATCAGGTTCATAGTTAGTTTCCTGTACGGTTTGTAACCAGGGCACATTTGCTTTTGCAGCGGACTCAGCTGCTTAAATGGTATCTCTATTGCTTCTGCGGCTAAGGGGAATTCGTCGTGTTCGTCGTGCAGATACTCCGGGTACTTCAGATCCACCTCCAGCACGTAACCCTTGTCTTCCTCCTTTCCTACGCTTAGGTAAAATTCTATCGGCTTCACGTCGTCCCATTCGAAGTCGCGTACAGGTAAGTACTGCGACATTGCCCAACCGTAGAGGTTGTTAGCGTCTAACTAAAAGATGTAAGTGGTTGGTTTCTCTGCGTCGTACTCAACTGCAGGATTGTTTGCGCGGGCATAACGTCTGCTGGGTCCGCAAACGCCGCCGCCGATGCCGTCTTCCATAAACCGGTACATATCGTATTCCGTTAGGAGATCCAGTTGCGCGTTTGTCTTCTTTAACAGCGCATTCCAGCTGAGTGCGGGCGCTGTGTAGAAATTAGCGTGATCCAATACGTAGTATTCCATAGCCATCCTTTATGCCGGACTCGTTTAGGGTGCTGTAGAATCTCTGTTTGGGTAGTAGGGGCTCTTCAAATCGATCCCAGGAATCCATGTATTAATATGGGTAGACTCCTTTCCTTTCTGCGCCGTATTGACTGGAGATGGGGAACTCCGTGTTGTATTTCACGAGATTCGCTAAGGAGTCCGCCATAAACTGCTGCGAATCTAAGAACTTTAGCTTACCCACAGTTACGGACATGTACCTTTCTTTGTTGTTGGGTATGCATTTGACGTCGGATCCGTCTGTTCCTTGTAGTAGCAAATGGGAGTCGTAGCCGCGGAGGTTGTGAAAGAACACGGGAATCTCCATGTCTGGGTTTACTTTATAGTTTATATTGCATTTCAATCTGATCTGACTACTATGTAACCAAAGGAGCAGATCTCGTGTAATCCTACCTTATTCGTGTCACCACTTTTCTGCTCTTCCTTAGTTATCAACGCTTCAAAGTCTGCATATATCACGTAAGGCACCTGCATCTGCTTTTGATGGTCTGAGTACGATAGGTTCTTATCTGAGGGCATCTGAATCCGTTGCGCCACTTCTTCGACTCCGCGGCAGATCTCATCGTGTTTCTTTAGGGCATTTAAGGATGTAAATGACAACAAGCAGCAGTAGCAGAAGTGCTTTTTGCCTTTGTGCTTAGTATGTCTGTGGAATAGTCTGCTTGGATGTTTTACCCATGGGTGGTGCCCGCCGTGGTAAAACAGGTGTACGCGTTCTCCTTTGCTCTTTGACAACACTAGTGGCACTATCGTTTGGTCTCTGATTCCATAAAAGTTAATTGCTAGATCATTTTCCTCTTCAAATATTGGAATGTCCCACAACTGCATTGGAAACTCCACTCCATCCCACTCTAAATCGTATGTGGGATACTTACTTGTTCTACAGGGATCCTTCTCTGCTGGGTACGGCGCGGATCTTATTGCCCACATAAAGCATCTATTGTCATCATTTTTTACATTAACTATAGCTTTCTTCCTTTCTACCCACGCTGTTAGTGGCACGTAACTTCCTCCTCGTATTGGCACGTACCTTGTCATGCTAACCTCAATACCTTCTACCTCCTCCACTGTCCAACCTGATCCTTTCTTGGTATATTTAGACAGCGACTCCATTATTACTTCTAAGGCTTCACTAAGTGATCTATCCAGGTTCGTGTACTCTAATATAACCAGTGACTTTGATCGCAGCATTGCTGTCGTCATTACCTCGTCTTTTGATAGACTCACTTCTACCATTATACTTGCTTTCAACGCTCCTAATTCTTCTATACTTTTTCGAAGCGTCCTTTTAACCTTCCTTTCCGACTGTCGCCAAAACTGTCTAACGTCAATCTCACCGTTACTGGGTATCGACACCGTACTGAAGTTGCTTTGGGATTCCATCTATATAATAGGAAATATTTTATACCTAATACCAAGCACTTTTCAGATCGTCGTAGTCATACTCACAATCCTGAAAATGCCAATACAATTTAACCTTAGTCTCAAACTTCTTACCACATCCGCAATCATAACTGCTCATACACTTCGTCTTCATTTTCAAATGCTTCTTTAAGTCTTCTTCTTTTATTATTTTCTATTATTATTTTCTATTATTATTTTCTATTATTATTATTATCATTATTATTATTATTATCATTATTATTATTATTATTATTATTATCATCATTATTATAATTATAATTATTATTATTATTATTATTATTAATATTATTATCGTTATTAATATTATATATTTTGTTGTAAAAATAGGTTTTGGGAAAGCCCAGAAATTTTAATTCTTATATGTCTATATATCTATCTTTCTATATCATTTATATATCAATCAATTTCAAGTAGCCAGTTGTCAATTGCTTATACGTAGAGAGATTTACAACTGTACTCATGAAAAATAATAAAGTTTCCATTCTCTGATTATTATACAGAATTAGATATTATTATTTCCTGTACGATCTTTTAAAACGCCTTCCTTTTCAAACAACGCAGGAGTCTGTTATTACATGTTATAGTTATGTTAATATCTACTTGGGTCAAAATTAGGCTTTCATTTATAAACCAAAACCAATTACAAAATGTTATTGTTAAATTTCAAGAACATCGTTTTCGAAGAATTCGTTTTCAAGGAATTATGAACTATCAGTTATATCTTCTAGTTATGTTGATTATTGTGGCTTGATGCGAAAATAGAGAAAAATATATTCTCTTAAGTTGTTAGGATACGTTTACGACCACTATGCGCGCAAACTCAATTAACGCGCCGACTTTATAGTATAACACAAACAAACTATGCATTTTCTGAAAGCTGAGTAAATATAGTTTATGAAAAATCTTCAAAATACGATTTTTCGAATCGTTGTTCACATTATTGTCATCGAAGCGAAATTTGACCATAGCATCAGTGAAAATGTTAACGGCCACGTACATTTTAAGCTATGTTTGCGAAAAATGTCTTAACATGCATACTCAGGAGATAATAAGCTCAAAAAGGGTGTCCCAGATTTTTGATATCTCTTTTATATCTCTCGCTATTTTTGACCTAAAGTTCGGCGATTGCTTTTGGAGTGTTGTTTAAGAGTAAAAAGCGTCATAACTTTGGAAAGAAATTAAATTTCAAAAATCGGAGACAGCCTTTATTGGACCATGAGTTTTTTTTAAACTCTCAAAATTTTAGAAAAATCGAATGAAATCCAAGGGACGTTTAGCTTTTTTTAGTTGAGGTTTTAGGGACAAAAGAAATTCGAAACAAATGCAGTTCTTTGTTTGGAGCCGAAAGCTGCAGGGAGCCACGATGGTGTTGGTCAAAACATCATCACTTGTCAAATTATCTGTTGTTCTGGACGATCGCAATGTAGGACCTTGTTACATGGACAAAGAGCCATTTCCGGTTTTGATAAAGTCACGATTTCGATTTCGATTTTTCCAATCAAAAATTGCAAGAGGTTTCACTAACATATGAAAGACAAAAGTTTAAATTTCTAAGAAATTTCCAAAAAAAACCTCTTTTCGAGCAAATCATCATGTATGACGAAAACATTTAATCTTTTTTAAACCTTAAAAATATGTTGTTTATTGGCATTTTTTTAAAGATTAAGAATATCACGGTTAAATTTGTTTCGAAAACGTAATTCTCTAGAAATTCAAGAAAATTTAGCAAATACATAAATATGTTTGATCGAGAATCTAAATTTCAGGAAGTACACTTTTCGTTTTCCCAACATTGGAAAAGTACTACGTAAGCTATCAAAATCTGATGAAGCTGAATAAAATATGCTTTTGTTATTGGACTGTCTTCGTTTTTCACTGCTCGAGACTTCAAGTAAGTAAAGTGCTTTCGTAAAATCTATCAATATCATTTATCACAGATTTCATGTAGTATTACTATACGATATGATGTGGAAGATCATGTAAGTGTTATTCCAATTTAAGGCCGATGTTTTTGCTGAAAACAAAGCTGCCTGACTTCAAACAGGGCTTCAAACAATGAACTTTCTCAACTAATAAAAAGCCCTATATTGGGAAAACCTTGAAATGGCGTTTAATGTCATATATCACACACACTCTTCGAAGGATAATTGAGCTTCTTCGAAGGATGATTGAGCCTCCTCGGAGGATAATTAACCCTCTGTTGAGGATAATTGTGCCCTATTGTGGGATTATTCAACCGTTAGAAGAAGTCCTTCGGGTGAATGAAAACTCAGCTTTTTTTTACAGAGATCACATGTTTGTTGTGACACTGAGTCTTTCTTTATCCAAGAAACTATTATGGAAGCTTTTTTCCTTTTTTTCTAGAAAAGTCATATTTTTATCTAGAAATAAATTTGAAATTTGAAATGTCAAAATGCTTTAAATTGAAAAACCGAATTCCTGTGACGTCATTTTTAGCGGAAATCTTTTCGAAAGAGGAAAGTTTCTGGTGGCGTGAAAAAGGGAGGCAAAGACGAAGGACTCACCAAAGAAAAGCGGCAATCAGAGAGAGAGAG
Organism: Actinia equina; assembly: GCA_011057435.1. NCBI lineage: Eukaryota > Metazoa > Cnidaria > Anthozoa > Actiniaria > Actiniidae > Actinia > Actinia equina. The sequence goes on from WHPX01000898.1 coordinate 377,369, forward strand.
AACGTAAATCCAGGCGGGACTTCGATTATAAACAAGAAGAACATAATCATGAAAGAAAAAGGAATATTAGGCAAAACTTGACGGATGAACAAAGAGAAAATGAACGTGAAATACAAAGTAATTTGTGTCAAAACTTCACGAATGAACAAAGAGAAAATGAGCTTGAAAGACAAAGGAATTTGAAGCAAAACTACTAGCTAAGGCGACTCTCAAATGCACAGAGAAAAATCGCTTTAGGGCAAGTTATAGACCAAAGACAATTTAAAAAACTTTCATGTATTCAAAGATGGATTAAGAATTGTTCTCCAAGAATTCAGGTGTGTGGTTTAGCTAACAATCGTTTATTATTTTTTGACAAGCATTTAATTTTTTCTCGACGAATCGACAAATCAAAGACTTTCCCTCAAAACTTTTATTATTTCCGTAGATAAGCTTAGTTTATTTTAATGTTGGAATAAATATAACATGAAGAGCATATTACAACAAATATTCGTCCTTTATTTAGCTTTGTAAATCTTTAGCAATTCGGTTAACGTTGTCAAACGTTGTTTTTAACCAACTATCGTATGTTTTCGTTCAAGGAAGATTCGCCTCCTATCGCGGGGTCCCATCTTCAAAACAACGAAGACTTTCATTTAATAATTTTATTTCTACAGATATTTTATTTAAGTATTGAATGAAATATAAATTTACAACAAATATTCAACTGTTTATTAAGCTATTCGAGCAAGTCTGATTATAAAAATGAGCTTAAATTTGTGTTGTTGAGAGATGTTGTTGTAGAAAGACCTAGACTTTCAATTTAAAAAGCCGTAAAAAATATTCAAAAACATTTACAAACGCCAATTTACTGACAAAGAAATTCGTCATTTTGCATTGCCTTTATTTTCTATTTTGTCTCAGTTGTTCTTGTCAAGTTTAACTGAATGTAAAACGTCTCGTTCGGTAATAGACGTAATTATTAAAGTATAAGCTTATACTTTGCTCACCCTTAACCAGTTTTTGGTCTTGATTTCAATTTCAATGAAAGACATCTAAAACTTGATATTGTATTGGATTATCTGTAGTTATATTTCGTTTTTTTTTTAAGTAAAAGAGATTCAAAGCCTAAAAATGTCGGGGTTTTTTGGGAAAAATTTGTCGAAAAATCTTCCAAGAGCAAATCTAGCTCCTGGGGGTGGTGGTGAGTTGTGTACAAAATTCCTAAGTGCGAGAGTATATACTCGCGGGGAAAAAAAGCAATGTAGTGCATTTCGATTGGATTTCACTGCATGTTTTTTATTATGGGATAAATTATCTTCATCTCTAATAAAAAATAATTGAATATTTTTTTCCCTATCTTATTTTTAACTTTCAGTTTCATTCAAATTCAGGTTCTCCCTGTGACTTCCGTATCGGGAGCTCCGCCTTTAGGCAGTGCCTAAATATATATATTATGTTTAATTTTGTATAGAAAATATGGTTTTGACGTCATATCCATGTTTCTACACTAGTTCAAGTTTCAAGTTTATATTACAAAATAATGACTATATTTACATAATTTATCACACTCGTGCAAACAGCACTAAACTAATCTAGACGGAGCCTATATATTACATATAATAAATATTTTAAGATTTACAAATAAATATGAAGATAAATAAATGAAAAACTAACAGTTTACATACAATAAAGAAACGAAAAGGAAACAAAGAAAAAGGAAAAATGGTATTAAACAATAATTGAAGATCAAGAAATAATAATTCATAAATAGCCGCATTATATAAAGACTCAGTCTGAGACGTTCAAAGTATAATCTACTCTGTCTACAATAAAGGAAGTGTTAACATAGCTATCTTATCTTAGGAGAAAATCAGAGCACAAATCGCTAGGTATCTTATTCCATAACCTAGCTCCAAATCTTGGAAATGAATTTTTTTGCACTTCAAGTTGAGATTTTTTAATTTACAAACTTCCTGATGATGAGAATCCTGTGTTGTAGTGAACACTCGATCAAGCAAAGGTAAATTGATTTGGAATATTAGGAGGTGCAAGCCTATTTTAATATCATGCATTAACTAGGCTACCGATTCATAGTAGAGGAAATAAAGAAGTGTTTAATAAAACGAGTAGGAGTGTTTTATCAGGTATAAAAGCACGAAAAGTACATATATATATATATATATATATAGTATAATAGTATAATAATTATAGTATAGTATAGTATAATAATTATTACTAATAATAACTATATGATTTTTTTTACGAATTAAATCGCACACATTGCTATGCATCTTCTTGCTGATGTAATACGTTTTTATTACAGCATGGTTCAAATAATGCAAAGATGAAGGGAATTCTCTTATTCCTGTGCATAGTGTTCCTCCTCAAGCACAAAGTCACCGACGCTTCCTTGTGGACCGAAGATGAACAAGCCCAAAGCCGCATGTATTTGCATGGTTCCACTCTGGGAACACGCAAAGTAGACACAGTCTTTCAATGTTATAGACACTGCGAGGATAACATTCACTGTGCAAGCATCAACATGAACCATGCAGACAAGACATGTGAATTGAAGCACTCTACAAAGACCACGCACCAACACAAGAAATCCGATGAACATCATATGCTCTACATGAAGGTTAGAGATGCACTTGGATCGACGCCTCGCAACCCAATCCTATCTTGCAAGTGGTTTAAAAACATTGACAATCAAGTAAAGTCGGGTGTTTATTGGATGAAGTTCAATGAGCCATCCTCTGTACCATTCAAAGTATTCTGTGACATGATCACCGATGGAGGAGGCTGGACACTTGTCTACAGCTACACGTTTACTCAGTACAGTAATTTTAGATCATTGTCAAACGCAATGACCCCAATACCAAACTGGCCTCTCAGTTGGTCCTCTAGTAGTTGGGTGCCACAGTCAACAACAACCCCACTCAGTGAGTCTTCTCACTCAGCCATGGATTTTACTCTGTGGAAAAAGATCGGTAACGAGTTTCTTGTGAAGCCTAATATCACTAACTGGGTAGCCTGTGTAGAAGGAACCGGAAGCTTTGTTAATTGGGTGTCAGGAAGTCTGACCTGTAGGATTGTTAAGGTAATGACGCCAACGTGTACTAATGTTGTGCCAAGCAGCTTTAAAATCATCCCACCAAATCTTCTGGTTTTGTTTACTGCTGCAAGGGGTATCTACCTTGTTCTGGAAGGTCGGAAGGACTCGAACTGGCCAACCCATGATCCTTGTGGTACTAATTCTCAAAATCACCTAACCAATGTTCAATATCCTGGTGGAGTATGGTATCTGAGATGAATCCCAATATGCCCTTTCAAGAAATTCAGACACTTTATCTGCTTCCAAATTGTCACTATTAAAAACATTTCTATTTCGGAAATAATGCAATTTGTAGGGGGATTCAATTGCCTCGCGCATAAGTTCAGACGACTCGTAATTATGGATTTCGTCATTTACTTTACTACTTTAATTTTCTGTGAAGGATGTAATTCTGGATGAATTTTCATTTATAGAACTTTTTTTGAGCTCCTCTATTGTATTTTTATTTGCAAAAGAAAATCTACTTCAGGCGCCGGCCATTTTTTTTGCCACTTGCAACTTGTTGTTGAATTTTCCGCTATTTTCTAAGTCGTGTGTGACATTTTCTGCATTTGCTAATTTCAGTTTCCATTGTTACTAAGCCAATCATCATCGAGAAACACCTGCACTGATTTCCTTTTATCTGCATTGATGTCCTTGGCCTGCACTGTATATCACCTTAAGGCAGCACTGCTCTTAGCCAATCAGAATTGAGACATTTTTTCATGTATGTTATTATTCTTCAAAACGTATGACATATATAAGCTAAGTTTTAAAAAAACCTACATTTAATTATGATTTCAGTTTATGCGAAGCCGAGCAGTGGTGCAGTTTGCTTTATCGCAAGATAGATTTTAAATTGGCTATAATAATAATCATCATCATAATCACTGTTAGATCTGAAAAGCCGATTATGACCCATCACAAAGTTATGCTTGCTCGTAAGAGCAGATGAAAAAGAAACCTGATAAAAAAAGGAAGAAGACAGAAAACAAGCTTGAAGACAAGCTTGAAAACAAGCTAGAAGACAAGCTGGAAGGAAAGCTGGAAGGAAAGCTGGAAGAAAAGCTGGAAGAAAACATTAAGAACTTTATTAATATAAGTTATTATTCAATTCATTATTTGATTTATTATTATTTTATTTAATTAATTATAGTTATTTTGCTATATATTAGGACATTTAGTTGATTTTGCTTTGACATTCAGATCCAATTAGTTTTTTAAGTTGGATACGTGTTCGTTAACATCACACTTAGGGGCCGGTGTGTTAGATCTGAAAAGCCGATTATGAGTTCTTAGTGGTTTTCTTTGTCTTAGGTTTGCTTAAAAGTGTTCTATAGCTTTTGTTTCACTCGTTTCAATCTAAGTATTTTCGTCATTGCTAGTCTTGTCCCTTATTAGGAGCTTTTGTACGCCTTATATACGCCCTCTATTTAAACACTTAGTTAGTTGGTGCTCGCAGTTCGTCCCTTCATACACAAATGTAAGTTATTCGTTTCCATATATTTCTTATCGTTTAGTAAAGTTTAATGTTCCGTGGTTTTTCCTATTCGTTAAAATCTTACTTACTCAGTTATTTATCTTTTTAATATATTTGTATAGTCTTTACCGTACGCTTTGCGTGTGTGTTGGGAATAAAGATCGAGTATATGGGACTCGCAGTGCCAACAATCATAATAATCATAATCATATTAATAATGATAATCATAATCATAATCATAATCATAATCATAATCATAATCATAATCATAATCATAATCATAATCATAATCATAATCATAATCATAATCATAATCATAATCATAATCATAATCATAATCATAATCATAATCATAATCATAATCATAATAATAGTATAACGTGTCATAAGCATTTTAAAAATCTCAATGCGTTTACAATAAATCAAATGAGTTCTTAATAAGGCGCGAAAATTCCCGGTTGGGCTATTTTCCTTGTAACTAAATTTCGCCTTACCCAAGTTCCGTGCGTCATCGAGTTGCGCGCGTATGCCCTTTCCTTTTACTAAACGTTGTCGTTTGATCGGCTTCATCCCTACGCGCCTAGACCGAAAAGGATCATGGGGATAGTTAATTCACATTTACTAGCTGCCGCTCAAACGTCTTGAGCTCGCTTTTTTTAAATCCCAATTAAATTGCTAAAACCATGCCTCGAGCATAGGGCGAAGATTTAAACTGCCGAGCACTTTTATTATACGGCCGCGCGCTTTTCAGTGCAAATAAAGGCCAAAACGAGTGCAAATATGAGACCGTATTACACGGTTTGGAATTCCGTATTACACGATTTTCAAACTGGTTTTAACCAGTTTAGTGCTCACGCGTGCAAATACGCGAACGAGAATTTATTTTGCTTGAAAAAAATGGACGACGACGCTTTTAGAAACCTGGTATGCGACATAGATTTTTCGGATGAAGACCTTCCAAATTTCACTCAGCAAGACGAACAATGATGACCACGTTACGACACGAAAATATCAATCCTTTGGACATTGCCCAGCTATCTGGTCACAACTATTTGAAGTCAATCGATTTCTACTCCGAAGCATCAGAAGAACAGCAAAGAAAACGAAGTGAAGGAAACGAGCGTACCCGCCCGCTGTTGCCCTTGCAAAGTTCTAATCCACCATGTAGCTCAATTGCTCCTAGTTCAGTGCTTTCTGGTGCAGTGTTCAATAACCGTACAATAACATTTAACTATCCAACAATGCTACAAGAAGAAGAAATTGATCAACAGCCTTTCAAGCGACCAACAAGCATGTCCAAGAGTGATGAAGCCAGCACCGGATTCCACGAGGCAGAAAAAATCAAACTTTACACTTCATTTTAGCTGTTTTATCTTTTTGAACGACGCTTTCGTTTTTCATTTGCGTTAGGAATATTTCCCTTCAGTTTTGAAAGTTTAGGCAATCAATTTATAATCGCTTCGTCATATTTTATGGAAGTTTTGAGAACATAATTAGACTTGTTGTTTGACTAAATTTCAAAAACTAACAACTTTTTTCCCTACCGAACATTTGAAGGGTTTTTCTCACGAGAGCCAATAGAAAAACAGAACAGCTTACGAGAAGCAATCAGGTCGAAGAAATCGTCATTTGTTTTTTTCGCGAGCGCCAGACAAGGTTACAACAATGTTACACAAGTTAAAGAACATTTTGGAAGCGACATGGTTGTTAGGGGGAAATTTAAGAACTCTCTTCCTGACCAAACACCTTTGTAACATAGGGCCGGGCGAAAGAGGGAGTTAGAACACAGAGTTAATATACTTCTGCATGTGCAAAGCTAATCCTAGATTGGGTAGTCCCTGATGAGCTCACTACATTGTATAAGTTTGATTTTGTCACTGTTAAGCTATGGTATTGAGGTCTGCGTGTGTGTTGGGGGGAAAGAAGGGGTAAGAAGAGCATTTCAGTTTGTGTATATGGGTATATCGGTGTTAAACAAGACTGTATGCTTAGCCCTACGTTATCCAACTTATACCTTCATGATCTGCCTGACAGCTATTCTATTGAGGTCTGTGTGTATGTGTTGGTTAGGGTTGGGTGTGTGTGTGTGTAGGGGGGGGGGGGGGGGGGGGGGTAAGAAGGGCATTTCAGTTTGTGTATACGGGTATATTATCGGTTTTAAACAAGGCTGTATGTAATGTTGATGATGACCTAAATTTAGATGGTACACCGGCTATTAAAATCGCCTGACCTTTTCCCCATTGAGCTGACTCTTCTTTTGGTGCCAGAGGCTGAGCTTTGTTAGGTCTTTTTCCCTTCCCTTGTCCACGCAAAGAAATTGCCCTCGCGTTGAGGATTCCTTGTGAGTTTTGAAACTCCCTCGTTCGTACGATGCTCAGAGGATAACCTTTATCCTTTAAATGGCGTTCAATTGACCTGATTCACTATGGCGTCACGGCTTCTTTATGTGGGGATAGAATCGCCAAATCAAATAGAAAATTCAACAAAATTTGCTCCTAGCGAAACAGTTTAATCTAAAATGGCCTGGTTTTCAGTTATAATATGGGTTAATATGTACTAAAAAATATTGTGAACGTTTGCCGGCTATTGTACTTCTCTTCGTGGATTGGTACGGGTTTTAGAAAAATTTCCCGTGAATTTACGTTGATTTGACCCCGTCCGACGACCAAGATCCTTTGCGTTTAAACAATAGATTGCTGAAGGTTGTTTCGATGTGACGTCATAGTGAATTAGGGCAATATTGAGCTTTGCATTACATGGAGAGATTTTGGTTTGTAGTCATCTCCGTCCCTTTTCTTCACCTCGGCATAAAACTTAAAAGGACCTTGTCAAGTTCTTCTGGTGTCATTTTTTCGATGACGTTGTCAAGATGGCGGGATGTGCACCAGCCTTCAAACACGTTCATCCACTGTTTTTTTGAGCGTTTAATGTTCTTGTTTTCAGCTACAGACTTCAGTTTTTCTATGTCATTATTTGAAATTAGCGGAATTAAATTTCCTTTTGTTTTTGTTTCCTTGCCTATCTTGTTCTCTTTGGCTTCTTTTGTCTTATTCTATTTTATATACACTCCTTTCTACCACCTCTTTCTCTTTTAATCAGACGAAGGATTCGTGATTAAATCGCACTGATGAGAATCAATCAGATTGCAGGATTTGCTAGTAATTTCAAAATGGATGTGATAAAGAACCTAAACGCTTTCAACAAAAGTATACGAAGTATATAAAAAAGAATGAAACAAAGAAAGTCTTTCGGAGTTATAAAATAGAAAGTACCTTAGAACATCCCTCGCCAAAATTGAAACAATTGATGGATTGCAAACATCCCCAAGAGCGTTAAAAGACAAAAACATCGCGCCAATTGTGGAACCGTTAACAATAAATGCTAATGAGAAATCTTTTGTTAAATGGTACCAACATCGTCGCGATGACGTAACGTGCAAACAAAGAATATAAAGTAGAAAGCTAATACATCAGAGAATTAATGATATTGAGAATTTAATGGAGTACTCTTCACAATAATGAAAGGAAGGCGACAGAATATTAATTTTTTAAAAACAAACTTAGAGTCATAAGGCTGTTGATTTCCGCGGAGGGAGGAAAACCGGAGAAAACACTCGAAGAAAAACCAACAATAAACCAAAATTTACATATGACACGCCATAGACTATGGAAATCCATCACAGGTTACAGTGGTAAAAAGATGAGCAATCTCACCCCTACCCCACCGTAAGTGTCAATATGAGCTCCCAGTTCCTTATAATAGCCTGTACGTAGTCATGTAAATCGCTTAAGACTTAAAATTAACAACTTGCTGAGTTTTGTGTGAAAGCTCACATGCATCAGCAACTTGGCATGTCAACAAAACTTGCTCCTTGGTTACTTCTATCTCTTCTTTACCTTCAATTACATTGAGAAAATGATCCAAAGAATTTTTGTACGATTCTGCATACCTTTGAGAAATGAATAGTGACATTTATCAAGGTTTTCCCCTTCCTGGCTATACACTCGGATAGCACTTGGCTTTGGATTATCACTGATCATCATGGCTTTGTCACCCATGACCTCCAGACGTTGGTCATATCCATAAGGGGAGGTACGATCTAGATTGATTGTTGCTAATGTACCACTAGGGAACTTCATGGTAATGGTAATACAATCCACATCTCCCATATCAGCTATGGCAGGAACAAATGAGCTTGCTTGGGCATAAACTGTTGTTGGAGCCTCGCCTGTTATTCTTAGTGCAACATCAAGGTCGTGAGTAGCACAGTCGTGAAACATGCCACAAGACATCTTTAAAAACCCAAGTGCTGGAAATGGATGGTCACGGCTTTTGGTTGTGATTGAATGGATAGTACCAAGAGCTCCTGTTCTTGCTTTTTTAATTACAGTTCCATGGCCAGGATCAAATCGACGGTTATAGGAACAAAATAGCAACAGGCCAAGACGGTCAGCTTCTTCGTAACATGAAACTGAATTAATATAAAGAGACATTTATAATTCGTAAATAAATAAAAAATCATTTCGATATTTTAGAAATATGTATTCATTTACAAATATGCATTCATGTCATAGATCTTCTGTACAAGAATATCTGCAAGTTAAGGATCATTCATTTGACTAGTTACGGAGTAGCTGGTAGGGCATTGTTTTCTATTGTTCTGCACATGTGCGCCCTCAAAAGGTTTCAAAGGTTTTTCAATCACATCTTAAAAATTCGTGAAGGACGACCCTAGCTGGTGGTATTTTAGAGTGTCATTAAAAAATCAGGCTTAGAAGCAAAAAGACAACACACAAACTGAGTCACGCGCTCCTTTACCAGTAAACGGAGTGTAAAATCAGGGAGGACCCTTTTTTTTTAAATGAAACACATTTCTGGCTAGACGTGACAGGTGGAAATGACTGGCAAGGAAAGGATTTGACTGGACAAGTTCCAATTCTGGACGGATATTGTGATGCTCTGCCGTTATTTAAAACACTGATTCTTCACCAGGCAAATCAATCAAAGCAAAATCCAAACATTGACCAAGGGTAACGCAGGGAACGCTTGCTGCAGTCAAATTTCTGGTATGGGCTAGCAAGTGAATAACCTCCCTCCCCCTCCCTCCCCCCCACCTGATAAAGTATGAACAGTCCCTTATAGCCCTTAATGATTTTCTTATTATTCTAATAAAGGGAATAAAACAAGAATTAAAACCAATGTTTATATATGTACCAAGGTGAGTGACAAGTGATTAATGAATAGTCTTGGTAACGCTTAAGGTAATTCCCTTGTTTTGCATCGCGCATTCTCTGCGCATGCAACTAAAAGCATGGAACTAACGCAGTTTAAGCAGTTTTCTTTCGGAAACTAAATAAAAAATGAGAATAGGTGACCCCCATTTTTTATTTCAGAATTTTGATAAATGCAATGCCCGTCATTATATATCAAAATACGAAGGAAAGATTATTGGACAGATTTGAATATTTGATGGATAGTAGACATGTTCAATTTTTGGATGTTCGTAGAGGCGCACCTACCCGCATTTTTCACTAATAGTTCAAGAATCATAGTCATCCATGACTTTGATGGATTTAATAGTATAAATTGTCTAGTAAACTTTGAGTTATAAGTACGTTTTGTTATGTGAAAGCACTTCTAACGGTAAATGAAGGTTCTTGATTACAGCTTCCGGTTGCTATCGCATTTCACTATATAAACCCATAAATTGACATATTTGGAGAATTTATAGCGAAAAAAACGAGAATGGTGACCCAATCATTTTATTGTAGTTTTTAAATGTCCATAACATAATCAATGTCCATGCAAAGTCTCAGGGCAAAGTTATTGGCAAAATTTCTTTCAAGGGAATTACCTTAAGAAAGTATAGTAATATTATCATAGGATTTAGAAAAAAAGATTTTCAAATCTTAAAAGCATTTGCTACGTGAATAAATAATCTATTTAACTATACAAGCAAGCTAGCTTATTAATTATAATTTATTTATTGGCAGTTTTTTTTATAAGCAGGAAAATAATAATAGTAATTATTATCATCATTATTATTTTTATTGTTTTTATTTTTAATTATAAAATTACAATTAATAAAGTTTATCTTAATAATTTTATTTTAATAATAGACTTGGATATTAAGTTTCACACACACTGTGATTCAGGTCGAGTGACCAATCATTTTAAGCTGAGACAATTATCACTGCCTTCAGAGCGGTGATTATGAGGTCTCCCAAAGTTTGCAAAAGTGGAATTTAAGCAATACCAAAATGTTGTACCAAAATATTGAATGTAGTTGTTTCTCTGATATTCAAGTCTAAAATTATACTAAGACATGATAGGATAAAGATAATGATGCTGATCAATGATGATGATGATAATAATAATTAATTAATCTGACTCTCAGAATGATGTGCTCCTCCAAATTTGGTTTTCCTGGAGGTCCTTGACCTCTTATGAAGAAATTATTAAATAATTATTAATTTGTACAAAGTAACCTAGATGCTAAAATACGAAAGTTAAAAATTTATGTGAGCTAAAACTTTCTCTTTTTTAAATGCAATACTATAAAATCCCCTTCTCTTGAGGGAATTGATTGAAAGTAAGATTTATTTTGATCAATCTGTGTATTTACATCAACTAAATGCTTCATTTTACAGGCTTTGAAAAAGTAGAAAGTTCAGAAAGTATAGGCCACTATATAAATATATATCTGTCTAGCTACCCTTTAGAAAGGTATCCTGGAACTCACAGACTTAACACACCCAAATTAAATGAAGGTCAAAATATGATATCCATTTACATTCATGACAAAAAATTTCAGATCTGTTTTGGTCCCTAGATTATTATTCCCTAGATATATATATATACAGTTGTACGAATTAGGGGATTATTGCAAACAGACTATATATTGTATCCCTGGTGGAGAGGGGTGGTCATTATGTGGTTCTTATCTAAAAGTAAAAATATTATTCTGAGTAAAACTACCTTCTTCTTTATCTTTACAGTAATTTAGGGGGGAAACATAGCTCAATTAGTATACATTTTACAGATAAACTAATAAATACAGCTTAATTTGTTTTACATGTATAAGGCGTTTTACCTTTGTTATTCCTGTTGTACATAAATGTCCTAGTGCCTAATTGTCTACTAAATTCTAAGCCAAGAATGTATGCAGATGACACTAGTCTGACACGCGCTGATAGTGATCCAACATTGATTCAATCCATCCTAATACAGATCTGAGAAACATCAGCTGTTGGCTTTCAAAAACTAGACTTACTTTAACAAAGACTAAAACATAATTTATGTTGATTGGATCACAGCAAAAACTCAACACCCCTACTGCTACACCAGTTCTCGAGTTAAATGAAGTACAGTGTACACTGTACCAATTACTCTCTGGAGTACTACTACGAAATACACCTTGGTGCACTCAAAGCCAGCAATCTTACCTGGAAAAATCACATTGAAAAGCTTTGCAAAAAATGTCTTCAGGTTTTGGGGCCCTAAAGCGAATTAGGCCATTCGTCCCACTATCAACATGATTATACACATTATTTTAAAAGCATTGGTAATTAGCCCCATTCTGACTATTGTCAGTAACGTTGTTTGGGGTAATTGTGGAAAAATTCTCTCAGAAGCTCCAGAATTGTGCAGCATGGGTGTTGACCTTTTCTAATTACGATGTGGATGCCGGGGTATTGATTGAAAAACTGGAATGGTCTATTCTTAGTGCTCAACGATAAAAACAAAAGCCCATCTTAGCTTTTAAGGCCCTACATGGTACCACTCCTGTATACCCTAGCTCTAAATTTGTATTCACCAGGGATACCACTTGCTCTTTATTATTTATTAATATTATTCTTTTTATTTTTTTATTCTATTATATTAGATTATACTTGAGCACTGAATTACTGGGCACTGAGTCACTTCGTCAAATGGGTGTGATCTAATCTATACATAAAATTAGTTTTAGTTAACTTACAGAACTTCAAATTTTCACCCTTTATCCCATCCTCTGTCATACATTATGAACGCAGCCTAAATTATTCGGTAATCTTACCTATTGATTCAACATCTTCCGCCACAGGCTTTTCACAAAAAACGGCTTTTCCCGCTCTCAGACAATCCACAATAACCTTTGGATGAGTTTTTGTTGGTGTACACACTAAAACTGCTCTTACTTGTTGATCTTCTAAAGCAATTCTACCGTCAGCTACAGGAACAACTCCAACGTCTGTGACGTTCCTGTCTCCAAGAAACTTCTTGGCTTTCTGAACGTCTTCTTCGACGATCCATCGTAGCTTCGTTCGAGGGTTTAATAAAACATTAGATACATGGATAGATCCAGCACGACCTAAACCAAAAACGACAATGCCGACTGGTTCTTGCATTTTAGTACTATAGTAATGCCAGAGAACTTCTACTGATATACCCTGGGTGCCAGGGAAAAGTGTGTTCAAAGTTCAATGTCTCTCTTCCTATTGACTTAGAGAGGACCACGTGATAGTCATCAAATTTAACCGGAAGTGATTTCACTGTTTTATTTATTTATAATAACTTTATTTGCAAACGAATAATAATAGAAAAAAGGTGGAAAAAGGGTGCTGCCAGGGAAGAACTGAATCCTCATATACGGCGGCCCCTACTAACTAATAACAATGAAATCTCTGGCAGAAAAGAAAAAAATAAGGTTATAAAAATGATTAATACAATATAAATATTCACAGGGATCCCAACTTAGATTTAAGTGAATGGTGAAAATAAAATTAAATAATTTTTTTTTTTTAATTCGAGATCAAGATAATGTCCTTCGTAAAGTGATAGAGAAAAAAAAATCAATTAAAAAAATGCACTAGAATTTTTTTCTTTTTTCGCGCGCACCTCAGTTTAATTTCTTTTATTATATGGCATCAACGTTTTGCACGCTCTGATTGGCTGCTTAGCGGGCAAGATTTTCCTGTAATGACCGGTCATTACGGAAATTGTTCTCGGCTTCATTCATGGCTCTTTTCAGTTGCGATCAAAAGCTACGAAACCAAACATTAAATCAACCGAAAACATAAACAAAATACATTTATCTTTTCAATAACAATTATTGTCTTAGAGATACTTCTCAGTGTACAATGAGGGACGAAGAGAGCTACAGCGAAAGCGAATTTTACTACACTTACAGCACTAAAAAGGCCATATAATAAATAACTTATTAACCTCGTCCGTTCGGTCATTACAGGGAAATCTCAGACCTCGGTCTTTTTTGTACGGACCTCGGTCTTTTTTGTACGGACCTCGGTCTTTTTTGTACGTGCGCTCGGTCCGTACCGTCAAAACCTGGGTCTGAGATTTCCCTGTAATGACCTCGCTCTCGGTTAATAAGTGGTATATATAATTCCCTTATGGTATCTGATGTTGAACTAATGAATATAACTTCAGTCGCCATATTTGAACAAATAACTCACTTTAAACAACTGTTTTATCTTCTTTTAAACCTCTAACTTCTATGAGTGAAATTTTCGTGCAGAAAAGTGCAGATCATTTTGATCAAGTTAATTTTAATTTTCTTAATTTTTGGCAAGTCTTTGAACGCGTACGCTGTTATACCGGAAGTCCAAGAAATCCTGGTCTCAAAAAATGGATTATGCTAGAGCCCTCGTTATTCGCCGCAGGCCAGAAGAAACGCAGGCTCCGGGTACGAGATTGGAAGATTCCATACAGGGCACGCATACTCAATGATAGAACGAATCATAGATTTTCCAAAAGTACGCTTCAATAGACCATAGCAGCAACGTTAGTACATAAGTTTTCCAAGATAAATCAGATGATAGTGTGACTCCAAGGTGTTTATGGGTATGAACTTGATTAAGTGATGCCGAGTTTATGTTGTAGGAGCAAGATGTTGGTGTTTTAGCTCTGGTGATTCGCATACATTCGCATTTCTCGGCATTAATTTTCAGAAGCCATTTGTTGCACCAAGCAGATATAAGCGATTAACTTTCTTGGATAGGGTGAGAGACATCAGATGGTTTGCTAGAGTTGAATAATAGTGTGTCGTCTGCAAACATTTCACTGGCACATATTAGATTCTCTGGTATATCATTCACGTGTAACGAAAACAGCGATCGGTCCGACAACACGTTGATATCGTTCATGTAAGAAGTCGCTCAGCCAATCAAGAATTTTGCCACGAATTCCAAACTGCTGTAGCTTTGAGATGAGATGAACATGCGGAACAGAGTCAAAAGCTTTCTTGAAATCCAAAAGGACAATATCTGATGTTTTGCCCTTAACCTGTCGCCCATGTGTGGGATAAATGAATAAGTTGGGATGTACCACAGGTGAGCCCAAACGAGGTTCATGTGTATGGTTTATGTTATTTATATTTTTTTAAAAGCTGATTTTGAAAAAAAAACACTAAACGGGCTGTAATGTTTGTCGGGTTCAGAAACATAATACTGAACATAGACGCTGAGACCGAAATGGCACATACGAAGTACGTTGATTAGTTGCATGCTGTGACCGGCGGGCGACCCGTGGCATCCACTGTATAATACGCGTTTGGCATTCTCTAAAAGCGACAGAATGGATGACACAAATAAATAAATTACAATATAATTATGTCATTTCCCATGTGCCATTACAATCTAAGCTTCTATGTTCTATGTTCCTGAACCCGACAGCGATTGTTTAATTGAGTGTATGTATATATATTCAATATTGTTACTAGTAATATGATTTATACTTTTAAAACGCTGTGTTGATCAGCATATATAAATAGCGATCTAGAAAGTAGAATTAATTTAATTCGTTATTATTATTGTTGTTGTTGTTTCTGTGCCCTTTACAACTTGAATTTGATGATAATTTATTGCTCCCACTCCATAGTTACCGTTGATAAGTCCCATAGGCGCCACACAATTTTTATAGAGTATCTCAGAATTTAAACCTCTAGGCACGGTTGTACGAAGCCTGGATAGCGCTATTTAACGGATAACTCTTAACCAGTGGATAAATGTATTGTATAAAAGCAACGACTTTCCCACTGGATAAGCCAGACACAGCTGTTTGTGGCTAGATCATGTTTGTCGGCCATTTGGGAAATCTGCTGCAACAACGGTAATTGATTCGTCATTGGTCTGGACCTTGAATCGTATTATCGTATTAACGCCATCGTCAAAATGACTAAGACACACACAGTTCACTTCATTCTTTGGAAAGAGCTTGTTGACGCATATCCACGTACGTACGAACCCATCCAATCGGTCAGCGGATCAGGGGGGTTCCGTTTCTTAAACCGTGTACAATTCTGAAAGTATGTGAAGATGAGAGTATGTGTATAATTCTGTTTTGTTTAGTCGATGTTTGACAAACGAATTGGCTCTAATCACCTAATTTACTATCTAGTAACGGAACTTAAAGGTAAATTAAACATTACAACAGCAAATATCTATCATTTCGTGTTCAAATCTTTGTGGATACTTTTAAGCAAAATTTATACAAAACATACTTCTATATTACCTAAAAGATCAAACTTTCAAGGGGGAACCCTTCGACCACCCCCCCCCCCCCCCCCCCCTACCGGATCCGTCACTGCCAAAGCATACGCATTTACGTATCTGTACGCATTGGTAAATGTGTATTTCTGCAAGATGAATATCTCCAGGCACTTTGAATTTAATAATCTTATTAGTTTTGCCGTCAAAATGCCATAGGAGATGCATTTGACGTATGTTCACCTTGCCTGTTCACCTCAAAGATAATCCATAATGTCGTAGACGTAATAACGACGCACGCGACATTGACCTCAACATGAAAGGGCTATAATATTAATACCAAAAATACGTTTAATCGTTTTAATTGTTATCTATTCTTAGTATCATATTTTGACAACCTTTTCGAAATCTCACTAGGGGTGTTTATGTCGCTCCCTGTTCTGGTTGTTATTCCAAGATGTTTCAATGATGTTTAAAAAAAACAGGCCATATTTGATGGCTTCATAATAAAATTAAGACTCGAAGCTTTAGGTACTGGTACTTTATGTGTATTGCACACTGACACATTGATCACTAACACGGTAATCACCAAAACATTTATTAAGTCGTATATTTATGAAATATCGTACTTTATGCGACCTTGCTGCATTTATGTACGTTATAATAATAATAAAAACCACTGGTAGAATTGCTAGCCATGATTTCACTACTCAACTACGTATATAGACTCTACAGCGCTCAATATATATATTATATTGATGATACTATTGAGGTTTAACAGTAATGATAAAAAGGTAAATTATACACCGTGGTTAGATGAAAAAACTTACTCGCGTTTTGGACGCTAGTCCTTCTTTAATGGAATTTCAATTTTTAAAATCGTACTGTACAACCTTAAACGTATAGGAATCCATGTTTGCTTATGTGCGAGCATACTGATTCCACAAAAGAAATTCTGACCATACGCCTATCGATCAACTTAGTTTCCCTGACTAGAAACCTATAAAACCTATTTTATCACTTTTATTTTCTGCAGGAGAGTAGCTCAGTATTCATTTACTGAATTCCAATTAAAATATTTAGAACTTGATTTTTTCGGAGGGAGCAAAACCGTAGAATACTGGACAAAACCTTGAAGCACAGGAGAGAAGCAACTCTACCCAGATACTACACGCCAAATTTTATTGGATGAGTAAATGTATAGCTATTTGATAATGTAACAGAGTAAAAAATAAAAGATGAAAAATTTGAAACATATTATTAAAGAGGGATCCAATTTAACCAGCAAAGAAATTCCCAAAACGATATCACCCCATTTCCATCCATGTCCATTGTTTGAAATTCTTTATCTTTGTTAACTTGTTGGTATCCGAGGGAACGTACAAGCCTCAAAAACTCTTTTTATCCAATGATCCGTTTTCGTTCCTGTCAAAGCGCTTGAACAATTCCACTGCTTTGGATATCAAATAGAATCTGGATTGATCATTTATGCATCGATATCGTTCATCACTATGAAGCCAGTCGACCAACTCGGTATAGCTCACTCTGTGGTCGCCATTTTTGTCGATTAATAATGTGAAAACGTCAGCTTGGTCTGTGTTCATGCCCAGGTCCTGCTCCAAAAGGCTCCTCAGCTCTTCTTCTTCCAAGAAACCATTTTTGTTTAAGTCGTATTTCGAAAATAAACTCTGGATGACAACATCTGGTGTACTAAGCGTCAGATATTTTTCACCAGCTTCCATCTTTTAACTTTACGAGAATAAAGTGTTGGATTTTCAACTATACCTCACGTAGCCTGTTTTGATCTTTGATCATGATTTACTAGCTTATCTGTTTACGCGTGAGAGCATTTGAAGATGTTTCAAAGCTCTTAGTACGTACGTTGGGATTAAGTCGGATTTTTGCTCTTGTCCACTCTTCAAGCGGCTTAAAACTCAGTTAGCAATCTATACCGGTAGTTGTATGTTGTCTGGTAACTTTTCTTGAGTGCCCGTTGCCCTTTTATTATTATCCGCTCCTTAATCATGTACAAAATTTCAAAAAATCAAAAAATGAACGATTCTTAAAACTGTACTAAAGAAAAGAAACCTTATAATTTTAGCAAAACTTCTCAACCGTAAGAGGGACTCTCTGTAAGATCGGACCACAGCTGGGCTTCGGCTCCAAAAATAGATTTCTTTATATTTCTACCATCAAAACTACTATCTGTCCTTACTAGAAAACTGGAGTTAGTATCGTATTAGGGGACTGTGCAATAATTATTAGGAGTGGGGATCTAAAATTCTACAAATTGGGCTTATTGAAGCTAACCCCCCCCTTCCCTCTGTGCTAAACGTAAAACAACTTCTCACCCCTCCCCCTTTTGAAATAAAATAACTATCAACCAACCCCCCCCCCCCCCCCCCCGTTCAATTTGTATGAACAAATAAAAACAAAGATAACTGATCATGATGATAGCTTGTTTTCTAAAAGACGTGGGTAACTCCAAACTGGACTGGCTTGTCATCATATATATATATATATATATTCAACTCAGATATTCAAAATTCAGAGATTTGTTGGATAACATGGATAAAGCAATGGAAAATTACTATGCTACCTATATGATTGGATCGAAACGGAAGTCATTAGTTTCAAGGAAGAAAAAGAAGAATTATTACAAGGCAAAACAAAGAAGACATGACACAGTCAGTTGTCTTATACTGTATACAGTCAATCATTGTGGCATAACTTTACCACAGTCGAGAAATTAGTTACTGGTGCTTGTGATTTGGAGTGAAATTCGGTTAACGCCGGAAAATATACTCTTTGACTCTTAACTGCGAGAATAGTCTTAAATATCACACAGTCAATAGGATTTTCAAATGAAAAAAATTAACATTAGCTGCCTACGTCTTTACATTATATCTGGACATGTTTTTGAGTGATGAGTGAATAAGTCCCTGAGATTATTAGGAGCACCCATCATCCCGTTTGTATTATATACTAGACCCCTATACGGCGTAATACTCCCCTGTCAAAACAATAAAGAAATATTTTATTAACAAAAATGAAATATTTTTTTCTGACCCTATGAAGTAATTAGTGCGGGCTTCAATAGACAGACAGAAAGAGAGGAATCAAAAACCCAAAGACAGCTTTCTTTCGAATTCCTTAAAAAGCAATGTCCAGCCCGAGTCAAGTTGACACGGGTGTGTCAAAGATAAAAGCCTAGTTACTGATTCGTTGTTTTTGCCAATTGAGACTTCTAGATCTTTTTCGCGATTATTATTCTATTTGAATCAAAAGAAGTGATAAATATTTTTCTTTCTGTTATCCTCGGTCTTTCAATTTGCCTTGGAATATTTGGGAACTCTTTGGTTATTGTGGCAGTAAAGAAAAAACGGTCTTTACGATCAACCACACCAACATTCTCATTGGCAATGTTGCTGTACTGACATCTTAACTCTAGTATTTCTTCCACTGATCTCACTTCAAGTTCTTATCCATCAAGAGGGTTTATTCGCTGTCTTAATGTGCAAGATGTTTCGGCAGACATTCAGAAGCTTTGGGATTTCAACCAAAAAAGTCCTTAATATAACAGCCAATGCATCTCTTCTGCAATGTGTAGTTAACCCCATTCTTTACTCTTTCCAAAGCACTAATTTTCGTCAAGCTTTTAAAGAAATACCGCGAGACAGTCTAAAACCGAGGAACTGCAGCATCATAAGTAAGGCAAACGCTATACGAATGAGATTCAATAGGAATAAGATCAGCATAAATAAGTAAGTAACCCGCTCATATAAAAACAGTAGAGAAATAAGAGAAAAATATCATATGCCCTTGGCAGGATTTGAACCCACGTCTTCGGTATTCTAGTCCGATGTGTTAACCACTACACTACAAGGACCAACCACGCTGGTAACGCAGCCAGAATATGAAATGTAGGGTATACGTGAGGAACCCAGAGCGATATTTTTTCTCTATAGGTAAGTTGAACACCGTAAATATGTACGCAGATAATAGACATAGTAAAGTAGTAATAATTTATGCGTTCGGTGTGTAAATAATGAAGTAGAGAGAATAAGAGAAAATTATATCATATGCCCTTGGCAGGATTTGAACCCACGTCTTCGGTATTCTAGTCCGATGTGTTAACCACTACACTACAAGGACCAACCACGCTGGTAACGCAGCCAGAATATGAAATGTAGGGTATACGTGAGGAACCCAGAGCGATAATTCTGCCAAGGGCATATGATATTTTTCTCTTATTTCTCTACTTCATTATATACACACCGAACGCATAATTTCTACTTTACTATGTCTATTATCTGCGTACATTTACGGTGTTCAACTTACCTATAGAGAACAAATATCGCTCTGGGATCCTCACGAATACCCTACATTTCATATTCTGGCTGCGTTACCAGCGTGGTTGGTCCTTGTAGTGTAGTGGTTAACACATCGGACTAGAATACCGAAGACGTGGGTTCAAATCCTGCCAAGGGCATATGATATTTTTCTCTTATTTCTCTACTTCATTATATACACACCGAACGCATAATTTCTACTTTACTATGTCATATAAAAACAATTAAGCTTTATAGCTTTTGGAAATAGAGCACTATCTAATGTTGAGTTGGAAGAGTTTAAAAAGGTTATCTAGTAATAACAATTATTTTCTGTTTAGTTTAGTTGTTGTTACTTAGTTTAATAAGAAAACGATTCAAATAAACCAGAATATATGTACATCTTATTCGTGTTTTCAAAAGTTATCATTAAAAATATGTTATGTTTGCAGAAAAACATTAGCAAATTAAAAGAATACCACAAAAATGTCTTCCTTCCTTCCTTCGAAGCAGAAAATAATTCAAAGAAGAACAAAGCCGGCAGCAAAGTGATGAAATGTATCGTTGCTTATTCGGGAAATGAGCTCGAGCTTAATTCAAAACGGTACATATTGGAAACTAGAAACGAAGCGTCATCTACAACATGCAAATATGAGTATTTGCATATACAGGTGTGTAGGATAAAGGATAAGATATATGGAATATCTGTCTAGTCATATATTCTCATTAAAAGGTACGTTGAAACAATTTTGGTGCTCTATAAACCCTTCTCAAAAGTATTGTGGATCCGAGGCCATAATGGAAATGCAAAAATCATGACCTAAGAAAATGCTGCAATTCGATTGGCTGAAAGGAGTGTGATTATTTCTTTTCAATGGTGTGTTTTAAGCTATCGAAAGTGTGATTTCAAAATTGCAATGGCAATGTCCATTTTTTTAAAATTTCTGCAGAAGACAAAAAACTAGCCGAAAACTCAAAAATTGGGAAACTTGGGTTGCAACTAATAGGATTTGAAGCGAAAACGTTTTAGAGTGAGTTCAGATCAATAAAGAGAAAAACGGTTGAGATATAGGTAATAATGAAGAGGTCCCCATACGTTTTCTCTTATTTGAGGCTGGATCTAACGTGATTAGATCAACTCCAAAATAAGAGAAAACAATGTACGGGGCCTTTTGGAGCATAAACACCTGGTGAAAGTTTGAAATGTCCAGAATAACTCTTAAATTCCCCCACCCCCCCCCCCCCTCTAAAGTTATGCAACAAAAAAGATCCCCCCTAAGCAAGGCTTGTAGCGTCTTCCAAATATTGTGCACTCCCCAGACTTTTCTGATAAAAATTTGCCCATCCCCCTTTTTCCTATACCAAAATTTTCCCGGTCCCTCTTTGAGTCCCCCCCTCCCCCTTACCCCTGCAATACATTATGAACGCAGCCTAAAGGTTAGTGGAAAGGAAGTTAAAGTGAACAGGTCCCTCCTTTGCATGAGTAACGGTCAATTGTCTGTACTGGGAGGAACATTTTCGTTTTTATTTTAAATTTGTTTCTTTTTAGCTTGTAAAGAAATGAATAAAACGATGTGTAACCAGTGTCCTACGAAATGCAGTTTTATTGCTATCTTTATTGAAACCGGTTGTAGAAAGTGTATTTGCTCTCCTGGATATTTCACCCATGGGAATCAAAGTGTTTATTCATTTAATTGCTCTCAGTGAAATTAGTGCGTGGTAACTAGGCTACGAAGGGCCTATTAAAGTGTATAAGCAGGAGCACTGATGCAATACTTTCAGTATTGATTCTATATGAAGTGATGGATATTTCTTGATTTAAGTATTGCTTCTTGTTATGAACGTACTCAGTTATGATTTTCAAATGAAAAACTTTGATGACAAAGAAAATTTCAGCTATTAATTGTTTTCATGAGCGTCAAACCAAACCAAAACAAGACTTCAATCATCTTAAAAGTACGATACGTGTTTTATTTCTGAATTTAGATGACTTAAATGTATAGAGTGCAAACAATATAACCGTGAAACGTTAGTAATACTAAATAGCACAATGTCATGCAAACTCCATTGTTTTCTATTGTTTAATTAGCACTATTTTGTACTATTTAGTAATTAGTGTTTCACGGATTAATTATTTACACTCTAACTTCTAAACTTAACATTCATTAAAATGATGATATGAGGCACCCCTCACCCCTACCGCCTATATATAGTATCAATTATTTAGATTGGAAAAGTGAAAGGCCGCAAGACTGTTTACGATAAGGAAGTTACATTAGGTTGCAATACATTGAGGGACTTCTTAGGGGGACATATATTTTCAAATGGCGTCTATTTTGCCCCTAAAACAGTTCCACGGTGCACCGCGATGACAACTCGACCCAGTTCATTCCTCGGCCTCGGAATGGCTAGTTGTAGGGGTAAAAAAGAGACCACTTGCATCTGAAGTCAGAACAGCTCAATTCGGAGGACAAAAAAGAAAAATTCGATGCCGTGTGAATTGGAAACATTATTTTGTTGTCCTCCAAATTGAGCTGTATTTCAACATGCTCAAGGGGTCCATACACGAAATGTTATCGTTTGGGTAATAAGTCTACTTATGCACAAGCATTGTATTAGTTCCCTGCCTAGAGCATGGCTAACATCCCTACCCCACAGTATGGCTAACATGAAAGCACTCTCTTACTGACAGATTCAAATGTTTGAGCTTAACTGGAAAATAAAGGCAAGTTGCTGCTATTCTCAAATCGTTTTGTTTTTCTTTCTTATAGCCTGTCATGACGCAACATCGAAAACATTTAACTACACATGCCTTATCTTAAAAGATGTAACTGTAATATTTGAACTAAACTGGAAAATAAAAGCACGCTGCTTTCGTTTTATAAGCTGCCATGACGCAAGACTTCGAAAATAACATTTATATACATGTCCATACATCTATTTTATTGCCAAAAGGCGATAGATCATTCCGAGACGGATATGGTTTTGTCGACTACAAAAAAATATTGAATAAGTCTCAGCACTAAGGTCCATGTTCTTGACGGGAATAAGAAACAAACCCAAGTCATTCCAGCTCTCTTCTTGCATCTTCAGATGACCTATCGCCTTTTGCGGTGTCAAAGTTTTTGAAATACAGTAGATATAAATAAATATACTTTTTTGTCCCGTTATTCTCTTGCTACAGAGAAATTAAGTGCATTTTACTAATCGGCAAACCATTTTTTTTTAATATTCATAAAACGCTTTTTTCCACGCATGTTTATGAAATGAGCGTGGCGTGATAACATGAAAAATATGTGGTTGGTTTGCTTATATAATGCTACCAATACATCAGACAAATAACGAAATTCCACTGGAACACGATAATATCCTACACAAAATCGAGGTGAATCCAGGGCATCAGAGAAATCAAAACTGGAGTGTTACCCAGTGATCGATATTCACTTAATGGTACCAACTGCCCACGACTAAAGAATCGGTAGATGTAACTTCCCTGAAAATTTCCTACATTTTCCTGACTTTTCCAGGTGTCCGTGGTACCTTCCACCCCCACTACTGGCTGTGGCATAGAGGGCCCAGGATGACCCGAGGCCGACACCAATGAAGACTGCGAAAGATTACATTTTCGACAAAATGGTTTTAGTCTAAACCTACTAAATGTGTATCATGATTGACTTGAAAAGTGAAGGTTTCGACAACCACAAAATTGCGAATGACTAGCTTTTTAACCTAATTTTAAACTTGTTGTATCTATTTATTTGACTAATTAGTAGGTTTATTCTAAAACAATTCTGTGTTTTGTCAATAGAGCCCTTGCATTTAACGTCAAAGCAGCTTGATTTGGTGGACAAAACAAAATAATTTCATTGTCATGAGAATTGGAAACCTATTGTTATGACCTCCAAATTGAACTGCATTCCGACGTACTGCAAGGGGTGTACAGCCCATTCGCCACCTTAGGCCTCATGAGAATTGGAAACCTATTGTTATGTCCTCCAAATTGAACTGCATTCCGACGTACTACAAGGGGTGTACAGCCCATTCGCCACCTTCGGCCTCGTGGGTTATTGAGTCAGACGTGTAGACCATTCATCCTTCAGATCTAACTGCTAAATAGTTTTAACCTCTGCTGGCCCCAACAATGTACTTCACTTGGCTGCTTCTTTTAATTCTTTGATGGATTTCATTTCTGGACAACCTTTCTTTTTCCGCACAAGGACATTTTTCAGCGTATAACGGATGTTGGTCGAGGCGGTACTACTTGTAGTAGTGGTTGATGTGGATTGGACATTTGATGTCACTGACTGTAAAGAATCAAAACAGGGGGGGGGGGGGTCATTAATCTTTTTAAAACCTATCCAATATTATGTCATGCCATCCTATTCTTTTATAATCTTTCCCTAGCCTCCCTTCTTGTCCTTCCCTTTCATTTGCTTTCCGTTTTTTTCCTTCCTGCCTATTTCACTTCATGCCTTTACAATCTTCGCCTCTCCTGAGAACTGAATGACTGTTAACTCTTTCCCTCCCGGTTCCCGTATTACCTGTGATGCAGAGGCTCTAGACCTTTGGGTTATCTCCTGAAGGTGCCAGTTGGGCCCACAAGGAGGACAGCTGATAACGATCACAAACAAAAACAACCATTCAGGAAATAACAGGGTTCGTACTACTAGGAGATAATAAAATTCCAGGAGTTTTCCAGGACCTTCAACATTAAAATTCCACGTCAGAAATATCGAAACAATTAATTTTTCTTTAGAACAAGCGACCACTAAGTGTCGGCAGAAGAAAAAAAAGATTATTTGTCTATTTGTATTTTATTTATTTCATTCGTCCAATGTTCAACCTACATGTAATGCTTATAGAAATAAAAGGATTTTTCGAAGGAGTTATGTTTATCATACATTACCTTGCCCTGTATCTTTCTAATATTTCAGGGGGTACCATGCGCATCAATTCGATTGCTTCCTTGACCTTCATCAGATACTCGTAAGTTTCTCTCCCTCGAACTTGAATAGTGAACAGCTCATGATCTTCATCCTCTTGTTTTATGTGCAAAGGGTCTACAGGAACAGCTAACAACATAAATACACCATTTTATTTAAACATACCTTCTTTACTCCGGCGAATGGCCATCTTCCGAAACTTTAGTTGATTATTATCAAATCGTGCTCACGTTAGTCACATGTACATCATTCAAATCAATAGGTAGGGCAGGGCAGGGCAGAATAGAATAAAATGGAATAGAATTGACATTTTCCCCACTGCGTTTGAATGAGGGAACATAAAACATCAACGTGTTTACAACGTTTTCCCGCGTCTTTTTAACTAAAATCACAATACCCGAATCCATTTTTAGTACTCTGACCATGTGTTTCATCCGAGTTACTTGACAGTTAATGAAAAAATAACGATTACATACAGTACCTTGGTTTACTGACATGTTTGATTCACGGGTTGAACTGGTATCTACTGGAGTTTCTTCAATCTTAGTATAATATAAAAACAATCCATTAGAACAACGACACATTATAACGATGATCATGATGATGAACATAATAATAATGATGACAATGGTGGTGATGGGAAAAACCACCGAAAAGTAAGTGTATAAACCGAGGTTTGAGCTCTGAATGACAACACAATAATATCAATGTTAGATTGATCAGAGTTACAAACAACTGATGAGTATTGGTTATTAGTTAGTACTGCGTGGGTGTGTCGAATGTGTTTTGAATACAACAATGGAAAAAAAAAAGGAAACTTTGGAACACTACTTTAAGAAGTTTATCACAATACTGATGCTTTGGGTGCTAGTCCTTCTGTTAATTTGTTCAGACGAAGAAATAAATTGCAAAATGTTTGTTGCGATATTTCGTTACTGCTGCACCTTGACTTTCTTTTTGTAGACAGGTCCACTGCTATCAGAGGCAGATACTTTCCTCGACATTCTCACGGACTTGACTTCATGGTCTCGTGTACGACCAGGAGTAGAGCAGATTTTGGTCTTTAATGTCTTTTTCCCAAGAACTTCGTTCCTGGAAAAGATATAAGAAACATCTATTGAGAAGAAGAAGAACTGAAGAAAAAAGATATTTTTCGAGAGACAAAAGAGAATATGGCTCTGCCAAGATCTATTTTCAACTTGACTCCTAACAACCAATACACCTTACATTTTATTATATTACGTGGCATTTTTAAAATAGACGCTACAGATACAGTCACATTTCTCAAAGTGATATTAGTTAAACTGCTAAATTTAAAGATTTTCTATTTTCCACAGGAAAATGATAAGCCCAAAGATTGTTCAGGGTTTAATCTTTTAGTCAGCTGTAAACCTGGCTTAGATCTGCATAGAGGTTGTTCATCCGTGTGAGTTAGATGTCTACAGGTAGGTGACTTCGATCAGCCCTGAAGTTGTTTCAGAGTTCGATCTGAAAATCACCTACAGCTGTATTCCCTGGCTTTGAGCAGCCTAGTTGAGGGTTTCCTTTTTATTTAATAATTGAATCGTTCCTAAAATAACTGCCCTATTTCACTATGACGTCACATCAAAACAATCTATTGTTTAAACGCAAAGGATCATGATCGTCGGAGGGGGTCAAATCAACGCAAATTCACCGAACATTGTTCTACAACCCGTATCAATCCACGCTTAGAATATTTCTTAGTCCATATTAACACAAATTATATCTGAAAAACTGGCCATTTTATATTAAACTGTTTCGCTAGCAGCAAATTTTGTTGAATTTTCTATTGGATTTGTCGATTCTATCCAACACATAAACAAGCCGTGACGTCATAGTGAAATAGGGCAATTGTCTGTTATAATAATAGAAACATAAAAAAATGAATGAGTGGGAATATATTATTATTGCAATGATGCAAATGCAAGCTAAATTAAAGAGTGTTCATTTGAACAACAAAACAAGCCCTACATTTAGATACATAGTGTAGAGAGAAGATCGTAATCGACTCATTCGTGCATGCCAGAATAGTATAACAAGAGTTTGAGCACATCCTATTCTCATCATTGTTAAATAAAACATGCCTAGATTTATTACATATAACAATAGTAATAACCTTACTTGTAAAGTAGAGTAAAAACAGCTTGGAAAGGACGCCTGTCAGGTCCTCCAGGGCACGTGGTCAAACACATAAATCGAATAAACTCCAGTTTAAACATACGGTCAGTCTGGTCAGCTACAAACAAACAATCAAAACATTCTGTCTAAAGGCACCACTACACTTAAAGCAATTTTCTCTGAAAAGGTCTCGCAACGCTGTTGCAACACAAGTCTACACTGTGCAACGGAGACGCCAGTAATTCTACCTTTCGCTACGATTGCTTGCTGTAGTTTACACGGTGCAATGCCCCATGCAACTAATTGTCACGTTGCGGGAAAAAAGTTGCAGGGCAAATTGCTCCGTGAATAGACCATTTCACGGATCCCGCAGCTCAATGTCAGCCTCGTCAGCGAGTAATATATGGCCCTGTGCACGGTGTTGGTGTACAGACGATGTTAGCAAATTTTTAGTCATAAAAGAGTTTGGTTTTTGCCGTATCTTACTCATTTTATTCCCAAACAACTTATATTTTACAAAAAAGAGAAGCTACATTATCAAGGTTTCGACTTCTCCGGTGTATTTTAACACAAATGAGCTAAACCAAAAGATAAGAAGGAAAAACCTCGACTGCCTCCACGAAAAATCGGGATGTTCAATTGGACACTCGAAATTTTTGTGATCATCACGAACGGTAAATCGTGCCTTTGGTGCCCTGAAATCGTGCCTTTCGTGCCTTGATATCGCGCCCGAAATCGTGCCTTTCGTGCCTTGATATCGCGCCCGAAATCGTGCCTTTCGTGCCTTGACATCGCGCCCGAAATCGTGCCTTTCGTGCCTTGATATCGCGCCTCAAATCCGCGCTCTTAGTTTCTGGAAATATAATTTAGTTATCTTCCTTTGAAGCCTGTTGTATAAAATTCTGTAATTTCTATTCATTGCAAAAAAATTAAGCCGATTTTATTTTTATCTATGGGTCCGCCAATCTAATACGAACTAGGCTAGCTAGCTTTAGGCAAGGAATAAAGAAAGGTGTTTATTGTGATATTGTTTAAACTATCCACCTAGCTCATTGGTTAAGCCGTAACTTTCAAAGTTAGCACATATTATTTATTTTATTTTATTCAATGTCTGATTTTCTTATCATGAAAGCCTTCCTTAGTAGAACGAGACGTAGAACTTCTATGTGGAGCGTTTCTTGTCTATTGTTTTGAGCGCCCGTGATTGAAGGAATTTTCTAGTTCAAAAGAAACTAACTAACTTCCTCCAAACAAAATTTTTACGCAATTTATTTTGAAAATATATGTTAATTATAGTTTGATTTATTATCATTCCGAAACCAAGACATTAACTTTGTATATTTGATAACGTTTGAGAAGCCGGCGAACACGATCGCGATGCAGACAACAGGCGGGATTTGTTGTTCGTGATAAGTTTTACGTGGCAACAATCGAAAAAAATCGATGACATAACATACAAATTATCTACTTTCCTATTCAAGGGAAGATTACAGTATTATAACATTAAAAAATGAGAAGCCATTTTCTGTGCAAATTTATTTGTTTGACATTTTGATTACTCTCCGGTCATTTGTTTACGTTACGGTCGACCAATCACAAAGCGAGAAATGATAGAGCTAAAAATTGCAGTGGTACTTGAGTTTGGAAGCTTTTTATCGAGAACTTGAAAGCTTATTTATCCATCGATCATGAGTAAAACATAAATAAAGTGGAGAATCATGTCCCAAGGATCGGAATATAGGAACACAGTGGCCGATATAGATAACAAAACAAGAGTTTTTTTCGTTTTCACACTCGTGAAATTATGATTTTTGAATTGCCTAAAATATGTTGAAGAGAAGATCAGAGGCGCGATTCAGGCACCATGAGCGCGATTCAGGCACGATGAGCGCGATGGTAAGGCACGATTAGCACTATATCGTGCTAATCGTGCAACATGAAGCAGAAAATTAGGCGCGGTAGGCACGATATAAACCACACATAGGCATGACGTTTGGGCGCGAAAGGCGCGTTTTAGCGCTATTAGATTTTTCTCGCTATTTTTTAACCTATTCTAACGCTAGTTTTTTTAACTTTTCTTAGGAACTACAAATCTCAGATTACTGAAAAACTCCAAAATTGTAGCGAATTTTATGTGCACCTGGAAAATATTGAAATTTTTAAGTAAATTGGAAATCAAAATTTAAAAAAAAAAAAAAAGCATTTTTGATCTTTGGTAATTTTCGGCAATTTTCGGCAATTATCCGACACATAATTTATTTACTTCTCTAAATTCTTTCACTTCAGGTTTTATAAGCTAAAATTTCATTTCTGAGGTGCACATGAACTATATTTTCTTTGTGTGAAATTTTATTAATAGCTTTTTTATACTCATTGAGAAAATCAACAAAACCTAGCGTTAGAAAAATGGCCACATTTTTGTACACCAACACCGTGCACAGGGCCATATTCTTTAGAAATTGCCTACAACCTGTGAAATTTTTAAGTGTTTCAATTGTTCGTTGATGTGTAAATTCCTTTCATTACTGCGGACTGAAGTCAAATTCTAAAGAATAATTACACGCTGACGAGGCTGACATTGAGTTAACGTGATCCGTGAAATGGCCTATTCGTGCCTTAATGCTTGCTGTTAGAGCTCATTTACGTCACGCCAACATGGCGACTATGAATTTTGTCTAGAAAGTGATGCATGCCAGCAGTTAAAATGCCAGCCAGATTTCTTCAAGTCGTTAAGACTTTTTTAAAAAATCTAGAAGCAATAGTTAACTCTTGAATTTAAACTCTAGAATTTAAATTTTTTATGAGAGTAACACAAGTGATTAACCCGTGGCCTCCCTTCATAAGCATATGAGGAAACCAACAAACAAATCTAATCACATACAACATCAAGTTCCAGAATTGAACTATGGTCGCATTGCTGAGAGACAAGCACTTGTACTGCTAGGCACCCCGCACTTCTCAAATGGAAGATGGCTGTAAGGAAAACAGTCTAAAACATGCTAAAAATGGCTAGGTAGGTTGGGCATGTACAGTGAACTTTGATAGGGTGAATAAAGAAAAAAATTATAACTTACTTTTCAATTTTGGGAGTGGAAGGATCAAGACATGTTGTCCAGTTTGAGGGCAGGTCCCATACACTGCATCTTTATTGTCGGTCTCCACAATGTGTTGACCACTCTGTTGACTCTCTGCATGCAAATTCAACCATATTTAGATTAGATTTTAAGAAAAAGATGCAGTTAGTTTTTGTTTTTTGCTTGTTTTGCATTCCTTCCTTTCTCCTTTTTCAGAGACTGAACTTTTCAACAATCTAGTTTCAAAACATAATCTAGTTTTAGAACATAATCTAGTTTCAGAACATAATCTAGTTTTAGAACATAATCTAGTTTCAGAACATAATCTAGTTTCAGAACATAATCTAGTTTCTCAGATTTTGGTCTTATATGTAATTTACCTAATTTTTTTTAATTTGATACAGGTTTGTAGAGCACGGCCATGTGCAGTGACTCTACAAGTTCCCACAAGTTGAAGGCAGAAAGCCAAACTAAAGACAGGGTCACTTTGTGAATCGTACGTTATGATTGTACGTTAAAATGACCTTTGATGAATCTCCAAGTCTTCATCTAAATTTGGAAGCATCTTTATCTCTGATAACGTCTTCCTCATTAGTATTTTATAAAAGAGAATGCTAACGAAGAGGACTTTATCAGGTTCAAATGTACATATAAGCACATGCCATGAATGGTATCTCCAATTAAATATGAATAATCGGTCGCCAAAGGTATGTTCTTAATACATTCAATAAGTAGAAAAGACTAAGATATAATCAGACTGTACCTGGATTTGAAACATGATTGGGACACCTTTGAACAACATGTCTAGAATGCTCAGTGCTACTGTAAACAATTTTAATCCCGATCGCCAGGAACTTGGCCTCTTCTGGACTTAAAGGCCCTGAGAAAATGGAAAAATGTGATGATTGAATTATTACCAATTACCAATGAGTGCGCTAATTCTTAGGATTAAGTAAACAAGTTGGTATATGCTACTCTTCATACAAGATTTTATTGAAGAACCATTATGTTTCGAACTTCGAGAGGGCAAAACACTCATATTTTGCACAGGACTCGATATAATTTTTATTTTCTGGTTTAACAGGTAATATCCCGTTATTTCTAAAAGCTTAAGGTAATTCTGTTTATAAGAACAATGTAAAAGATCGTTCTGTTTGTTTGTGGTTAATTCTTATGTTAACTCGCACACCCTAAAACCCGAACAAAAAACGTTTTTCCATGTCTATACTGCAACAATAGTTTATTAAAATAACTTTTATCAGCATTTTAAAAATATAGTGCAAGTTACGTTTTCGGAGAAAATTACTCATGTTTCTTCCTTAGCTTTGGTGTTATGATTTTTTTTGTAGAGAGCTTGATTTTCGCTATTTTTCTTCAAAAACTGTACGAGCTCATCATGTCATTCCGGAGTGATTATCTTAAAAACAAGCTAGGGACACTTTTTCTTTGCATTTTTGAAATCTGCCTTAAACTTCAGGTTATAATAAAAAAATGTCTGTTTATTATGTACCAATGTAGTCAGCCACCTTAAGGAAACTTGAACCTGTATACTAAGGAACTAGAATGTTAAATTATCATTGTTACAGCGTACTTTCAATGTCAATACAGTGGCTATAATTACATGTAAATAAGTCTACAGGTATTTTTAAAAAGCTTATGAAAATACATTAACAATAAGAAAATAAAACTTATTACCTTTCAAAGTAAATTTTAAAGGGATGTCTACATTTCTTTTTGCAAACAATTTTCCCTCTTTATGTGCGAAAATCCAAGGAGAAGCTTTCGGCACAGGTTCTGGTTTTATCTCAAAATTGATTGCAAAATCAAATGGTCCAGGGAAGTCTTGATCAGGAGAAATCTTGGAGCATAATGAAGGTATCAATGCAGAAGTTGGATGGAATTGAATTACAGCAGGCTTTGGAAGGATGTGATGATGTCTTGTCATAGTTTGCTAAAATGGAAAACATTGGACATATGAAGGTGTTAAACATTGGATAAGGGAAAACACTGATCGAAGAAACCAGTAGAAACCAATAGGGAAAAATGTAAAGAGCAGGCATAATGCAAATAAGTACCACAGAAAAAAAGAAAGAAATGACAACAAAGCACAAAGGGAAATAGCAAAAAACAACAACAAAAAAACAAAAACAAAACAAAACAAAGACAAAAACAAAAACAATTAAGGGGCCAGGAATTGAGAGAAACAATCAATGGAAAACAAAATGGATAAAAGGAGGGGATGTAATCAAACTAAAAGAAAACAAAGATTCACTGAAGAGGTATTATTATAGTTATAATTTAATAATGGTATTTAGAGTACTTTTAGTCTTAATGTTGAATATTTAGATAAATTTATCTAACTTAGATAACTATTTAGTTGTCATCACTAAAATAGTAAACTTGCGAGCCAAATAACGGTCATGCTAATCCGGGGGGGGGTTGTTTTACAAGAGAATGAGTGAATAGACGACATTCATTTGTATTATCGTTTCTCCCACAGATCTCAGTAGTTGTTTACTCATAGTTTCAAATTTAGGTGACGTCACCTATTCAACAGTAAGCACTCCTATATATGTGTGGTTTCCAAATTTTCATGCATGACATGGGTAGGAGGGGAATGGGGGTGGTGAGGGCTTTTACATGCCATTTTATAATACATGTAATTAAGAACAATCAAAGCAATGTTAAGGTACTGTAGCTGCTAAGTTACTATATAAAAATTCAAAAAAATTTTTTTTTATAAATTCTTAATTTTACTTAAAATCTTTTGATTTCCTATACGAAACAAGTGCAAAAAATGTACACTTAAACTAACCACCTTTTCTATAAGTAAAACCCATGTAATTCTTTTCAAACTTTTTTTAGAAGTTTCTTTTTCACAGTTATAATTTACCCTTTTGGAAATTTGCATAGGAAATCTCACGATCACAAGTACAATTCAGGATTTTTAGGTATGACCTATGTTTTGAAAGTTTTCAAAATTGGACGAGCCTTTAGGCGATAAAAAAGCAGGTACATGTACACAATGGTAAAAAAGAGAAAGAAATATAATGAAGATCAACAACCAGGCTTAATTTCTACTAACATTTATTGTGCATGAGGCATCCGGGTGTAAACCTGCTGAGCTACTCTCACCACTGTTCTCTGTCTGAAATATGTTTGGATTTACATAGCTACAAGATGGCTGTGGGAAGAAAGAAATACATGTATATGTACCACAAGTTCAAAGATGCAGGGTAATTTAAAGTGCACATAACCCAAGAACAAACCACTTTGGTCAAATACTAGACATCACCAGCTTTTAAACAATACATGTATACAGTATGAGGTGGATTGAATAATTCCTGTGGGAGAAGTCTAAAGATGTCTAAAGGTGCAGTTTTGGGCTTCCTGTGTCAAGGTGACCAAGGAAAAGTGATCTGTAAAGGAGAGTAATCTGTGACGTCAAGATGGCTATTGGAATATGCATACTAGGTACCCAGCTGTTAAGAGACAGCAATCCATCTCTATTCAACTACCAAATACCACTGTATTCGTACATCATGAAAACAGGTGTTTGTACAAAAATCAAAGGTTTTTAATTTATATTTATATTTAATTTTGAAAATACCTCAATCTTATTGATTGAAAATAATATACCGTTTTAGATGAATTTAGCGATTTCTTTTGAGCGCTGTTTCTTGGAATCTGCCCGAGAAACATGCACATGTACAGTGTATGACGATTTTTAGTTGTAGTTTATGAAAGAGTTTGATGCTTGACTGCTCTCTCGATTCGCAGCCCAATAAAGGCATGCTAAAACTCTGAATAGAAGAGTATACTAAGCAAAAACTCAAAGAACACATCATCTTCATCTTGTAAAATACTGGTATTTAATGTATTTGAGGTTTCTTTCAAGATCATAGTTGACTAATAAAGATAATTATCCATGAAGTATCTCAGAAGCTAGAAGAAAATAATTGCAGTTTAAATTAAAAGGAAAAAATAGCAAGCCTCGATTTTATTCAATTCAACATATACTGTATTGTAATCTACATATCGATTAAATGGTATGCATCAGTAGCTTAGATGAAAGTTTAAGAAGAATTGAGCCAAGAATATCCAAGTTACAAGGGTTACAAAGTTGGTTTTACAAACTTTTCCTAGTGCCGATGGCATTGCGCTAGTATACTAAAAACAGCTGCAGGAAAGACTTCTCATCATTGTAGTAACTAGTAATCAGAAAAATTAATTTGACAACTCCAAGAATATACTACTTGTATTCAGGGTTATCTGAGCCATTGCTCAAATCTTAATTATAGAAGAATGATTTGCAATTATTATCCAATGAAACTTCACAAAGGTCAGATATTTTTCACAACAGAAATTTCAAATTTGGTTGTCCTTGGGCATTGTCATCATTTGACATTTCAATGGTACTATATTGTTGTCATTTCTGGTAACTTGTTCAAGAACCAAAAATCCCAGCCTGGGCAAGGCCAAAAATAATTTTAAAAATCTGTAAAAAATTACAGGTTGCTTGATAAGGTGGCTGCCCACTTTTGAACGTTCGAATTGAGCCCACGCTGTGCTCTTGCTCAAAAACCTCTGACACATCTACAAGATTATATTGAAGGACCATACACGTTTTGAGCATGAACAGCGCAAAACCCTCAAATTTTGCATGGGACTCTCCATTCATTAATAGCTCATTTAAAAAAACTCCTAAAAATCTAGGTTATATCAAGATTTAAGGAAAAGTTTAAATCAGTAACACATGAAAAATAGATTTTTGTAGGGATTTTGTTCAACTTAATGAGATTTTTTAAGAGCACTGAAACTACAAAATATGACAAATCAAAGCATGTCTTTGTCTTTTTGTCGAAAATATCCATGTATTATCGTAGAAAGATCGACTAGCCTTTGTTAGTGCAATGATAGTCCAAATAACTATTGTCTTATGAATCTTAATGTTTTTCTAATCACTTCTGGTGGCGCAATTTTTACTTCAAAAACTTGAGGGTAGGCTTCCATTAAATGCTGATTATCTCAAAAACAACTTTGGGACACCCTAATTTTCAGACTTGGAATCAGCATTAAATTTCAATTCGGAAAATCAAAGTTTTAAAAAAAGTTAAATAAATTTTCAAAAGTACTGTAGGTAGTCACTTTAAATCAAGTTCTGACGACAGAAATGGTTTATTGGGACCTTTATAAGATTACTCATTTTTTTAATGAATTCTAAGGGTTATAATATTGCATTTTAAGGTTAATTCGAGATAAACGAAGTAAAAAAAAAACAATTTTTAAGTAAATTTTCATGTGTTATTCCTTAGAGAATCATTTCTTTGTTTCAAAGGTTGTGTATGAGAAGTCAACAAAATCAAAGAATTTTCTACTGCAGAGAATAACACATGATCAGAAATTGGAAAAGGATATTAATGTTATACAAACCTGGGGATCAAAGGAATGATCTTCCTGATGCGAATCTGTCACTTCATCCGAAAATAAAAGAAAGATTTCTGAATTATTAATCACTTAATTAATAAAAGCTGACTATTCAAAACTCTCTTTAAAAATGAAATTTTTTTTTTGAAAATTGTAACTGATTGGAAATTATATCAAGTTTGATTCCTGTAGCAGCTAGGCGTGAAATAACAACCTGCCAATGGCCAAATGACAGGCCAAATTTAAAGTTTTGCAAGTGAAAATAGCGATGCACTGCTAAATGAATAATAAAATGTCATGCAAAATTCACTGGAATGACCTTCTTTTAGCATGCTCATTTACTATGGCAGGCTGCACTTTTTTCTATTTCGAGCCCTGTGTAGCAGTTGTTATCATCTGTGAGTAGAGTTTATTAGGTCTCCCCATTGATAGATTTTTTTTTTCTTTTGGTTTCACAAAAAAATACTTTGGCTTTATGATAATAATTGTAAATATATTGCATGCAAATACATTTAATTATGGTCAAGCATTTAGGGATTGATTTCTTTTTTTAAAACTCACCTGCGCTGGGTAATATAATTTACATCTGATCCCACCATTTCTTTGAGCTCACAGAAAGTCCCTTCAGACAAAGGTAGAGATACATCGGACCCATTTGAATCCTGGGACATTTTGACCTACAAGAAATACGAGTTTTGACTTCATTAAAGCATTATAAGATGTATTGATTGGCAGGCACTTGATAACGAACAAGCGCAAAACTATAGGAATATGCCCCATAACACAACATATTTTATGCATAACAATTAGGGGATTCCCCACCACGAGGTTTTGAACATTTACCGAATTCTACAAAATACCGTCAGAATAACGAAGAATTTTTAAATATAATCAATAAATTAGTAAGTTATACCATAAAATAATTAGTCATAGTTTATCAAGGATGAATAAGGTATAAGATTGTTGAAATACGATAGCTTAAACGAAAGATCTGTTTCTGTTGGGTGTACTCGCTTGATCAAGCAACGATTTCATCAAAATAATGAAAACAAAATGTCGATTATTTCCTCCATAATGTAATAACTGATGCTTAAATTAACTAAAAGAAACTTCGACCTTAGTTTCTATAAGAAATTCAAAGCTTAAGAGTGCTGAGAACCCTCGATTTTAAGAGCGAAACTCTTTTGATCGGCAAGTCCACGGATCAAGACCCACGCCGAACGTCGTTTTGACGTTTGCAAAGAAAGCGTCCGGAATAAATTCAATATTCCGAAAATTCCAAGATAAATAACGACAAAAACTTAAGCCATTGTTAGCTAGTTACCTGGAGTAGAAGAGAACACTAAGGAACCGATGGACAAAGGGTAAATTACGAAGAAAACTCAAATCAAATGGCCATCCTTCGACGAGCCTGTCACTCTTCCACGTGTGTTTGAGGCCAAAAATATTATGATTGGAAATTGAGCCTGCATGATTGTGATCAGCGGAGTAATATTTCGCCAATGACCCTAGCCACAGGGAGCCCAATTTAGATTTAAGTGATTGGTGAAAATAAAATCGGTTTTAAATTCGAGATCAAGATAATATCCTCTGTAATGCGAAAGAGCAAACAAAATCAATGAAAAATGCAGTAGTACATTCTTTTTGCGCGCGCCTTTGTTTTCCTATATAATTTCCCTATGGTATCTGATGTTGATCTTATGTATATATACTCTGGATACTCTGACAAGTGATGAAACTTCAGTCGCCATATTTGAACACTGAACAACTCACTTAAAACCACGAGTTCATCGTCTTTTAAACCTTGAACTCCACAAAAACTTGATCAAAATGATCCCTACAATGCGGGGGCCTTCATTTATTTAAAACTCTTTTGGCTCTTCCTACAAGATTTCTTAACTGAATTTTTCATGCAGAAAATTTTTAGTGTAAAAGGTTTATTGAAAATTACAATGGATGTCTTTCATTTAACCTGAAATGTTGGAGATTTCCGGAAATTTTCAGGAGAAAACTGCATCATCATGAAAGCTAGTATAAGCAACAATCGATGTTAAGTTTTATGCTTTTCGTTTTAGGAATGTTCCTTACAATGTAAATGAAAATATGTTAATGAATGAATTATCAGCTTAGCTAACGCCAGTTTCGTTGTTTCTAGGGTCTGGCAAAAATAAATGATTCAATAGTTGAGTAACCAAGCTCAAGAACGACGTATATCTTATGTCCAGCTTATTTTCTTTTTTGCTGCTAATAAAGTAAGCATACGTATTTTATTACTTTCATTGAAAAAAACTGAAAGGTGAAAAATAAGATCGGGGAAAAAGTCTTTAATTATTTTTTATTCGAGATGAAGATAATTTCTCCCATAATAAAAACCATTCAGTTAAATCGAATCGAAATGCACTGCATTAGTTTTTTTTATTTTGTGCGCGATTATACTCTCCCACCAAGAGAAAATGAACCAAGAGAAGGAATCCCTGTGCCCGATTACACACTTTGATGCTATTTTTAGAATCATTGATGCTATTTTTAACTCATCACCATGCTTTCGCGGTAATCATGCTTTATTATATAAGTACTGAGATTTACATGTTCGCAAGCTATTTGATAAAATTCATATCACAAAAACGAGAAGCGATCCTATTGGCTATACGTTTTTCTTCACTAGTGAAGAACATCGTATAAGCACTGTGATTGGCTATACGATATTTTTCACTAGTGAAAAAAATCGTATTGAGTTTTTCCGCGCTTCGTACAGAAAGTGTCAGCTTGCGTTTGAGCGTTTGCTATCAAAAGTTCTTAAACATGGAAGGTGTTGTTGCTCAAGATTTGCTCAAATCGACTCAATCACAGAGTTTATCGAAAAACGAAAACACTAGAAAAAAGACACAGAACGATGTGGCACTCTTAAGGGAATTTTTACAAACAAAAGGAGAAACGAGTGCTATAGAACAGATTCCTGCGAAAGGACTCAAACAATACCCCAGCGAATTCGTCCTCGGTGTCAGTTAGAAGAGCCAACCAACGAAAACTACGAACCAAGCTATTTGGGCTTTTTTAGCTAGTTTTGAACGATATCTAAAAAAGAAAAATGATGGGGTGAGCATCATCAAAGGCGCTGACTTTGAACAGACACGAAAAGCTTTGCAATCAAAGCAACGAGAACTCAAACAGAAAGGAAAAGGAAGCATTATATTTTTCGTGTATTAGTCATTAGGTTATTTTTAATTGGTTTTCACTTTATTATTAAACAAGTACACAAATCTGATCTAAGTATACTTATATTTACAAGTTTATCACACTATAGACATTTCTATTTCAGTTAACCAATTGTTC
The DNA here is from genome assembly GCA_011057435.1 of Actinia equina. Classification (NCBI taxonomy): domain Eukaryota; kingdom Metazoa; phylum Cnidaria; class Anthozoa; order Actiniaria; family Actiniidae; genus Actinia; species Actinia equina. The sequence goes on from WHPX01000898.1 coordinate 416,655, forward strand.
GAGGTTCAATAAATTTTTCTCTCAACTCCAAGTTCAAAAAATCTTTACTTGTAATATCTCAGTACTCATAAAATAAATAAATAACATAATGGTTAATTCGCTAGTACGGTTTTTGTTCACTCGTTGTGACGATTCTTCACAACTCGTGAATAAAAACCGTACGCGCTCACTAACCATGAAATAATCTCTATTCCTTTAATGCCTCGTTTAAGGACACGAAAAGCGACAAAAACACAGGCTTTTGTTTACTGCATGACTAGAAGCCGCCTACCCCCAAGAAATCAACCAATCGTTCAGGTTCTTCTCTCAAAATATCTCCAAGCTAAAAATAGCATCAAACTGTGCACATGATGGTTTCAAGGCTATATAGGTAGGATTCCTTCTCTTAGTCATATTTTCTTGCTTCCACTTAAGAACTTTGTACACAACTCACCACCACCTCCAGATCTAGATTCTTCGACAAAGTTTTCCAAGGCGGGCAGTTTTAGGCTTTGAATCTCTTTTAATGTGGTTAAATGTAATTTAGCCAAAGTGGTGTGGCCCGGACGCACCTTTATCAGACGCCTAATTGATCTGCTTCGCTGCTTTCGCAACCCGGCGCATCCCATCCGACTCAACGTGGAGTTCCGTCGCGATCTGGAATGGTGGTACCAGTTTCTCTACTCCTGGAACGGGGTTAGCTTCTGGCTTTACCCCGGCATCCCAGTCGTACATGACATAGAGGTGATATCTGATGCCTCGGGAGCAATGACTATGGGGCGTTCTACAATCAGGCGTGGTTCAACGGTCGGTGGCGTGCGACACAGACAACAGAATCCATTGCGTACAAAGAACTCTTTCCTATTGTACTAGCGGCCCATGTGTGGGGGCACGAATGGTCGAGACGACTCGTGCTGTTCCGCTCAGACAATGAGGCAGTAGTGGCCATCCTGAACCAAAGAACATCAAAAGTCCCAGCTCTTATGCGGCTCCTCCGAAGCCTTCTGTACGCAGCAGCTCGGTTTAGCTTTACATTCTCATTCGAGCATATCCCCGGATCGATAATTCGATTGCTGATGCATTGTCTCGCTTTAATTGGCAGGAATTCAGACGGGCAGCAACTTCAGCGCAGCTACAAGCTACGCCACTGCCAACACATCTCATCGCACAATTAACCGGTCCCTACTAGACAGCCAATGCCAGGAACTTCTACTCAACGGCCTCGCACCAACTACACGTCGTACGTACGCGTCAGCCCAAAGGAGGTTCGTCGACTTTTGCAATCAGCTTGGCTCAGTGACGTGCCCCACGGACGAAAGCACTCTTTGCCTTTTTATCACACATTTGTCACAGTCTATACAGCACAAATCCATTAAAGTCTATTTGTCTGCCATTCGATCCCTCCACATTGAACAGGGTTTCGCCGATCCACTGACGAACTGCCACAGGCTTCAGCAGGTCTCCCGCGGAATAAAACGCGCACAGGGTTCGGCATCCTAGCAACGCTTGCCCATCACCGACTCGCTCATGCTTCACATACATAATGCCCTCGATCTGGCAACTTTTGACCACATCATGTTTTGGGCTGCCTGCACACTGGCCTACTTCGGTTTTTTGAGATCCGCCGAATTTACAGTTCCCATTATTTCAAAGTTCGACCCTGCCATCCACTTGCAAGTTTCTGATTTGGCCTTCCACAAGTTAGACCGACCCTCCTGTCTCCGAATATGGATAAAGGCATCTAAGACGGATCCCTTCCGAGAAGGCTGTCACGTGCACATCGGCTTAGGCACTTGGCCACTATGTGCGGTCTCAGCGATGAGTGCCTATCTGTACAAGAGAGGTAATTGCCAAGGTCCTCTGTTCATGCTTCAAAATGGCCAATCCTTATCGCGCGAGCTGCTGTCCTCCTGGCTAAAATGCATATTTGCAGCAGCCGGTATACCAGGCAATTTCTCTAGCCACAGCTTTCGAATCGGTGCTGCTACAGTCGCTGCTCGCAATGGTGTCCCCGACCATCTCATCCAAGCACTAGGCCGCTGAACCAGTACCGCCTATTTGTCTTACATCAGAACTCCTGCGGAAGCGCTAGCCAAAGTAACGCAACAGTTGTCATAAACTTCTATACGACAGCAATGATAGATGAGATTAACAATTAAAAGAAAACTTTTTAACCTGCTGCATATGTGTCTTGTTCGTTGTTGCGTTCTCTCCTGTTTGTTGCCAATTCTTGAGCTTGGTGCTTGGTGCACTTCGGTGGGGAGGTCCTGGTTCCCTGTCCCTCTCCTCCAAGCACCTTGGAGAATCCATTGGGTGGTGACAGGGTGACCATGGTTACCGCTAATTGTGCCTGGCTCCGCCCATCCCACCGGATATGCACCTAACGCCAAGCTCATCATTAACGATGAGTTTAAATGTGGTTAAATGTAATTTAGGCTAAGTTAGACTCGAGGTCAATGACATCTCGCAGTAGCGTTGTCCGGACGCATACCGCTATCTCCGCTGTCAACGCATTTATTACCTCACGCGATCGTTGATCGACTCAGCTAGCAAGTTGTTTATAGCATGTCGCAATCTATTCTAGTCGATCTCTGTGGCCTGTATGAGATATGGATCATAGCTATCATTACGAAATACGATAAGACGCTACACAAGTGATCACGCTAGCTTAATGCCAACCAAGCGAACCTTTATTCGCCATCGCTATCTATCGCTAGCACTTGCTATACGACGCTATTACGCTATTATGCTATTACGCTATTACGCTATTACGCTATCACGCTACAACACGAGTTTAATTTCCCGCCCGCCATCCCTACCACTGGTACAGGTAAGTAGAGGTAAGTATTCCATTGACTGGTCGCGGTCAATGTGACAGGTGTTCGGTGGGTGGTGACAGGGTGACCATGGTTACCGCTAATTGTGCCTGGCTCCGCCCATCCCACCGGATATGCACCTAACGCCAAGCTCATCATTAACGATGAGTTTAACATAAAAAAATCCGAAAGATAACTACACATAATTCAATACAATATCAAGTTTAGTAAAATTTACCTCGGATGTCTTTCATTGCGGTCGAAAATCTCGAGATTTAGGACAAATCAAGACTAAAAAACAGACTTGAAAACGAACCAGACGAAGTTTACATCACCGTAAAAAATCTCTAAAAAACATAATGGTATAGTTTTAGTATATATCCATTGTTTTTGCTCTAAAAGCGACAATGGTTAATAACTTTCCATTAATAAAAACACAATGTTGGTTATGAGCAATACACTTGAATTTTTAAGCTAATTCCTAAGTAGACTATTGTTTTACTATAATTACCATTTTAGAAATCATTTATGTACTTTCATGGAAAAAACATTATGAGAAGTTGTAGAAGAGAGAAAGCTTATTACTGCATCAAGAATAACACCAATGTTGCGAACAGCAGGAGAGGGAGAAATATCAGAACCTGAAATGTGTATAGAATCAACAGCAGGTCTTGGTCGATGACTATTAAATAATTTAAACTATATCTCAGTTTTATCTGAAATCAGTATTCGCATATTCTTAGTCATCCATTTCTTGATGTCAACAGCGCATGCCTCAACCGCGCGCCTGGCATCCTCGACTTCCTAGCTCCAGCCCTGATGAGGTCGAAAAAGTTTTGTAAAGCTGTGTGTCATCAGCATAGAAATGAAATTCTAAATTATGCTTCCGAATAATGTCACCAAGTGGTCCAATGTAAATTAGAAATAAGATTGGCCCTAAGATCGAGCTCTGAGGTACGTCACATTCAAAAGAATGGGATTTAGAGATACTAGTGTTCACATTAACACGAAAAGATCTGTTACAAAGATATGCTTTAAACCATTTTAAGGCTTTCCCAGCAATACCATATTATCAGAAAGCCTTTGAAGAAGACACTTACGGTGTCAAATGCAGCAGATAGGTCAAGAAGTACAAGAATAATGGAGCGCTGGTTATCAATTGCTAATAGAATACCATTATGTACTTTTGGTGCAGTGGTGCAGTCTCGACCATATGATTTTGGTTATATGCCGATTGAAATTTTTTATGGTTGTTTTACTCAAGATGCTCTAGAAGTTGAACAGTAACAACTTTCTCAACAACTTTAGATATGAATTTTAGGTTAGAAATCGGCTTAAAATTTGAAAATTCTTCATGCGATATTTTCATATAATGTGCTTGGATTATCCTAGATTCTAACAGTGTATTTTATTTTAATATTTTTTAAATGTTCAGCCTATTACGGCCGAAAATCAAACAGTGCTATTTTTAGTTTTTAGCTTTTTTCTCCTCATCCCCATAAAAATTGTTTTCTCCAAAATGTGGATAGGACGAGCTGTAAAAATTTCACTACCATCTAGATAAAGCTCTGGTCTATTGATGTAGGAAGTTTAAAGAAAAAAGTTGGAGCCGTTTTGAAGAAAAAGGCGAAAATGTGATTTTTAGCAATACTCTAATATTTGAGGTTTACAACGACAATGAGTGATGAAAACATTTATTCAATGAGATTTTAAGATTTGATGCTGATTTTTCGTAAGGCTCATTCGCAATACTTGGAAATAGGTATGTGAAAACTTCAAGGCAATCTATTTAATGGAGGTGATTCTACAGCGCGGTGTCTTATATGCTTAATATTTTGGATCGAATGTATAACCTAGATGAGGCAGGAGTTGATTTTTGAAAAATTATTATATATTTTTTTCTGATTTTTTTCCCCTACGTGTTCGCATAACTTATTCAACACAGATTCTGGACGGTTCTCTTTCTGTACGATAATGTACTTGTGTTCGAACATGGGGATCGATTTTAGAACGTCTATTAATATTTCTAACAGAAAATATATTAATGTTAACGTTGTTGTACGTTGGACTAGTGACATTATCAAGATGTAAGTCACACTGACCGAGAATAGTTTTAAGACAACTTCCATAGTCATTTACCACAGCTTCCATAGTAGTTTCTTGGATAAAGAAAGACTCAGTGTCACAACAAACATGTGATCTCTGTAAAGCAGCTGAGTTTTCATTTACCCGAAGGACTTCTTCAACGGGCTGACTAATCCCACAATAGGGCACAATTATCCTCAACGAAGGGTTAATTATCCCCCAAAGAGGCTCAATCATCCTCCGAAGAAGTCCTCCAAAGAGGGTGATATATGGCATTAAACGGCATTTGTTTTCCAATATAGGGCTTTTCATTGGTTGAGAAAGTTCATTGTTTGAAGCCCCGTTTGAGGTCAGGCAGCTTTGTTTTCGGTAAAAAAACATTGGAATAACACTTACAAAACCTTCTATCTTACATGAAAGCTGTGATTATTGATATTGATAGATTTTACGAAAGCACTTTACTTACTTGAATTCTAGAGCAGCGAAGAACGAAGACAGTCCAATGAAGATGACAATCCTGCTTTTAAAAATGCGTCTTCCCTACATCGGTTACAATTCGGAAATACCGACATTTGAAAATGCAAATGTCCGTTTCTAAATCGGCAGTAGACACAAGCGGTTTACGACCGCCTATTTTTTTAAATTGTTGCTGGTAGAGGATCGAGGTCACATGATTTTGAGATCAATATCTTTAGAGTTGACAGTGTTATCATGCATAAATCCATCTTGAATAGCCTTCATCTTAGCAACAAAGAAATCAGCAAAAGAGTTTGCTAACTTGGCGGAAGAGAGACAGGATGGATAAAGAGGAGGAGCATTTTTATGAGTAAGTTTTTCAAAGGTCGAGAACAGATTTTAGTTTTATAAGATTCGTGATCGTGAGAAATAATATTGGAATAATATTCATTTCTAGATGTTTTGATCAAGTTTTGAACCACTTTGCATTGGTTAAAATGAAAGTGAAAGTCTAGGTCTTTATGCAATAACATCTCTCAACAACACAAATTTAAGTTCTGCATTTTTCTAATCGTACTTGCTGGAACAGCTTAACAAACAGTTGAATATTTGGTGTAAATATTATATTTCATCTTGAACGAAAAACATACGATAGCTGGTTAAAAACAACCGAATTGTTAAAGATTTGCAAAGCTAAACAAAGAACGAATATTTGTTATCTTAATATACTCTCTTTGTTATATTTCCTCCAGCATTAAAATAAATTCAGCTCATCTATAGAAATAAAAATTTTTTTGAGAGAAAGTCTTTGATTTGTCCGATTCGTCGAAAAAAATGCTTGTGAAAAATATATATATAAGATTGCTTGCTAAAAACACACACCTGAATTCCTGAAGAACACTTCTTGATCCATCTTTGACTACATGGAAGTTGTTTTTATTTGCTGTTAGTCTACATTTTGCCCTACAGCTATTTCTTCTGTGCTTTTGAGAGCCGCATTTGCGCAGAAGTAGTTTTGCTTTGTAATCAAGTGAGATTCCTGTGTTGTGTACACGGACGGACGGAAGTGACGTCGCCAAGCTATGAAAAATCAACTCGATGGTTTACCATTTTTCCTTAAATATGGTGAACCGCTTATATCATTACTAATCTTTTATTTTTTTATTTTTTTCGGGATAATTACGGGATTTTTCGGTGGCAATTTGAAAATCAGTGGACTTTTTGAAGCTTTGCTGTTGTTGTTGTACGTTGTCTTTTTAACCTTTTTTTAGCCCCCCCCCGAGACTGGTGATTGGGACTTACATTTAAAGAACATGAAGCGTGCCCAGCTAGACTGCATTATTCAATTCATGAAAATTTTTTCATTTTGGGCGTTCCAATCTTCCGAGAATGAAATCAAATTTAAATCCAAACTTGGAAATTTGATTGGATTCCTTTCCAGCATTGTTCCAATTTTTTCAAACTGTTTGAGCGTATGATCTTAAACACAATAGGTTTTGTTTAAATTTTTCAATGCAAGATCCGTTATAATTTTTGGATTGAGTGTCATATTTTTACGGAACATAAATCATGTTCACAATAACTTCAGATCAATCAAAATATCTAAACACAATTGATAATTTTCATGGCGACCATGTTGGAGGAACTTAACAAAAAATTGTCAATGAATTATTTTGTTATATCCTCCAACATGGCCGCCGTGTCTCTTGTTATTTAATTCTCTTCCGAATGGTTGAAACCATCAATACCACATTTCTAATGCTTGTGGATAAAAAAGAAAATGGTTAAAAGGACTCGAAAATCGTGAATTAACTGTTATACAGTTGCTGGTCAATGATAGGAACGCGAGCTTGTGGCCTTAGTAGGCTTGCGACGTAACAATAGCCAGTTTCCCAGAGAACGAGTGTTACGTTTGCTTAGGCTTTTTTCTCGCTCAAAAGTTTATTTGATCGGCAATTAAACAGAAGGTGCTGAAATGGACAAAATTCCATATTAATTGATGTAAAGATTATGAACACAGCAAAACAGAACGCAAACGTTGGTATTTGAGTTGTTTCTATTTGTTGGCAAATATTTCTCACGTCAAAAAGCAAAGAATTTCCTAAAGGCCTGTGATAAGCCAATGCAATCAGATTTCGAGATTTCATTTGATTTTTTAAAATAATTATGGGATATATTAGAAAACGAAATTGATGTCAAAAATCGAAAAATGAACTGAATAAATGCATTCTAGTCCTTTGACTGTAAGCAAAACAAAGGTTCGGACTACGGGTTTTGGTCCAAACATTTGGGCTTGGAAATGGTATTTGGATCCCCCATCTTCGGGAGCTTAGATGAAGGCCTCCTGCGGTTGCAAAGGTTAAACTTGGTTAAACTACTTTTTAGAAGGGACGGGGAAGGGGGAGAAGTAAGGTGGAACGCCAGCCCGCTAATTGATAGAGATTTTCATCTAATCTCACACTCACCAAACTAAATAGTACTATAGCCATAAACGAGTGCATGACTAAGCCTCTTATCATACCCTGAATTTGTGTAAGTATCACAATGATGCTGCATCTAATTTCCTTTATAAGTGGTCATCATAAGAGTTAACCTGGAAAAAATGCATTGTTTTTTGTGTGTTCAATTTTCAAGGAATGGCCGAAATCTTTTTTTCTCCGTATATTTAGCAAATATTGGCACGAAGAGGAGGATGATAATTTAATGTCAGACTAAACTTAACGAAATTTGATCATTAAATATGGCTGAGGCACCATGTCATCGATATAAACCCCTTGCACGAGAGGGATTGTTCTGGGGGACATAACAATGTTTTTTTTTTCGTTCGTTCGTTCGTTCGTTCGTTCGTTCGTTCGTTCGTTCGTTCGTTCGTTCGTTCGTTCGTTCGTTCGTTCGTTCGTTCGTTCGTTCGCTCGTTCGTTCGTTCGTTCGTTCGTTCGTTCGTTCGTTCGTTCGTTCGTTCGTTCGTTCGTTCGTTCGTTCGTTCGTTCGTTCGTTCGTTCGTTCGTTCGTTCGTTCGTTCGTTCGTTCGTTCGTTCGTTCGTTCGTTCGTTCGTTCGTTCGTTCGTTCGTTCGTTCGTTCGTTCGTTCGTTCGTTCGTTCGTTCGTTCGTTCGTTCGTTCGTTCGTTCGTTCGTTCGTTCGTTCGTTCGTTCGTTCGTTCGTTCATTCGTTCGTTTGTTCGTTCGTTCGTTCGTTTGTTCGTTCGTTCGTTTGTTTGTTTTTCTTTTCATAAGAAATGACGGCCTATTGTTTTGTCCCCCAAAACAATTACTTTAGGGAATCTATTGCAAAAATGGCTTACTAGAGGACATGAAAGTGCATGTGAATGATTGTGGGGACTTTAAAAAACACATCTTTTTAAATAGTGAAAATGAGAGCTATGAAGTAAAATAAAATATACGGATTTATCTTAAAAAGGGAAAAGTGGCTAATCTAAATACTTAATTTTAAGTTACAGCAGTTTTAACTTAAAAGGATCTAGGAGAGATTTCAAGCGAGAAATGTCTTTGACACAGATATCAAGAATTTTTAATTTTTAATTTTGTTTCTTTTTTTCTTTACAGGTAATATAAGATATAAAGAACAAAGTATAACTTGTTCAGTGACTATTAATCGATCATTGATAACTGTTGAATAAAATATTCAGTAGATGTTAACCTGACTACTTTGAGTCACCAGATATAGCCGTGCAGTCTGCAGGTTGCACGGAACATTTATGTTAAATTCCACGTGCGGTTTTCCGCAATAAAAGGGATCCAACCTGTTCAACCTTACCAACCAATCACAACGCCTCCTAGGTACCTGTAAAAATAATATCATATGATAATTAAATCAACAAGTGACTAAATGACAAGAGAAAACATTTTGCCCATTGCATGAGCTTACATTTTGAAAGCATTATTCAAATGTGAATGACAAACAATTGCGTTTTGTTTCGTTTAAGGTAAGTGTTCGTTAAAATTGTTATGTTGTTTAGACGGCCGAGAGTATTATGACTGCATGCAGGAACTATCAGATACTAATAGTGAGTAGCCTTATGCTATATATAGGGATTTGAGCACACTGGAGAAATTAGATGTCATTAAGACTGCTGAGAGTATTAATATTTCCCGATACTAAACACAATATTATAAATTTAATTAAATAAAATTTCGTGCATCTAAAGCTGGTTATACCTTATCTGTATATATTTGCAAAATAATGTGTTGTGTAACATTCGATTGTTTTTTGTATAGGAACTTATTTGACGGGGGAAAAACACAAGCTGCCTTCAAGACTCGGAGATAAAACTTAATGAATTCAATGGATTCACATACTGTATTTAAACAATCATTCGAATCCTTCGAAGATTACATTTGTTCAGAAGAGATCGAACCGAACCCAGAGGAATGCACATCTTTACTAAACAACGCTGCCGAACAAAGCAATGAAGAAAAAATCACCTTTATTGAACTTCAAATCTTGCCAAAAGAACACAAAGAGATTTCACCGGGAGAAGTACCATGTGATAGGTTAGGAAAATACGACAGTGATATAGAATGTAGAATCTGCCGTTGCAAAGGCGATGAGCCTTTGATTAGCCCTTGTAAATGCTCAGGTTCTTCGAAATGGATTCATCAAAGCTGTCTTATCCAGTGGTTCCAGATATCTAGGACTTCGAGGTGTGAACTATGTTCAGAGACAGTTATAATTAGGAAATACACGAAGCCGATATGTGAGGTAAGTTGGCTACGATTTGCCAGTAATTAAATTATACTTTCGAAAAGAAAATTTAAGGGGAAGCTGTGTTGATAAAGATGATTGGGGATCGATATATATGGAATAAGAAAGATTTGGCCGTGTTTGTTTTATTCTGTTTAAGTAATTCTATGAGATATTTTTATTACAGGTGTTATATATATAACGCCAATTACAAATGACAGAATATTAATTAACTTTAGGCTCATTACAAATGAAGGATGAAATGCAAATAAATCCCACGATATTCCTATTGCTCGTCTAATAATGCTCCCATATTTCGCATATTTTCCAGCCTTTAGCCTCGATGGTGTGCAAACGTGTCCCTCGTTTTAAGGCCCATTGTATAAACGCATAAAACGTGAAAAAATTAATATCCATGGATTTTCTTCGTCGAAAGCTTTGTAATAGCCGAGAATAAGGCTGATCAAAAGAGAACTCAAAAACTGGAGTACACCGTATAAGTGGAGTCTCAACTTACTTAAAAAGGTGCTTCTTGTTTGCAAAAACAGCCGCTTCGCAAATTATTCGCCGAAGGCGAAGTGTTTATCATCATTTGGAATATTCATCATAATCACTGAACCTGAGGGGAATATTTTTTTCAGTATAATTTTACATTTCGAAAATTCGAAATTCAGGATAATAAAAAACAATTTTTAGCATGACTTCTGATCTGAAAATTTCTGAAAATAGGCCTCTAACTTTAAATTGTTTTCCTGCACGTGACGTTATATACCAAGAAAAGAAAACCTTAATTAAATTTATTTGCCTATGAATGTTATAATCTTGATTCTTTGATATGTCTTAGGCCCCGTCCACGCTATCCCGGATAAATTTGAATCCGAAATTTTCACACCGAAACCGAAAAAAAATATTTTTCGTCCACACATGAAAACGAAAAAAATATTTCGCGTCCACACTAGTCTGATCAGAGGCGGCAAAAGCGCTTCATTGCACATCTGAGCAAGTACATCGATACTGAAATTGAGCCCGCGGTGAATTTTTAGCCTTCCCGCCATGTTCCCAAGACAATCATGACGTCATCGTATTCGAAAAGTTTCGGGTACGAAATGTTCTCCGTCCACAATAATATGGTTAGCCGGCGTTTTTAAATTGTTCCACTCTGGAGAATGAAGAATTGTTCCGGATTCGCCCGGACTAGCGTGGACGGTAGGCCTAACCGAATAAATAAAAATTCGGATTCAAATTCATCCGGCATAATGTGGACGGGTCATGAGAGAACCATCAGTGATGTTATTTACTAGTATAGTAAATTTCAGATCGTTTTGCCATTTTACTTCGCACAATTCCACTTATTACTTGCTAAAAAGTCATTGAATTCAACGAGCATTTTTTAGTTTGCTAAATCAAGCATGTTTAGTTTAATTCGTACATTTAAAATCGATTGATTTAGATAAATTGCATGAAATAATTTTCTGAAATTTTGGCCATTACCTCGTAACATTAGTTTTTGCCACACATTTGTATGCACAATACACATTTTGCCACACGCCGTACACAAAAATCTAGAGTTTGGAGTTGTATTATTGATAGTTGTACATGATCATAAGGATTGGTTTTTGATTGGTACCAAAATAGTCTGGCACCTGAGCAAATGAAACGTGATCAGTGAAAATATAATTATATTTTACAGAAATATTTTCACCAAGAAGGCCATGTTGCTGTGGTACTTGCCGTGGGCAGTTATCTGTAATGGCTTCCTTGATAACACATGTACATTATTTGAACTTCAAGTTTAACTTTGACAAACTCAATGCATTGCGCGCTTTATTCTATATTATGACCTGGTATATACTCAAACAAACTTATATGGGCGTGATTGGTATCCAAAACAAATTAGATAAACGAAAACCAAAACCAAAGTTAAAGCATGTTTTTTATTTTACTTTCAGTGGAAACGTCCGAAGGGGAGTTTTGGTCCCTGCAATAAAGTTGATATCTGGTATCTGTTCGTGACGTTGTTCAGCCTTCGGGACTATCGTAGGTTTTGCAGTCTTCCAAGGCCTGATGGGAGCAGACGAAAGTACCGAGACAATATTAGTCTTCGTAGCTATTTATATCCTGTGTGCAATCGTGATCCTGGTAAGAATGTGGTATTTTTATGTTTGGTTTACTCGGAGGAGTACGTATTGGAATGCATGGAGAAGTTTGAACCAGAAGTGGATCATTAAATCGGCCACTTCGACATCCACTGCAGTCGAAGAATGCGCCGTGGTATAGTCCGAATGGTAGCACTCCACGCGCGTTCCACTAATTAAACTAATAGGCAGCTTTGACGATACGGTGGCCATCTTGAATTGCTTGATATTGTGGGCTGTCCAGAGAGCAAAACAAAACAAAGATGGCATTTCATTTGTCTGTCATTCATGGGTAAAGAATGTGATCAATGTTCAGTCGATTTTTGCTGTATTCATCAAGCCTCATATTACCTCCTGTATTACTTCTATATTGAATCCCTTGCAGTTCAAGAAGTTCAAAATGGCCGTCGTGACGTCGAAGTAATTAAGTTAATCTATTCATGGTTCTGACCTACTTAAGTTACTGTTGAAAACCTCAAAAAGAGGTTAGCTATAGAAGTATTACAAATTTAAACCCAGTTGTCGCTCCTCCCCTGCGTTCAATTAATTATAACGATATTCAAAATGTTCAAGGGTCATTGGATGATTTATACCCTCATAATTGGGACACTACGCGCGCTATGATTGGTCAAAAACCATGTTTGATGAGAGTATCAAAAAACAAACCAAACCAAACCAAACCGAACCGAACCGAACCGAACCAAACCGAACCGAACCAAACCAAACCAAACTATATAAAAAATTGAAAATAAAAAATTGTGTACATGTATGCATTTTCGTTTAAAACGATTAGCCATTTGGCATCGCAGTGTATATTTTAAAGCCTGTTTTAGGGAACATATTTCCAAGATGGCGTCAATTATTAATTCCCCTAAAACAGTCCAAACTTGCACTGTATTGCCAACATGACCTAGTTTTTTTTCTCAACCTCGGAATGTTAATAGATCGTTGTGTAAAGAAGGGTGTCAATATAGAACTGCAAAATTGCTATCAAAGACAAGGGTCAGAAACCAGTACTGGCGAATGTAAAACTGACGTCTATTTAATTTAGGTCTCCGACTGTTTTAATAACCCCTGAATATAGACGTATGTATATCTTTTATTGATATGAGAGGCTATGTACTGTTTTCCCGTTTGTCATACAGTTTTATACTGAAATTCGTACATGATATAAAATATTTACATATATAGGTATCAGTCGAGCATAGGTCTCGATAAAATAGAGCATGGATGAAATAGAAGCCCATTTAACTTTTTTATTCTCAGACCCTTTAAAAATCCAGTGCAAAATAGGTAAATTCCATGCAGTTCCCAATTTTGGCAATTAGGTTCGACTCATGTGAAGTTCGACATTTTATTTCAGCCTTAATCGTCCAGGACGTATTGTCGATAAATCCTTCGATAGATCTGTATGTAATGTTTAATAAACGAGCAGGAGTGTTTTATCGGGTATAAAACACGAGGAGTAGCCGAGTGGTTTTATACCCGATAAACACGATCTGCGAGTTTATTGAACGGCTTAAAAAACTCATCATGTAAGTTCTCATATTGTACTCAATTCTTTACGAAATGAACAAAGTTTGATAGAGAAAATCCAAGTTAAAGTTTATGAAAATGAATACGAATCTATATCAGATAGATAAAACCTCCTTCACGGCCATGATTTCTATTGTGTTTCCTTCATGAATTATTAATGAATTTTTTAAAACTGTGTTACGTTGCATGCATCAACGCGTTAATTGAAAGGGGAAGTTAAGTAACTTACCTAGCCTGGATAGACTCTCTTTTCACTGATGTTGCTATGGAAGTGTCTATCGAATTTTTCTTTATTGGGAAAAGAAAATTGGGAGAATTTTCAATATAAAGTCATACTAAAAATTTAAGGCTGAGTAAGGTACCGGTCATTGTTTATGGCGTTTGCCGAATACAATAGATAATACATAAAGACAGGAGTGAAAGCAAAATTTTATTTCTTTATTTTAATTTGTCTCCAAAAAAAACTCGTTCTACTTTTACATGAAGTAACAATGTGTAACAAGGATTAAGATATAGATAGCAGAAAAAAGAAAAATTAAATGATAAATAAATGGTAATGAATTCATTATGGTTACAAGCAGAAGTCGGTTTATGATAAGCAGCTAGCTTGTGCAGCTTTCCTCAAGGATTACCACATAATAAGCTTTTAGGGTTGAATATACGAATGCCTTTTCTACCGATTATAGCGCCAGTTGGTAACATTAGCATTGAGATGTTAATTTGCCAACCAATCTTGTCAAGTTACTTTTGTTTCATGAAGGAAGATGATTCATGATCGATTTCTGGTTGAAATCAGTCGTTATCACAATAGCGTACGTCACAGCAACGGCGCTTTTAATTTGTTTACCTTTATCGTGAACCATAAAAGAAACTTCCTTGCTACTGATCTACAATATGGTCAAAGCACGACTAACTAAGCGCATGTGTCCCCTTTTGGCCATTTGGCCATTTGGCTATAGTTAACTTGGCTAGTTTAAATCTAGAAATTAAACCCTCATTCTATTACTTTCATACTATCGTCTGGGGACGAGTCACGCGATCAGGCTCTTCCATGCTGGATGGCAGATGTATACGCCGCCTTCCCTGCCCCACAGAAAAAAAATGCCGGTATTTGCACGTGATTAAAAAACATTTCTTTTTTTTTTTTTACAACAGACGTATATATGCACGTGATTTAAAGAAAATGTTTATTAAACATGTCGGTCACTGATAGAAAGAATGATAGAAAGTGATTGGTCACGTGATTCGCTAGTGAAATAGTATCTGTTAAGAAAACTGTTTTGAAAAAAGATGTACAAAAAAGTAATAAATAGGATCCCTGCTGTGAAAACATGAAGCAAACCTGTCACGTGTTTCCATCAGGCTTGCGAATGTTCATGTGGAAAGCAAGTGGGACCTTTTTTTGAAGTGAATGTTCTGGAAAAAACAGCATGGTGAATTGATTAATGAAATAAAGATAATAAAATAGATAAACTAATGAATGAATAGGAATAGATGATATGATTATCATTTAGAAATATACATAAAACCGTTCAAAAATCGAACAGCAAATAGAAAATGGAATTCAAATCAATACCATTGTAAATGGCAAATAATGGTTTGAAGTTAAAAAGAAATGAAAACTAAAGTATGTAACAAAGAATAAAATGGAAAGAACCAAATCTGAAAAATGAATTTAAATGTTATGATAAGACAAGCGAAGCATGTTTCAGATTCATGTTTCTAGAATATGATTGTTGAACAAAAATTGGCTAAGATTTATCTTAGACAATATTGCACCAGGTCTGGGGGGGTTTGACCGTCTGCACTGCAACATCGGTCGTCTGAAAGTAAATACACACATACATATATAAGCTGCCTTGAGTATTCAGAGTGTCATACAAGAGAAAGTACAGCACACAAGAGACACTAATCTTGATAAGACAGTATGGTTGTCTTGGTTGCTGTCCATTTTGATGTAGTTTTAATACAACTTACGTCTGCTTCAGCCGTGTTTCCGGGTCGTTCACACATTTTAGCATTTAATGATAGCGCTGTTTTTGAAGCACTTGAATGGCAAGTTATTAATGAATGTTGAGAAGGTCTTGGAACTGATGGGGGATTATGTTTAGAAGCTTAAAATTTGATTATATGTTATTAGCGGTTAGTGCTGAGACAATTGCAATACTGAACTCGCACATTCTATAGACACCTTGCAGTACTTTCTACTTGATGATCTAATTAATGGATGGCTTCAAGTGAAAGAAGTGGCTTTTTCTGATAAGTCATACCAAAAATTAGATTCTCAAACAAATGGGATCTTTTTTGGTGTTGCAAGACACCTGAGACATGAAGGAAAAAAAACGATGGCTAAGCTAAACATAATGAATTTGAAGCTAAACGATACAAAAACCCTAACCCAGGGTACAGTAAAGCTTGCTACACCACGAAAGACTCGGGAAATGATAATTGCAACAAATACAACACCACCTGCCTTGAAAACCCTCTAGCATAATTTTCTAACTTGCACAATTCCTCCTTCTCTAGCTGCCTGTATTTAGAGTAACCTATTGCATTTCTGGGAACTGCCTTTCACATTTGAAGCAATTAAACCAACACCAAACTCAAAGTTTAAATTTATAAAATCAATATATATTGCTATAATTCATGACCCGCTGATTAACTTAGGGAGTGGCTTTGTTCATAATCAGTCCTGGCCCCTAGTCGTATTAATATTACTTTATCAAACTGTGGTTAATAAAAAAAGAATTGTCGAATTCCCTTAGCCAGCTGCATTGTCGTATTTAATCATTAAGTTACTCGTTGAATGGTTATACTTTTATGTATTAATTTCATAATCGTCTTTCTTTTAAAAACAGCACTGCTATAGTAATAAAATCAAAGTCACAAATCCTAGATCCTTATATCATTTACTATCAAGCTATATTAAAGTTTTTTAATGTAAAAAGTTCACTAAAAATGTTTCCCTATACACTAAATAGCTAAAAGACTGGCCATTCAAAATCACCTACTTTTTCCAGAGGAGATTCCGATAAACCCGAAGAAGCTTGAGACAACTCCCTTCTGCGCATGAGCACTAGGGCTTGGTATGCTAATTTCTTGATGTCAGCACGTGTAAATCCTCGTGGGTATTCACATTCTTCCAGCCACGTGTCTGCTTTTCGCGCCAAAAGAAACCATTCATCTTGGTAATCACGGTGGTTACGGCAAAGCCATGCTAGTCCTAAGGCAGTTGCCCAAAGCTGTGTTCTGTTGGGAAATAAAGGAAAATAAAACAACAACAACAACAATGAAAAGTGGTTGATGAACAAGTAAACAAATTGCCGTTTATTTGTTTTTTGTTTTGTCGCACATTATTTGTTCCGTTGTACCTTTGTTAAAGGATATTCTATTATACCATTGGGCAGTGAGTGCATGATCATATGGATGATCAATGCCGGGTTGGACGAATAAAAGGATATAAGGTAAGTTAGGATGCATGAGTCCTAAGCTTTCAGACGATTGGAGTGTACAAGAAAATACAATTTGAATATGGCATGGTGTGCCATAAAAAACATTTACAACTTTGGAATTAAACTTAACTGACTTTTTATAATTATTGACTGTATTTTTAATGTTATTGGAAGAATATGTTGTAAGTTGTAATGACTTCAATAGACAGATGTGATTTGAATAACATCCCCATACTGAGTGCAGATGAATACTGTAATGTTTCAATATACTTCCATACCCATAATCGCATTTATAGCCCTTCATCAGCTCTTCCAAGTCTTTTGATACGCATACAGTATTATCGGCCAGCGGTGATGCCTGTTGTATGCTGAATAAAGGCAACCCAACGCATTCAGCGAAACTTTCGTCTTGTTCCCAATATCCATTCCTAAACTGCAATTTTGCCAGATCAACAAAAGGTTGATAGTCTTTCAAAGGTTTTGCCAGGACAGGTGACAACCGACCTGACAGGGCAGATGACTTGTGGTTAACGCTGGTTGTTGTTTGCTTCTCTCCAACCACGTATCGGGTCGATAATGGCGGGAACTGACGCCCAGCTGAAGTTAAAGTATAGCAGAAATATCATTTATATTTAGTATCTCATTCCACAGGGTGTAAAATCCCCCAAGCAGAGATACCTGCGAGGAAGGGTAACCGAGAAGTGCGTTATTCGAAAACATACTTTTGTTCCATTCAAGTTCTTGAAAGCACAGAAACACTAGACTTGTGACAATAAAAACCATTCCAATGTTACCGCACGACGTACTGTGTACGGATGTAAGTCATTACCGCATGTTTTCTATTTTGTTGAGAACGATGCCATAAAACAATTACTTGGTTCGACGCTACCCCGTACGGAGGCCGAGCACCTGTACTTCAGTTTTTTGGCAAGCAATGGACTAAGTCCACTTGAGGGTATATAATGTATTTCACATTTCAAACCACATGTCATTCTCCTGAGAATAAAATTCTTTGTTTGAGTCGTGTCCATATATTCATGTGTCTTATCGTGTGCAACCGTTAAACAAAGAAGTAATACTCAAGGGGATGTCATTTTGTTTCAAATGTGAAAAGAAGTGGATTAGACCGATTTGGGAAGTAACATTGTCGTAGTGATCACTTAATCTTATTGGCTGGCATGATATCAACTTAGCAGATACTATAGTACCTACCGTGATACGATCTAGACAGTGCTGTGGTCCTAGTAACATTGCTATCACAGCTATCAATGGTCCCTGAGCGATCAAGTCGGTAAAGATCCGCCGGTTCCTCTCCGTTACCCATCGTTATCTCGGTGCTTTCTGATTCTATTGACTCCTTGTCGCTTCCTTCTGGACTTGGTAAGCGCCTACCGAGACCAGTCGTAAACCCACACTTGCGCTCCAACATGAGAACATTCTTCTTCCTGGAATAATTATAAGCGCCATACCGTGGTTTGAATATTTTATAAGCTATTACAGTTAATGTTGCTAGAACGCAAAGTGAACATTTTAGTAGAACACTTTGCCTTGAGCGTAAGGTTTTTGTACTTCAAACCATTGATTATCACCTAGAGTATAATGTTTTTAGTAGCCAGTAGACCTCTTTACCTTGACGTAATGTTTTTGTGTTTCAAACCATGTGATATTTCCTAGAGTTTTTTTTTTGTCTAACGGTTGCGCATGGGAAGAATAAACTAAAAAAGGTATTCTCAAGGGAATGCCACATGGTTTAGAATGAGAAAACACCAAACCAAAAGTAAAAAGGTCTAATAAAAGATGTAAATATAGAAGAATTGGGATACTTTTTTTTAATTCTGCAGATTGTACCTGTAGAATAGTAGCCTGTAGAATTATGGGACGAGTACTTTTGGGGACGCGATAAGAAGCTCATGTATCTAATTGTTGCAAAGGAATAGTTTTGTTTTATGCTTAAAATTTGATCCTGCTCAATCGAACTCGGGGTCACCTCTAATGAAATATTCCATGCTTGCCTTCATTCAAAAAAGGCAAAAAAGAAAGGTATAAAACTCAGATTCCTAACTGACATGATCCTTCCAAAATCATTGTAACCAGCATGCATTCAAGGGGAAGATATGATATGATCATATAACATATACTTTTACAAAACATTTTTTTACGCCGACTTCACTTACCCAAGGTATGGACTGGCTTCTTTGCTAGGGAATTGAAGTGCACTCAAAATCTCATCTTCAAAACAATACTGATCGACGGAAGCAAAGGCCGTGAGCCTGCTGTGTACTTTGGCCTGCTTAGTGATAGTAAGTATCTTGCGCATGCTCTCTGACGGGTTTTCCTCAGAAACTTGAAGTTCCCGGATGAGCGAACGCGCCAGTAGCTGGTGTATTGTTGGACGCTTTGATGATCCACCGCTCCGGTTGATTGGGAATGGGATGACCTGTTAAGAAAGACGCAAAAGAGTTTACTGTTACAATACATCATATAAACGGAAGATTATTGCATGGAACGAATCGATAATTTCAAAATCAGTTTTTTTATTCGCCTGAACTGGAATGTAAAATCGTATTTTGCGGCATCTAGATGTCTTGCCTAAAAACAAAGTGCTTTCAAGTAAATTTATAGTGCTGTCTTGTAGGTTTGTGTCATAGTATTCATATGATTCTTCGACCATTTGGTAATTTATTGCTTTCCAATATATCATATGGAAGTCGCGATTACGAAGGCTTGAAAATTTTAATCTTAGCTTAAGTTTCAGTAATGTACTTTTCCCCGGAGTTACAGGTGAACAAGATTCCTCCCTCCGCAAAAGGTACTCCTTGCATTGTGAAATTTAACCAATGGACGAGGATTGCAGGTTTATTACGCCCCACTGGCTATTAATGATTGCCAATCGCTACCCAGGCGTAAAGGATTATGTATATTTTTTTATTTATCAGAAGATATGCTATTATCCTTTGGGTCATTAAAACTTGGTCTGAAGTTTGAAAACATTATGTCAAGTGCTTTAGATGCAGTATTGGCAATACATTACATTTAGGATGCAGTTTAGATGCAAGCTTTTCTTATTACCTGTTCGACTTCTTCATCTCCAACCCACCCCTTGATACTAACAGCCCCAAAATTCTTGGGAAGACCAAGTGTTCCTAGCATGTCACTATCTTTGACAACTGTATAGGATTTTAGATCAGGGCGTTCATGGTCTTCATGAAATATTGTTGTGCCTTCAGTCGGTGGCCGTATTCCGGACTTCTCTTCTTCCGAACAGAAGTCATTGCTGTTTTGATCCTCTTCGAATGGTTTATCGCTATCATCCATTGAGAAACCAACACCGCTATCTCTTTCATGATACCGCGGTATCTCCTGGCTAGCCGTCTCTTTGTTGTCGCGTGCGCACGCATTTCCATCTTCATTTTCATGACTTCTATTGGATTTTTGGGTTTCAGACTTTTTTTGCTCAACGCTCATGTCCCCTTTATCATGTCCTTCCTTCTCCAGAGCATATTGATGCCTCTTGCTCTGAGCATCAGATTGATGAGTACCATCTTTTGTTTCTTCTTTCTTTTGGCTTCCATTGTCGGGGTCTTTAGCTTGGTTACTCACGGATGCCGATGATTTATCAATATCCTTAAAAAAGTCCCCAAACGCAATATTGTGAACGACATCATTCTTATCACTCATGGATGATGAGGAAGATCTATGACGTCCATGACTATCATGTGTGGACCTCGTACCTTGTGCATCAACTGGTGAGTCTCTGTCTTCAGTAGTAAGTGAGGAATGACCCCGTGCAGGGCTCGTGCTTCGTGCATGCATTGTTTGACAATCAATGCTTTTCCCATTCCGTTGTATCTCGTTATTATTAATTGCATGCCGAGGATTGATTCCGAGAGGGTCAACAAAGTTCTGAAATTCAAGCTCTTGCTCATTTTGGAAAAAGTTATCATCATCATCATCCACTTGTCTTTCTGGTTCCTCAATCTCCAACAAAAGCTGTTCCTCTGGTAAGTACTCCATATCATCATCAAACCAGAACACCTTAACGGAATTATTAGAGAAAGAACGCATTGTGCGATCCATACGACGTCTTTGAGGCGTTCTTGGAGATTCTTTCTCTTCGCTTGGAGGGCGTGACAATAATCCGTACAAGACTAAGCGCTCGCCATCAAACACGAACGGGAGTTGGGATGGAGACTGTATGACATCATATCCTTCTGGGAGGTGCCAGCTGATCTCAATATCTGTGATCGCGGGCTTGAGTGACTCTTTTAGTGCTTCCATTACCTGAATACGTAAAAAGAAGCAATAATAAGGATTTAGGAAGCAAAAGATATATAATAATGCATATAAAGACACTTAAAAGAAAAAAGAAAGAAATAATACATAAAATAGAAAAGAAAATTTGGCGAGAAAAGCGAATTAGGAGCTGAGTAGGGAAAAAAAGAAAGAAATAAAGAGAAAAAGTGATTATTAATGAACGAAGAACTGGAACTTGATGTCAAACAAAAACAAAAAACATATTTTTGCGAGGCTTTCTTCTTGGACCTGTTTTGTTCAAAGCAACCTTTGGGCTAATCAAAGTCAGGGCACGACTAACTCACAGATTAAACCACGAAACAACCTCTGGACTGTATTCAGGGCACGGCTAACTCACAGATCGAAATGATATTCATGTAGACGGAGATCTTCCGCATATTTACAAAACAGACGTATTACATCATTTTGATAGTAATAACGTTTGACCAGGATAAATAGATTAGTTGTCCAATACCTTTGGAGGAATCCTCTCGTCCTCTGCCAGGAACCAAGACTTGCCAGAACCCGATCCTGCAATACTCTGTACCAGATAAGGACAAGCTTCAGGTCCTATCCCGAACGTGTAGAACCTATAGAGAAACAATATACAGCAAGAATGTTACCCGGTCATAGACCCTTCATCAGTCAAAATGCCGTGCAGAACGAATTTGTACTCGGTGGTAAGTGCTCCTTATTTTAGCCATGTACAGGCGTGTTTTGGTTAGTCTATTCCCAGAAGAGGGGATTGGAGCGATTCAAGTTGAGTTCGACGGGAGCGAGGTTAAGATCTTGATCATATATGGCTTCCTCAAAAACAAATACCTATTTGTCTAAACTATATACAGCAATATAACAATTTTCAAAAAATTGTGTTCAGTTTTGCTTGGTAAGTTAATCCATGGCTTGCTAGAGAAAAGTATACTTTTCTTCTTATTTTTCTTTTTCCTTTTCTTTTTTACTCAAGCATTTCAAGTTAGTCATCTACCATGGTTATTGGTCATAGTAGTATAAATTACAGTATAAGGTTTACATCATTTAGGGATTGTTTTTCTAATCTAATAAGCTTCCATTATGATATCAAGTCAATTACATTGCTTCTGTACGTTTTTAAAATATATACAAATTCAGATCGATCATTTTATTCATAAAGGCAATTTATTCATTTATTTTTCTCGTTATTTAATTCTTTCGTTCTTCATATCCCGTTTTCTTTTTTCTTTGGAATTAATTATTTTGTCAAATAATTTAATTGTTTTCTTTAGCAGGGTATAAAATAAGGTGTTAATGAAGGACTCGATTGATTATTCCGACTTCCTTCCTTTCGATCGTTTCTCTCTCTTAAGAACGTAGACTATACAACTTTGTGCATCTGCGGAGGAAAATAAACATGAACAATTCTCTTCTCTTCTCTTCTCTTCTCTTCTCTTCTCTTCTCTTCTCTTCTCTTCTCTTCTCTTCTCTTCTCTTCTCTTCTCTTCTCTTTTCTTCTCCTCCTCTCCTCTCCTCTCCTCTCCTCTCCTCTCCTCTCCTCTCCTCTCCTCTCCTCTCCTCTCCTCTCCTCTCCTCTCCTCTCCTCTCCTCTCCTCTCCTCTCCTCTCTTCTCTACTTCTCTTCCCTCAATTTTCATCTATTAAAATACTTGGCGAAGAAGTCACATAAATCGTATTGTTCAATATCAGAAAATGCATGGATGGATGATTGGATTGATGGATTGATGGATTGATGGGATGGATTGATGGATTGATGGATTGATGGATTGGATTGATGGATGGATTGATGGATTAATTGATAATGATCATTTTATTACGCCTTCTGTGAACAGGTAAACTTGTACGTCTCCCAGATAACGTTATAAAACCATTGAAGAAACAATAATACATATATATTATGATACAGAGTCAATACAATACTGACTGATCACATGAAAATATAAAGCTGTATTTTGATGAGCCCAGCGGTGACTTTCCGACTACATAAACTAATTATATTGTCTTTGACAAAATGTTATTTTCTCGACAAATTAATTAACTACTGCATGCGATTTGTTTTGGTATAGTAATGTATTTTATTTGGTAGTCAAAGAAATTGTTCTTGCTCTACGTTTGTCAATTATTATCATTATTATGCTGACATTTACTTCTTGATTTGACAACTTTTTATCAGCTATAGAGAAAGTTCCTTTTTTATAGAGTGACTTTACTCATAATTCTGAATTTTAGACCCAGAAACGCTATATGACCTTTTATTTGTCCTTACATTTTTTTAAATTCGTTTCGTGAGCACGAAATAAAACAGTAAAAAAAACTTTTCTTCCCTCAAGTTTTGAGGTCAGTTCAGGGAGGACAAAACTATACATATACATATATATAAGCAAGGACTTACTGTAATGCTGTATTGACAGAAAAAAGAAACACACTAATATTATTTTCCTTACAAACATAATCGATTGAATATTGAATGGAAATCCAGACATGAAGATGTGAATTTACAACTAATACACCTGCTGTTCGATCCTAAGTCTATTATTAACTGAGTCGATTTATGAAGCGACTTGTTCCCTCGCTTTACTGCGTGTTTTAATTGATATATACCATTCAATCTATGTTTGTTGAACTGCAAATAGTCTCGTAAACCTCTCTCCTGCCTTTGAATTATATTTCTACGCTAAAGAAAAGAGAAAGAGTAGAACATTTCGATAATGCGTTCAAATACCTTACTAATCTGCTCAATGACTTTGAATATTCAATTCTCTCAAACGCGTGAAAATAAATCGATTTTTTTAGTTGTTAAAAAAGCATAATTCAGGGGTTACGGATTCCACAGAAATAAAAATCTACTCTTAAAAGGAATTTTCGCCCTTACCTTGTGTTAGTTGAGTTTTTTCTTACTAAATCAACAACGTCAAGCGTATTTGAAACTCCTCCATCCGTCAACATGAATATTACCCGTGGAACACCGTTCTTCCTTGGATGATCAAAGATGAAATCTAGCGGGAGAATAAGATTCGTTCCTCCAAGATCTGCTCTCATCTTTTGAATATAGGATATAGCTTTTTCCAAAGTTTCGTCAGTGTATTGCTGACTCTCTTGGAATAAGCTCCGATAGTACGATCCAAAACCAATAACATTAAAATAACAATTTGGAGGTAAACTTTTCAGGAATAAAATCAATGTTTCTTTGACCTGAAAAATGTGTTTGCCACTCATACTTCCACTTCTGTCAACCAGAAATAGGAATTCTGTCACTGTTTTGGAAAAAGATTTTAGTTGAGGTGTAAAGTTTATCATAACGGCTGGTTTCTGAGCGAAATTTTCAATCAATTCTTCGCTGTCAGTCGAGTCACAATTAAAGTTTTCTTTATCTCTCAGAATTCTTTTTCCTTCTTCTATAAGTACGTAAGGATCATAAGGATGCGATAGATGTAAGAGAACCTCTAGTTCCCTATCGTATGTGTGTGGTTCTGCTATAGTAATGTGAATACGAGACGCATTAGTTGCTCTTGAATCTGCATCGACTTGAATTGCATGTGTCTGCGACGAACAGCCAGCAAGAAGAGACGGAGCGACAACCTCAAGTTGAAGGTCAAAACTGTACGGTTCATGAGTTTTTCTTGGAATGTCACTGATCAATATTTGAGAGCCGTAGCGGTCGTTGTGATTATCGTCGTCTTCATCCTCGCTGCTTAATCTGGGTGTAAATACCGAAGGAAGGACGAAAAGAGATCCTCGAGTCTTAGGATCCGAGAGGAGTTCCGTAATCAAACTCACCTGTACAAACACTGAACATTGTGGAGGAATTCTACCGATGCTCAAGGAAAATAAATCATCTTCTCTTTCTTCTATAGGATAGGCGCTTTTTCCGTATTCCACAGAGGTTTTCTCTTTGATTTCTGTAAAAACATGTCTTTCTTCCACTGTCGCTTCGAACTCCACAATCGTAGTTCTCTCGTCTTGAGGGAAGACGAATAACCCTTCGATGTCATACTCGCAGTCATTAAAGTATGTCAATGTTGCCAGGACTCGAGCGGCAAATCCATTTACCTCGGCAAAAATACTAGATGCTTTTAAAGGTAAAGATTGAATACTATGGCGATTAACCAGTCCAGTCATCACGAAATCAAAACCAAAATCATAGAAAATTCAAAGTAATATAAATTTAAATCTCACTAAAGCAAAAAAAACAAAACAAGAATCTTCGTTCAAAATCTTCAACCTCGATGTGTTTTTTAGTTCGAAACTATATTATGGGATAAAGCAAATGATTAGAACTGCGGCTTGTCTCACGATGAAGCGATTTGTGTGGTATTTTACAGACTAAAATCAGAATTATTCGTCTTTGCGCCTTCTGGCATTTAAGCATTTGGGAAACAGCGTACGCATCCGTTTCAAGCCACTGTCCAATTACATGAGTTCTAAAAACAGTCAATTAACTCCTTAATTTATTCAAACACATCAAACTGGAAAACATATATATCTAAATATGTATATATATATATATCTATATATATGTCTTGATATACCGAGCTCCTTAGTTTGGGCTCAGTCACGTGACGCGAAACTAAACCAATCAGGAATTGAAAAAATTGAGCATATGGTTTTGGAGAAAAGCGAAAAATCTCACCTGGAAGCTCCTGACTTAGATGATGCTTTTGTTAAATCTTTGTTATCGCAAATGAAACGGTAGGGTTGCTAGCCGTTGAATTTCATGAATTTCTTGAATTTATTACACATATTTTACTTTTCTTTGAAACTGGGCCAAAAGAAAAAAAGAAAGTATGATTCAGCGAAAACACCCAGGACATTTGAGGTAAATTATTTCGAAAATGATGTCAATATTTCCACATGGATTTCGGAAAATGTGATCTTGTTTGCCGAATAAATGCTCAAAGAGCACATTACAATATGTTTATCAGTTTGTGGGAAGATAAGTTCTCTCGTGGCCTCAATTAAAGCTGAGTGTTTAGAATTGGTGGTGAAAATAAAAATGCGTAATAATTTATTCGAAAGAGTGGTTTTGCCTAAGGAATGTCTCGCCTGACCGATAACTAGGTATAATTGATACGTATAAATTTTCACTTTTGATTTGCCCTTCACACACACATACTTCGATCAAGCTCATCGCTACTCCGCACACTCACTCCAAGACATGAACTGATCATAAGAAGATCGATTTCGAGTGATTTCTGTTCTTAGGTATTGGCCCTTACGATTTCCATATTTCTATATATTATTCAAACCTAGTTATTTTTTTATATTCATAAAGTCTACGATTTGAAATATTTTACCCGCATTCAGTGGGTGCCTAAATTTACTTTCAGCCTGAAACTTTCCTACAAGAATATCATTTACAATCCTTAGCACCTTGTTAAGTTCATTTGATCGCCAGAAAAAAATCATATGTATATATGTTTTTAATACGTCTTTTCACTTTACTGGCCTTTCTTCCAAGAGAGCCACTCAGACTAGAGCCAATTCATTCAGTCTCTTCTTATTGATTATTTTTTAACGAAAGGTCTATTGTGTTAAAGGATGGAACGATAAACGGGCCCACAATAGGGTGTTAACGATCTTATCGATTATTTGAAGAGATTTCCCCTCTTTTTTGACGTACTTTGAGAACTGTACAGAAGATATATTGTAAACCAGAAAACACTGAAAAAGAAATAGAATCCGATATAACACGACAAACGCGTGGGCTCCTAATGAAGATTAGCCTTGAACAAAGCCATCCTCTTATCTATAATTCATATATGTAAAAACTTTCGACAACATAACACTGACTCAGATCTTTATATTTGTGACTGAACGCGATGAACTTGAAGGATTCATTTGTAAGGGGCCGTGTAGGGCTGGACGGTGGAGGGTAATGTTCTCTCTTATTTATTATTCACCTGGAAAATAATTCAATTATATTTTCTATAACTGAATGGGTTACTATCTACCTTTCTATACTGCATTCCGCCTTTCGATATCTCTCAATATTGCCTAATTATTTCTTCCGTATCGTCAGTAACGTCATAACACTTATGCCTTATTAATATTACAGTCCGAGCAGAAATAATCCCGAAATTATATACAGTCTGCTAATTAGTTTTCCCTTAAGAAAGGAGGGTATGACGTAGAAAGTACATAGGTGTATTGTTTGTTTTCAAACGTGTCTCCGATCCTCAAAATATTAACCCCGTTGTGCTGCTAAAAACAAAAGAAGCGTAAGATCAAACTTGAAATCAGCTAAGACATAGAATGGCATCACTTAGCCTGTAAAATCGTAAGTAATCTATAACGGTTGAACAATTTATTTTCATTGTTTCTCACGTGTTCATTTGATTTTTATTATTTATCAAGTAAATTTTGCTTAAATTTTTGTAAAGGTGTACGGAACACCATTAGTATTAATTTCGCTATATATTATTAATGATAATTAATAAGTGATAAATAATATTAGCGATAATTAATGATGTAAGACTTAAGGCGGGGGGAAAAAAAGAAAGAAAAAACGACAAACACAAACGAAACAAACAAACAAACAAAAAAGATTAAACAATCGACGGCGAACGGATCAAAACAAAACCCTATCCTATAAGTTTATCGATCACTGAAACAATCTCTGGACTGATCTAAGGCAGGGCACGGCTAACTCACAAAGGATGGAGATGTTTGATGAATTTAACAAACTGTTCTTCATTCTTACATCATTAATTCTCGTCTTTTTTGTTATATCATCCAACATGGCCGCCGTGACTTTTGTTATATTTCGTTTTCTTGATAATAATCTGTTTGAAAACCACAAGCCTGAAACATTTTATCGGGTGATCAAATTCAGGGTGGCACGTCTAACTCACAGATAAAGTCCCGTTTACACTGACGATTTTTGCGGCGATTTTTGCTGCGATTTTTGTGGCAATTTTTGAAAATATGAAATCTTTTGTCTCATGCTTCAAAAGAGACATTCGTCTAGGAAGATCTTGGTATCCTGAAAAAAACTTTACAAGTAAATTCTTTACCATTATTTATTTTGGACAGAATCGCAAAAAAAAAAAAAAAAAAAAAAAAAAAAAATCGCCGCAAAAAAAAAAAAAAAAAAAAAAAAAAATCGCTAGTGTAAACGGGACTTAACGAATAGGAGTTTAGCGTGTTGGTTTTGTGGTGGGAAAAAACCCAGAAAACTCTCGATATGAGAACAGTCCTGTGATCAAAAGGGAAAATACTGAGTATACACTAATAAATCTCATGTAATTACCCCAACAACACTAAGACCATGTCAGTAACTTTTGCTTGTTTAGTAATCTCCTTTGCAGGGCAGGCCAGAAAAATGAAAAGTTTCCCTTAATGTATACACCTTTTTCAAAAAACGCTGTCACCCACAAAGGCCAATAGGTGATAGGTTATTCTAAGAAATGGTTCGCTGATTAAAGAACATTGAATCAGTCTCAACGGCACTACAGAGGCGATTACACACAGCAATTTTCTCTGCAAGTTACCTTGCAACAGCGTTGCGACACAAGTTGCATGATTGTTTACACGGCAAAATGGAGACGCAAGCAATTGCTGCAACTTGTTTCGCAATGCAACTTGTGCCGCAACGCTGTTGTAAGGCAAGTTGCAGAGATAATCGCGTTAATAATGTCCTTGACGAGAATAAGAAGCGAAAACACAAGTCATCCCAGCTATTGTTGGATCTTGGGCTTTGTAATCCTTCTTATTAAATAGGTATATATAACACGGTCGCAAGCAGCAATTTAACTGCAACAATTGAAGGATTAAACTCTTAAGAGAAAATGTACTGTATTAGGAATCAATCGAGGATCAGCATGGCATCTGAATAATTGTTTGAAAAGAACAAGTTTATGTCATGCTGTCATAAAGCAGTCATTTGTGTCCCTTAATTGAACCGAGTTAAATCAACTGTATGGTAATTAACAACTGGTCGACTAAGTGGAAAAGCAAGCCTTTAATGCGACTGATTTTGTTCATCGGTTGGACATTGCGAAAAAACGAAAAACAAAAACAAACAAAAACAAAAAACAAAAACAAAAAAAACAAAAAAAAAAAACAAAAAAAACAAAAAAACAAAACAAAAAAAAAAACCCAAAAAAAACAAAACAAAAAACAAAAAAAATAACAAAAACAAAAACAAAAAAACCACACACACACACACACACACAAAAAAAAAACCCAGACAAACAAGCGAAACAAAAAAACAAAAACACAAAAAAATATATAAGTTAATGGTCTGTGCTATAAGTAATAAATACATTATGAGTGGCCGTGCTGTATCAGAACATGTTATTTTCACGTGTGAAGATATCAATTTTTCGAAATAGAGAAAAATAGATCTTTCATTCGTAATCATATAATTTATAGAGGATATTACATGGACGGGCCGAGATACGAATTTTATCTTCGAGCTGTTGAAAAGATCTCTCACAAGTGAGCGTAGCGAACGAGTGTGAGATCTCCTAGCGGCCATGTAATATTCTGTTTATCATATAATTATCAATGAAGTATGTTTCGGCATTTTTCAGGCATTTTTTTCCTCGTATTTTTGAATAGCCATCACAATGGTGTTATTTTCACACACAAAATAACGTGTTATATTGTCACGTGTGAAGATATCAATTTTTCGAAGCAGAGAAATAAATAGATATTTCATTGGTAATTATGTAATAAGGCAAAATCCGGGGACACTAATAAATGATACAAATTAATGGAAAAGAAAAAAACCACAATAAAGGGAAGGAAAAACGACCAATAAGGGAAGGACAGGAAAGGAAACAAAACGAGAAAGAAAGAAAAGGGAAATTAGTAACGAGGTATCTAAAGATATGATTAAGTACATAGTAACATGAATTTAGTGTTACCCACTAACCTGTCGAAGAGTGCATTATCAATTCTAACCACTATACAAATTCCTTTTTTTTCTTTCTTTCGGTCATGCTTGCTTCCTGTCGACTTCCGGCATCACTGATTAAGATGCATTTCCTTTGATAATCATGTAGTTCTTCCTATATTTAGGTGGTTTTTTGGCCATAAAAGCCAATGTTAATTTAGTTTTTTTAAAAGATATAAACATATGCCTTCTTTAGATCAATTTGAAATTTTTTTTTCAATATGAAAACAAAAGAAAAAAAAGTTAATTACAATTTCTTTCAATTTAGAATATTGTCATTTGAAGTAATACATTTATTTAGCTATTAAACTTTAGGGAAGTTGAAGCTTATATATTTTATGATGCATTACTAATCCGCTGTGATATGTTTTAGGGGGGACTGTAGATTTTCTACCTTCATCTTAGAAGCCTGAAAGCTTCCTGCTACGTATGTCGATTCATGATCATTTTAGCAGATTTGATGCATCCAGGGAGAATTAATATGATAATTTGTCATGTTCAGACGAGGAGAAAGAGATTTTACATTCATTGTAATTAAACTGGAAATAATATCGCGTCGAAAACGCGCCCACGGGCTATAAAGTCTTGTCAAATCAGTGACAAAGAAACATGTGATCCATCAACAAGCAACAAAAATGACCACCAAATGTCAAAGAATTTTTTAATCCTGAAGAATCTAAATCAAACCAAAGAAATGGAATAAATACATTAAATTTAAAGAAAAAAAGGAGGGAAGAATAGTATGAAAAATCACAAAAAATTTGAATGATAAGGAAAGGAAATAAGAAGAGTGATCCAAACTGAAGACAGGAAGAAACTCAACCAAGTATCACGAGCAGACGAGATAAAATAAACGTAATTTGAAATTAAATAAGGGGGAAATTATCAATTGGTACGTAAAAAAATCAACTGATAAATTAAAAAAGAGAATGAGAAGAAAAACCGAAGAAGAAATAAAAGAGTGAAGAAGGAGAAGAAAAACTCGTGGGAACGACTCATTTTATATTTTTATCTGAATTCTATAAGGAACAGCAATAGTACCATTGAGGTCATTAAAGTCTAGGGCTTGAGCAGCTGACACTTGCTCCAATTCACGGCGGCTAACAACACAAATCTTTGTCAAACCTCTCTATTCTTGCATTGCCTCGTTGCCGGTCGTTGTCACTTTTTTTGATAAATATTTAAAGGATGTGGGGTTCTAGAGAGCTTTCAGCGAAAATTAGCAGATTCTTACCTCTTATATAGAGCGATCTAAATAGATCGTATATTGTAATTCAGATTTGAAGAGCTATACAAGTGTGCTTTATAGATATCACTCGAAAAGGAAGGATATTACGTCATAAAGCAATATGTCAAAAATCCAGGTACTTTAGTAAATGGCTTCCAAAACGTCAATCAATGGTAAATAACCAATAAAGGACGACCATATAGCATATCAATAGGTCAGTTACACTTGTTCGTCAAGGACATGCGCAGTTCAAGGCATTCAAGCATAAATGGTCTCCTGTGTATTTGTCTTTTGCGTAATGAATTTTCTGGTTGAAGCGATATCAACTATTATTTACTAAATATTACTCTGGTGGCTTTGGACCATCACGTGTTGGCAGCCATGTGAAAGAATTCAATTCCCAAGAGCATTTAAAGGATTTTATTGTTATGCAATCTAACTACAGGCAGTCCAATCTGTGTTATGGGCGCCGGAACGTCACAGTGCAAAGTCTCTGTTTGTCAGTATCAACTTTAATTTTATTTTCATGGTTTTACTGCATGCGCTCTATTGGTTTTTGAATGGGAGAGGGAGAGGATGTTAGTAGAGCTTAGCTTAGCGGGTGGAGGGGGGTTCTGAAATGAGAAAAGTAAGCCTTAGAGTAAAGTTAAGGCCCCCCTGTACTAATAAATGTAAAATTAGTTCTTAACCCCTCTACGTTTTAAGATAAATGAATTACTACCAACTCCTCCACCCTGACTTAATATATTTCAATCGACCGTTTTCTCAAGGTTGCATGCGTGCGCATCCAAATTTAAGGAACTTGACGGGCCAGGATACAAGAACGGTATCATCATGCATTACTGTAAATGTTTTTTTCGATAAAAATTCATAAAATAAACGATTATTCTCCTCTTGAATATGAATTGTCTTCTCAATTTTACTTATTTTGCGTTTTTCAGTTTTGTGGCCCGTCAATATTGGATGCGCACGCAACCTTGAGAAATTAAAACGGTCTATTGATATATAACAAAACAATTAATGTCTGGTCCTTCGGGAAATTAGTTAGCTTCGTTTTCCCTCGAGTCTCGATGTTATTGGGGCTATCGGGAAGACAAAACTAACTATTTCTCTCACTACCACACATTAAGTGTACAACAATATCTTCGGACGTATCTTTTGGCTTGGACCTCTGTCTAGTCAAGAATGAACCTTTTGGCTTGGATCTCTGTCTAGTCAAGAATGAACCTTTTGGCTTGGACCTCTGTCTAGTCAAGAATGAACCTTTTGGCTTGGACGTAATGTTTTAACGTTTAAACTCGCGCGCAAGGGCGTATCCTACGCACAAACCAACACACCCTCACTCCTTTATGGTCCGCCGTCTCTCCTGAAGGACACCAGGGTAGAACTTATTAGCTTAGACGTAATGTTTAACGCTTAGCATGCATGCAAAAAGAAGTTTGCTTTCGCACAGTACAAAACCAACCCCTGTCTTTTATGATCCGCCGTTTCTTCCGAAGGACAACAAAGATGCAACCATCATTGGCTTGGATCAAACTCAATGTTTCACGTCGCTGCACAATTTATCTTTGTCGTAATAAATTTTAACGCTTCAAAACAAGTCTTTTTTATC
The DNA here is from genome assembly GCA_011057435.1 of Actinia equina. Lineage (NCBI taxonomy): Eukaryota > Metazoa > Cnidaria > Anthozoa > Actiniaria > Actiniidae > Actinia > Actinia equina. The sequence continues at coordinate 449,839 of WHPX01000898.1, forward strand.
TCCTTGATTATCTAGCTTTCCCTTGATGATCATCCCTTGGATATCATTTCCTGGAGTATCATTCCCTTGATTATCTTTTTCTTTAGTAATTATCCCTTGAGTATCATTTTCTTGAGTATCATTTCTTTGTTAATAGGCTGCTCATACAACTGAGACAATGAATTTTATTCTTAATGGTTTGGAACGTGGTCCGAAAAATGAAGAAAATACGTCAAAGGTAAAAAGAAAGTAGATCGCTGACTACGATACAATCGGTATATTTGTCAGCTACGGACGAGTTTTCGACAAGAGAATCCATAACAAGCAGCATTTAATATTTTAACTATACGTTTGTTTTATTTGTTTCCTTAAATATAATATTTTCATCATATTTATTATAGTGTAGGTCATTATTGGAATATCTTTTGATAATTTTTGGTCCACTGATCATTGAAGAATTGTTTTTCATTTTCATACTTTACGCTTATCGATATAAACAGCAAAGCAATAACTAAGAGCTCTATTGTAGAACAATATGTATATATATGTTAAATATTTAATGGTATATTCATATTACTAATGGGTACTTGCTTATACATTGATCATAAATCAGTGTTGTACTGATTACGATCCACTGTATAATCGAAATGAAGTTTTCGTAATTTCTCCCAAAATAGCAAGGAGAGTATAGTCTGAGGGCCGCTCCTGAAATATTGAGGTCCAAAACCCTTATAGAATCCAGAAAATCCTTCTCTATTAAATATCTTCCTAAAACAGTCCAAAATTCCATTGTATAAAACACCTTGCCCTGATTGGCTGACGCTTTGATTAAATAGTCGCGTACTGACGACATCCAAGGGAGTCATGGTAACTACCAAGGCAATGCTGCTGATAAAGCTCGCCAATGCAGGGATCAACCAACTTTCTGGTCTAAATAAGTGCCAACTTTTAATAACGTCTTTAGTAATGTCGAAGGTAGACAGCTGTGTTGAAGTTCCAATGGCATTCCTTGGTACTCCAGCGCTGACACCACGCCAAAAGCCACGAATTCCGTGATGTGTAAAAATTCTTTGTACTGCGTGGGTTAGTCCTGTGTGAGCGTGTTGATATCCTACAGCTATATCATGCCCAGCTTGAGACTGGAACTGAGTTTTCAGCTAGGAAAGGAAAATGAATGAAAACAACAATGAAAGCTTTGACATGAAAAAACATGACTGAATGGCAAGGGCGTGACGTGACGTGACGTGACGTGACGTGGCGCGGTGTGGCGTGGCTTGGCGCAAGTTTGAATCAATAGAAACGAAAAAGACGAAGTCGACCATAGTATACCTATTGTTTGATTTACGACACCCAGAAGTATTCCTCGTATGTTATGAACAACAACAATTTCTCTGGTCTCTATATTTTGTATACGGATCAGAAAACGTTAAAAAAGAGCTTTCTTTGGTGCCACTCTATCACCGAAATTGTTTAAGCATAGTTAATAGTTAACTATGGTTTAAGCTTGAATTTTCCAAAGAAGGGGTGTTTTTAATTGCGGGCGGTTTCAGGCGTCACAGGAGTCAAAGGGTCAAAAAGGCAAATATTGGATTCGGAATATCGATTTTAAGCCAAACTTTCACATGCAATGGACGAATAACCTTTTTGAGTAATAGCTATATCGATCCATGAAACCGTATTATATAGCCTAGTTATAGTGGAAAACCAAATTTATTGCTGTTTCAAACGATGTAAAGCATAATAATATGATAGTAATCGACACGTAGGAGGTTTTAATATTAGTATCATACTAATTGAATTTAATTAAATGCTAGACGGCGAGAGATATCAAAACTTCGCGAGTCTATCGCACTTGAACGACAAATCCCTGCTAGCGGAATAATGGTAGTAAGAAAAAAGTGAGGAAAAAACACATATAAATTGCATTCAAATTATCGAGGATTCGCGGTAGGCTGGGAACTGATAAACTAAATTTCGGATAATATTAATGACCGGTACCCTGTTAGCAGAGGATTTTTTAAAAACCCTCTCCCATCTCCCTACGGTCGGGGAGAGGAAAAAGCCGTCGGGAGATAGGAGAGGGTTGTAAAAATTCTCTGCTCAACATTCCCAAGAAAGCTAAAAAACAAAAGCTTTGCGGCTATTGTGGTGTCGTTAACAATGGGTGTAATAAAAAATATTTTGTTGAATGGCACCAACGTGCCATCGAAGAGAATATGTAATAGGGAATCGAGGAGTGAGATATGTGCCAGATCTGTGACGACTGCTTGGAGAAGTAGAAGTATTACACATTATATTTGTGACATTAGCCATAGCTAGAACTTGCGGTCTACGCTGGTTACGTGACTATTATACGGCTTACAGCCTTATGTGTAATAATTTAACCCCGGGAATAATTAAATCATAATTAGGAGAATAAAGGATAAAATTGGAAAATATAATGATTAAACTTAGAAATGTCTTCCTATCATTATATGAAAAAAGTTTAATTTTAACACTGTGGATATATATGAATCTATGGTCTAGTGAATGATTATTGTAGTTGACATTCTTACCAGCATTGTGGGGTTCGAGAGAAATGCTGAAAGTCCACCAGATATTCCACCGGCTACGACACATTTCAAAAACACAGGTTTCCCATCATTACCAGAAGTCAATCCTAGATTAGTAAATACTTGGTAGGAACTAAGTCTGGTTCCATTCATGATCACTTGGTATAGTAAAGCAGGACATAAACCCTTCTGTAGAGACGTTAAACCTTCGTGTTTAGCTATCGTATACGAGGCATGAAATACGTTTCTGTAATGAACTGAGTACGATCCACGAGCTTGTAGTTCTCCTTGGAGCTGCATACGAGTCTTGACTACTTCTAGAGGGTTGGTGAAGAAGCAGGCACAGCATCCTGCAGTAGCTGCAGGGATAAATTCACTAAATTCACGGCGCATTTGAAAAAGATAGCGAACACAAATGGTTTGGCCGGCCTAACCGTGACGCTTGCATAATATATGTCACGCCCTTAGGGCCTGTTTGCATGATACCGGAATTAGTTCGTTCCGGAACGTGATTTAAATTTCAACTGCGTTTACGCGAGAAAAATCGACATAACGAGTTCCAAGCTACGATCGCATTGAAATGTCTCATACTTATTCGTTTACTATCTTATTCGATTCATTCTCCCCAGACAGCGGTTTCATTCCAGAATGAGTGTTCGTTAAACGTTACGATACCGGTATGGAATATCGTTCCGGAATAAGCATTTCGTTACGGAATGAAAACCGGGTGACTTATTCCGGAACGACTGTTTCTAAAATGAAGTTTTTCTCTGGTATAATGTAAACAATTACAAATAAATATATGGGAACGGGTATGAACTCGTTCCAGAATGAAATTCATTCTGCTTCTTTAGAATGTAACGCTGTGTCGCGTAAGAACGAAACGTAAAACCAAAGGAAGACCAAGTCATATTACTAGATTTAGTTGTTAGTTTAGCTTTTACAAGTATCTTTTTTCGAAAAACCTATTCGTCCCTGAAAAGACGCTAAAAGGATGCAAAGCAAGACAAAACTACTATTAAAACTATTTTAAAACCAAAGATGAACGCTATCCGATTAATAGAATTTATCCATATCCGGTGGATTCCATATGTGAATTTCAAGGGGTGAAATATTGTTCAAAACATCAAACAGAATGCTTGCTATTTTGGTTAACTTAAAAACTATGTTATTTTATATGAAATACCTCAGATTTCCCATCATACTTTCTTTCAGGGCCACAACAAGGGGTATTACAAGGTGGGTGCACAGGTAATGGAACTACTATGTGTCTTCAAACTAACAGACATCTTGAGAAGTGTTATAACATTATAAGGATTTACAGAAACAAAATAAGAAGTAGAAAAACAAAAAAACATCAACAACAACAAACACACATGAAATAATCAAAACATGGGTAAGCAATAATCAAATGCTACGAATTTGAGATGGAAACAAACAAAAAAAAAATGAATAAGTCAGTGAACCATCAGCTTTAGTAATAGGGATGGGGTAGTGTGTATATGCAGCCAATGCATCCTCCCCCCTCCTTCTTGGTGATGGTCTTGGATAGAGATTGTGATCATGCACACTGGCTATTGGTGGTCGACATATATGGCAATATAACAGAAATTATTTTTGTTGTAGAACTTATTCAGTCTGGAATCAATTAACAGTAAATATACTGAATATGATTTTACTGCAATAAATCTTGCCTGGATATATTTATTTTATGTTTGAGTTATTACCAAAATAAGATTCATATGTCTTCCTAAGCTGGTCCCAAAAGAGTAAACTCAGAACTGTATGTGGACCAATTCTGAAGTAATGGGGCCCAACACCTTTATAAAACCCTAAAAAACCTTCTTTCTTAAATATCTTTAAAAAACAATCCAAAAATCCATTGTAAAAGAGTCCTTTTCCTGTACTATTTGTGCCTTGGTTGTAGAGTCTAGTAGAAACCACATCAAAGGGTGTCATACACAATACTACTGCTACACTGCTGATCATGCTACCACAGGCTGGAACCAGCCAGCTTCCTTCAGAAAATATATTTGTGCTTGCAATGTAGCTTTTTGTTTTGGAGAAAGTAGATAGCTGGGCAGCAGAACCAACCATGACACGAGCAATTGCACCACTGACTCCACGCCAAAGTCCAACAATTCCAAACTTGGAGTAGATGTCTACTAAAGGTGAAATGAAGCCCCTGTGAGCATGTTGGTGGCCCACAGCTATCTGATGTGCTGATTGGGACTGGAGCTGTGTCTTTAGCTGAAATAAGCACAGAATCATGAACCATACATATCTATTATTAGTCAAATCCTACTAGTGGTCTATCATCAATGCTGCTTCATTGGATGAGCAACTAGTTATATGAGGCTATAAGTTAAAGCGTACTAGCAGTGAAAAGTGCTGGCTCTGAAACTAAAACATTATTAATCTTAATTTAAAACTAGTTTTTATCTTTATATTTGAACGACTAGTTGGATTTGACTAAAACTAAAATAATAATAAATATTATAATTATAATAATTGTGTCTCGCCCTTATGGCTCATGAGTCAATATTACATTCTGTCTTCAACTTCATGGGCTATTGACTCATAGTCCATTTGGGCTTGATGACTATAATCACTTATTAATTAATTATTCAGTTTAGTAGAAATATGACACCATTAAATGGCATTCCCTTTTCTGAAAAGTTAACCGCAACATTCTTTTAATTACACATGTTAACTTTTAACAGTCTAAAGAGTGGTCCTAGTCTGTATAGTGACATGACCTGGGCCATGTATTTTCGTTGGTAGAGCCTTTTCAGCCTTGGTAGCAGCCTATAGGGGAGATCTCCCAACCCATACCCCACCCTCTGGGCTGCAATGCAGGCTGGCTGGTCACAGAGTTTACTAGATCACATAAACTAAAAAATATAAAAGGGTTAGTAAATGAATGACCTACCATATATGCAGGGCTACCAAAGAGTGCTCCAAGGGCCCCAGAAAATGCCCCGGCTACCAAACATTTCAAAAACGCAGGCTTCCCATCATTACCAGAAGTCAATCCTAGATTAGTAAATACTTGGTAGGAACCAAGCCTTGTTCCATTCATGATCACTTGGTATAGTAAAGCAGGACATAAACCCTTCTGTAGAGACGTTAAACCTTCGTGTTTAGCTATCGTATACGAGGCATGAAATACGTTTCTGTAATGAACTGAGTACGATCCACGAGCTTGTAGTTCTCCTTGGAGCTGCATACGAGTCTTGACTACTTCTAGAGGGTTGGTGAAGAAGCAGGCACCAGAAGCTGCGGTTGCTCCTAAAACAAACTCTAGAAGGTTAGACGGCATTTTTCAACAACAAAGTCTTCTTTTTTTTCAGATTCTGAACCATTTCCTAGATCCTCGCGACTCGACTGTAAAAGGTGATGTATTCGGTTGTCAAATAGTATAGTAGTAACATTTTGATTGGCTAATGTTAACGTACAACAAAAATACTTTCTTGGGTGGGCTCGGGCTTAAATTTTGTTTTCCCAGCATTTACTAAGAAAATCAACTGATTTACAAAGATTATATCGTTTTCTAGGAATATTATTATTCTTATTTTCCTGGCACTGCTTCTAATCCTTTTTGCTTGTCTAAATGAAACTATCATTTCCTTTAAGATGTACGCCAATCAGAAACAAGTTTACATTTGATAGTCAGTCAGTTTAGTTAACCAAGGGACGACCAGGGACTGGGATCTAAACCACCATCTTGTTTTTTGTTGTTGCACATGTTGAAAGTTAAAAGAAACTTTAGCTCAAAATGTTTCAGATATCTCGACAATTATTAGGTATTCAGCCTCTAGCAAGACTATGTGCAAGATCTATGGGCAAAATGGACCAATTTAAGTGGAAACCGAACAAGAAAAAGCCCAATAGGAAGCCCAAATTCTCTGTCATCTTGAAGGAACCGATTGAAGGTCTGGGGAATCGAGGTCAAATGGTTGCTGTTGAACGTGGATTTGCTCGGAATTTTTTAATTCCTCAGGGTAAAGCGGCATATCCAACCAAAGAAAATATCCAGAAGTACCTGGTTTCATCTGAAGAAGCCTCAGATATTGACCCTGAAGCTCAAGTTTCAAGCCGTTTTCTTAGATTTTTGAAGCATTTGAGATTGAAAGTAGAAAGAAAGGATGGAACAGAGTTCAGTATTGATAATCACCAGATTTCTTTAGAGTACGAAAGGCAACATCAACTAGTTGTACCGCCACATTGTATTGATTTAAGTGAGCCTATAACATCATTGGGGGATTATACTGTTAATATTGCTGTTAGAGACAATGTAAACGTTCCTATGAAAATTCGTGTTGAGGTGTGGAAACCTCGTATAGCAAAACGATGGAAGGATGTTCTAAATCGCAACGAAAACTTGGAAAACAATGACTGTACTTGACTTTGGTAATAAATATTACTTGACACAAACATTTTTAAATGCTGTTGTGTCCCTCCCCTCCATGGAACATATCCACCCAGGGTGGGGGAGGGGGTTGGGTGTACTCCCCTATATTTGCAATACAGGTAAGTGCCGCCACGCCAAACTTGGTATAGTTTTCAACGATTAAATTCAAATTGTCACCGTGGCATTTCTGCGGAGTTTGATGAAAGCCTGTAATGATCAGAAACCAAAGCAATGCTTAGTACCTTTCCAAGATCGCAAGACATTACTTGTCGAAATTGTGTCTCAGATTTTTAATTAGTTGCCCCATTGCTCTTAAAGTTATGACTCTGCTATATTAGCTGTATGTAAGCCAAAATCCACAAAAACTTTGGAAATAAGCAAAAAATCAAAATTTGGAGATGAGCTTTTGAAGAATAACTATCCAAGATGACTTCAAAATTTCAGTTAAATTGCTGAAATTCCCATGGACATCGGATTCAAAATGTACGGGTAATTGAACGCAAAATCGCTTCTGAGAAAAAGGCAAACATTTTTCTGTTTTTGTTAAGCCAAAATCCACAATAACTTTGGAAATAAGCAAAAGATCAAAAATCAGACACTCACTTTTGAAGAACAACGGACTATCCAAGATGACTTCTTCAAAATTTTTGTTGACACAAACCATTTTTTTTCCATCAATATTGCTATTAAAAATCACTATTGAAAATTTTTGGGGGGAAAATCAAAGAATATATATTTTATCACAAAATGTAAAAATCAATACTTTTGAGCAAATTTGGGGTACCTTACTCAAAGGTCCACAAGAAATGCACTGTAGCTGCAATTGAAAGACCCATGGCAATTGACTTGTCATTTATTACAATTGGTTAGTAATAACTCATTTTATTAATACCAAGTGTCAAAGTCAAAGACTGGGAATAACAAAATCGGAAGTCACATGATTGAAAAATATATAAAAACCGGAAACCAGAAAGCAACACATTTGAGCACAAGATATAGAAGTAGTAAGTTGTAGTGCTTGGGAACGAGGTTATTCCGGGAGCACATTTGAGCACAGGTTTGCAAAATTTATTCACACGTTTTCTTTCACAAAACATCCGATTAAACATGGAGTTTTCCCGATTTTCTTGTTCTCTTTGACACTTGGTATGATAATGGGGCACTTCCAACCGGCTCTGCCTCCTGAAATATCGGCTGTCTCGGGACCACAAAACATACTGTTTCCCTCAGTCCCAGTAAATAAGTGTTAAATATCTCGTATGAAATCAATCTCATTCCCTCAGTTCAAAACCTCATACTGCCGCTGGAGATGTTTAGATGTTGTCAAGAGACATTAAAGCCACTACCACTTGGTCCCTATGTAGAATTTAGAAAACAAGACTTTTCAGTCATAAACCAAAATGAAACATATATTCTTTTATGGTGAGTGGGTACTTGGTAAGCAGGGAGAGGGCAGAACTGGCTTTTTGCCAATACATTAGGGAGACAACACTTATCTGGAAAAGCAAAAGAATTATAATTATTATAATTAAAATTATAATGCACTAAATCCTGCAAAGGATACCTTGCTTGGGGTTCCTGTGTTGTTTTTTATTTGGTCAGCAGTAATATAATGACAGGTGGTCCGTGATTGGTTGGTACAGAGTCTGTTGGCGGTATTTCCAAAATGGCAGCCGAGGAGCCAAATAAATTTAAACCACAACAAAGAATGTCTATAAAGAAACCTTTATTATTGTCATAGTATTGTCAAAGTACAGGGTAGCTCCGCGAAAATGAATCGACCGGTAATTTTACCTGCCTTTTGTCATAGTTCTTCACCGGATCACACGTTAGAAGTGATGCAAAAACGAATCCTACTGGCTGAAGAAGAAACGAAAAAACTTGTTGACCAACTGTCTGACTATGGATTTACCAAAGAAAAACACGAGCAGACGGACAGTGTCACTGGCAGGATCGAGCCTATTTCTCCCTTTAAACCTAATATTTCGGATTCACCACAAATGGAAGCTTTACAAAAGAATTATGAACGAATGGTCTCGCGTGTTTGTCGTGCTGAAAGTACAATTCAGTCTTTGAAGTTAGCGATGTGTAGTCTGCAAGCTGAACGAGAGCTAACTTCACTGAATAAAGAAAAGCATGTATCTATACCTAAAGACACTTATGATAAAGAAATAAAGACACTTGAGAAAGAGTTGTCACGATGTAGGAAGGAGCTGCAAGCAATCTCAATAGAAAGGGACGAACTTAAAGAAAATTTAGCTCGTGTCAACACAACTCTAGAAAAGACTTCAGTGTTTAATGCAGAGGCAAAGAATAAACTGGAAGAATCAAAGAGTATTAAACAGAAGTTGACAAAAAAAGTAAATGAGGTAATTTGGTAATATTTGTGAGAAGTATTAATTGTATTGATAATAGCAGATAACACAATTTTATCCTGTTCTTAGAGTGCAACCACTTGACTATACTCAAAATCCCTTGAGATATAAATAACAATGAAACATCCCCATGTTGGTTGATCTAACAAGAGAAGCTAAAGAGATATGTTTTGTTATGGACAACGAACATGGTGAATAAGGAGTAACATGCCCTCCAAAATTGGATTCAAACTATTGTTTCAAGTAGAGACACTTGGGTCAACAATAATACAGTAAATGTACATAAACTGACCCAAATGCCTTGACTTAAAGGAACGTAATTGATCATAATTGCTATTAAACATTGTAATCATGTATGGGTACATGAATATATTGAGAGTGTAGTTTTGCAAATGCAGAAGTGAAGCCTAGCTACAGTGTACATGTGTGTAGCAGTCTATTCCCCTCCCTCCCTCACATAACAAATGAGCACTTCAGACATCTTTTACCACATTAATGAATGTATTGACAAATAAAAATGCAAGAGACACGGGGAAACTATTTCTGTTTGATAGAGAAACCTTTTGCATTTGGCTCAACTTTTCAATGTTCATTGCTGCATATGTTTGTGTTTACCATGAATCATCATGTCATTTATTTTAATGTTAACTTATTCAGGACTCAAAAATACAGCCAGTCAATAAACAATAACCATCAGCCAAAATTTGCACATGTCCATCAATGCAAGTGCCTCTTAGATCTGTCCTCACAACTGGTCACATTAACTGGTCACATATTTATCAGCTGTTAGTTTTTACCCATCTAAAACATTTTTTGTATGACTGTGCCATATGCGTGCATGCATTGCCATGACCCTGATGTTGTCTAGAAATTTGATTGGCATTTTCCCCCCTCACATAATGTGATTGGTCTGGCATATTTGAAAGTGCAGTGACCTTCGCTGGCAGTGTCCATGCTTTGTTCATGTGGCCATGTTTTAAATATTTAATCATGGATGAAGAGTAAAATTTTGAGCTTGGTGAATAGTCTTGTTTATGCTTTGCCATGCCATAACCATGTTATGTTCATGCCATGAGTTTTTGTCAGTCATACTAAGAAATGTTTTATTTACTGGCTTTTGTTCTTAGTATCATCCTTGAATAAGTGTAGATATTCAAAGTTTAAACACTCATCATCTTTTTAGCTGAAGGAAGAGCTGTCTCATGAAAGAGAACTAAGAAGTAGTCTAGAAAACTCTCACAATTCATTGCTGGCTAGAGTAAATGATATGGAAAACTTGGTTGAAACAGAAAGAAATGAAGTACAGACAATTGGCATGGAGTGTGATGGATTGAAAAAAGAGTCTTCCATGGCAAGACAGGAATACAACAAGGAACACAGACTGAGGGTACAACTGGAAACACTTGTCACACAGCTACAGGAAGACTCAAGTATGGCTAGATACAGGCTTACCACTCTAAAAATGAGAAACATGAATATGTATTCAACTCTTAGACTATTGATAAAGCACTCTGTTCCATTTTGTGCAGCATGCTTTTGTCACTTTTGCCTTTTCCCTACCCTTCCCTCCTTAGTAGCAATTGAATATATATTGTTACACCAAACTGAAAACCTTGATGGGTTGAAAATGTTAAATCATCGAAGCTGAGACCAAGGGGGCATTCTAATGTTTGCATACCCATTTTTACATAGGTGAAGAGTGCGCAATGCTTTCTTTGGTAATTTGAAGTGCCAAATGTTCAGAACTACAAAAACTGTGATATGTGTACAGTAGCTTTACATGCATATACCTAAGGAGCAGGCGTAGCTCAGTTGGTTAGTGCTCGACCTTCAGAGCTAGAGGTCCACGGTTCAATCCTTAAGGTCTCAACGTCTGTTTCGACTTCTCTCTAATCCATGTAGCTTCAGTTTTAAATACTCTTCAAACAGAGCACTGATGGAGAGAGGGGGTAAAGTGCGCACCGTCGGCTTCCATTGATAGCAGTTGAATTTCAACTGAAGGAACTACCGACGTTAAATATAGGTACTCTACTTTACCTACAGAACACCCATTGGTCTTAGCTTCAATAACTGAATCTTTTTAACTTGACAGCATGAATTTTTTTCGATTTGGTGAGTGCATGTTCATGTATTTTTTTCTTATGTCATGAGAGTGGTTTGCTCTGGTTTTGGTGTCAGTAACAAAAAAATAATTTATCAATAATAAATCCAGGATAGTTGTAATGGAAGGGGGAGGGGGGGTGGTGGTGATTTCCCATCATAACATCACCGACTGACAAGAACTATTTATGAACAATTATTTTCAGCAATTAACTGGCACTTATTTGTATTCTCAAAGTTTTTACGATGATCCAGAACACCCACAGCATGTACAGTACCATGCCAAAGAAAAGGTTCACTTATTCATCTTTTTTTTTACAGCTAATGCTGATGCTAATTTAGCAACATTAACGGCTTATAAAAAGGTAATATTTCAAGTTGTTTTAACAATCAACCATGATTATTAAAATAAAATTACCTCTTCCAATTGACTACTGATGGCATCTACAAGAATTAACAATTGAAAGTGTCATATATTGCTCAATTTCTAATTAAGCCATCATCGCAGCATAATATTAAATTGGATATTTTATGTTGAATGAATGTTGGGTTTGATTTTGAACACACATTTTCCCAACACCATGCTTACATTTCCATTTAAGGCTTGTTTGATATGTTCACCAACATTTGTTGGCAATAATGCAGTACCGATGAGCATACACTTATTGGCAGAATGTTGACACGATGTTGTGTCATGAAAAAACCTGCATCACAAACAAGCAAAGGACTTCAGCCAACGTATAAAAATGTTATGATACACTTCCAAAATCTCTCACGGTCAAATTATTTTAAATGTTGGGTGAAATGTTGTGCTTGTTTGTCATGTCAGTTTTTTCACTACACAACATTGTGTCAGCATTTTGCTAACAGATGTTTGGTGAAATGTTGTGCTCCTTTGTCGTGCTGGTTTTTCACCTCACAAACATGAGCCAACATTCTGCCAACATTCTGCCAACAAATGTTAAAATTGTTGGACCATTTTTCAAGCCTTTTAGAGTTTGCAAGGGCAAATTTCTTAGTTGCTTTATGTGTTTCTTTTAATTTAATATGTATCTTAAAATTCAATCAAACATAGAATATGGAAGCAGAAATATCCATTTACAAGAGGGACAACAAGGAATTGAGACAACAGTTTGAAAGTTTAAGATCCAACTATGAAAATCTCAAGGTTTGTGACCTATTGTTCTAGTTCTTCTACTCTTTAAACATAAACGTGTGAGCTGAATTGTGAATTCATGTACATGTAGTGGTAGTAACAGTGTGTTCACGACACAACTTGTTACAGTGTATTTCCGAGGTTCCATTGATGGTTTTATTCCAATACTTAGTTTGGCCACAAGTTTGAAGTGAATTTTGTATGATGTTAACTGTACATGTACCTTAGAACCCCCACATATTCCCCCTTCCTACATTCATGCTTAATGTACTTGCATGTCCCATAGAATCGTTGCTGTGTCTTGTCCATTACTTTTTCAGGTTCATTCTCATACCATTTTGATTCAGACAATAAATCCATATTGCTTGCACAGTTTCCAGTTATTATATTTCTCAACTTTGTTGTGTCTTTCTATGCATTCCTTTTTTTGCAAGAACAGGACATCCAGATATGATGTGGTTGATAATCTTGTCGTAATCACCCCAGATTCTGCATTTAGTATTAACATCTTTTCCCATGATCTTATTCTCATAATACCTTGTAGGCAGCAACTGGTCTTGTGCTGCTATTAATAATAAACCCCTCTGTCTCTGAATTCAAACCTGTTCCTTTTAACCAACTGTGTGTTCTCTGTTTGTTGTTTGACTTGCCTGATGTACTGGCTATGAATAGGTTTAGACTTCCATTTTTCACATTGTTCCATTTGCAGATGATCTTTGTAGACGCTCTTTATCCTTTTTGTTTTGCCAATTATGGAAACGTCAATTTTGCTTGGTAAAGATTCATTTAGTACATCTGTTTCGCCAAATTCGGTCTTCAATCTTTTACTTTCCTTGTGTATGGAGTACATCTTTTTGTTGTTCACATTCTTAGAGACTAGACGCACGAGGCAATCCTTGTTTTCTTTCAAGTACATGTACATGTCTAGACCAATAGTTGATACGTATCTTATACGAGTTTTCTATCTGGACAAGTCCTCTACCTCCTTCTCTTCTCTTGACATATAATCTGTCAACATCCGCTTTTGGATGACGCATGCGGTTCATTGTTACAGGTCTTTGCATCTAATCTGTTGATTTCACTTAACTTCCAGTTGATGATGTTGAAACTGTACGATACTACAGGTACTGCTAAGGTGTTGATAGCCTGGATCTTATTGGCTGCGTTCAACTCACTCTGTAGTACCAATTTATTATTATTATTATTAATGTTATTATCATTATCCATCTGTCCAGCCATTGGTCACTCGATCTACCCAGCCTTTCCAATAAACCATCCATCCATCCACCCATTCATTTATTCACCCACTCACACACCCATCCACCCATCTACTTGCCCAGGCACAGTGAGAATCCACTGAGTTAATCTCATGATCCATATTTTCTATCTATACATTTCAGGCAGCTCATGAGAAGATTGTTGTTCAACATAAAAAGGCCAGCGAAGAGCTTCGTGCTGTATCAGTAGACAACAGGGTACTGATAAGTCAACAGAAAGACATCATTGAGAAAGAAAGACAAGCCATGATTAACAAGCTAACAGAGAAGGAAAAATCCCTGGATGAGGCTAGAAAACAACTAGTAAAGGAAGCTGAAGAAGGAAGACAACGGCTTCATTTTGGCGAACAAGAACGGTAAATTCTTACCTTTACAGTATATCGGTTTGAATATCATAAAAATATGGTGTTTTACACATGTTTTACAGCAATCTCTCCCAAGAGGTGCACTGCAGTGAAGTTCTCTCCACACGCACTACCACTAAGTTCACTGTTAACAACACTCAAATTATTACATATTGATTTTACGGAGGGAGGAAACATCAAACTCAACTCACATAATGCAGTTGAGTTGTGCATTGAACCATGCAGGTTCAGTCTAACTACGCATTGGCGAGATACAGCACGTACATGTAGCATGGTTAAGAAGATTCAAAGATAGTGGTGGGGGGGGGTTTAATGGATCCATTCTGTTAAAAAAAGGAATGGGTTGTGTGATTGAATATAACTTACTTCACAGGCTACTTCATCTTATGGCAGTCCTGTGGGAACTGAAACGAATGGAAAACGACGTAGGGAGGGGAGACTGAGATGCAATAGACATAATCCAGTGTTTTATTATTTCAGACCACGCGTGGTTCCCTAGATTATTATTTCTTGTTGCACACACACGAGAAGACACAACAATATGGTACAACTCAAACAAAGAGTTATCAAGAGTTTGACACGTGGTGTGAAAAGGGCAAAACATTACACCCAAGTTGATTTGGTCCATAGTCCCTTTTCTCATTATGTAAATACCGCTGTGTTTATGACTAAATACAGTTTTAGCCTCGTCTAAGAGCAAATCATTTGCTAATGTCACCTGTAATGTAAAGAATGCAAAACGTTTTGAAATCACAAACTTTTAAAAGAATCTGTGAATAGGTAACTTATAGACGGGGCTACGTCTGCTGTGTTCAAAAACAGCGATATGCATCGAATGCGAAACAGATCGTTTTCTCAAGGCTGCGTGCGGATCCAAATTTAAGGAACTTAATGGGCCACGATGCCAGAACACGAGTATTATCATGCATTGCTATGAACTTCAATTTTTCGATAAGAATTCATAAAAATCGATTTTTTTCTTTTTAAATATAAAACTACCTTCTCAATTTTACTAGATTTGCGTTATTCAGTTCTGTGGCCCGTCAAGTTGTATGCGCACGCAATGTTGAGAAAACGGTCTACTGGTGTATTCTACTTTCTTGCACTAGGCGGGAAAAAAAAAATTTGAAGTTTCATTTTAATGGTCTACACTAAACCCAGTCAATCATTCCTCTTTGTTTTTTGTTTTTTGTTTTTGTTAGGATTAACCTAAAGCATGAGATCAACAAGCTAAACGAACAACTACATGATGAAAGAAACAAAACTCATTTATCAAGGAGGGAATCGGTATGAAATTCATGAATAGTAAAAAAACTTCTGTTAATTAACCTCTGTATAGTGTCGAGTTCATTATCAGAACGGACACCTTGCTATTACGGGCAGGAGAAAAATCCCCGACAAATATACTGACAAAGAAATGACCGTATATAGGTTTCGCTATTGCGGACGCTATGGTGTCTGCTGTAACGATAGCTGACTGTATATGTTAATTTACTTCATCACAAAACGTCAACGTATACGAGCGCGCGCGCTTTCCCGTGGGTTCCCGGAAATCGAACCCAAGGTTGAATTAGTAACAGTCTGCGCATTAACAGCGCATACCATCCGCGCTCCTATTAAACGAAACGAAAAAATATTTCGACCAAATGGGATCTTCTTGGCTTATTCTGATGGATTTCCCTATGGTATTGACGCATTCCGAAAATGTGCGCGCGCATATGTGTAAAACAATTTTTAATGCGCAAAATATTATTTAATAAAGGTTTAGAACCTCCTATTCGATGAGAATTGTTTCAATCAAAATTGTATGGGGACGGGATTTTCAAATGTGTGAAAGGCTTCTTTAAAGTACTTATGACTTTTTTACTTTCCATTTGCCTACGTAGCGGCAATAATCATGGAGTTAGGATTCGGAGGATCCCATGATTACTGAGGGCCGCCATGCAGGCTAACTTTCCATCTTCTTGATTTTGCATTTCAGGAGCTCAAGATAGAACAATTAAAAGACAAGATAGGTTTAGTTACGAGAGAAAAAGAAAACGCTATGAAGGAAAAAACGCAAATACTTGATGAGGTATTGATAAAAATACTACTGCACAAAGCTTCAATAAGAGATGAAAGAACGGAGGGAAAAGAGGTGAATGAAAGAGAAGGTGAATGAAAAAAGAGGGTGAATGGGAGAGAATGGAAAAGGAGGTGAATGGAAAAGAGGCCGAATGAAAAAGCGGCTGAATGGAAAAGAGGCTGAATGGAAAAGTTCTCAATCAACTAGAGACGTTAAAAGAGGACCACGGATTTCCCGTTCAACAGTCCCTTTCACAGTTCCCAGCGCCATCATGAAAGGTAGCCGTGTCTTTGTATCGAAGCTAGACGAACGGTAAAATATACCTTTTTTAATACCTTTGACAATTATTCCTAGGTCTCTATCATAGAGCTCACCGTTCATCTCGCTTCTATGCCAAGGCACGGCTACTTTTCAAGATGGCGCAGGGAACTGTGAAAGGGTCTATTACTGGCAAGTGTCATCCTCTATAAACAAACAAACAAAGTGGATTTCATGAAAAAGAAAGAAAGTGAAAAAGAGGGAAGGACGTATAAAGGAATGTGAGGGAAGTAGGTCGGGAGATATTTACTTAGTAAGTTTCAACTTCATTTATCACGGGCACGGTTGCACGAAGGGTGGATAGCGCTATTCAGTGGACAAATCCTTATCCCAAAAATAAATAGATGATGTTATGAGTGAAGGCCGTAAGTTAGATTACTCACCGGGGTTTATACGTCGGCCTCTTTAAATAAAGTTTATTTATTTATTGATAGATAGATAGATTGATCGAGATTTATCTACTGGATAATGATTTATCCGTCGGATAGCGCTATCCACCCTTCGTACAGCCGGACCCTGGTGTTTGCAAACCGTAAGGCAAGTATTCAATTATTTAACCGTAACTATTTTTCTTTTCAGTTTTTGGTTTATTAATTGGCTTTCTTTGTTAGATTGAGCAAACTGTTAATGGCTTCACGCAAGAAAGAGACAGAATAGTCAAGCAGTTGAATGATGCACACGTAAGTCACTGTTGCCGAGGTATAAGTTTTAGACAAACCGAATATAACCTCTTCCTTCATTCCAGTCTTGTTTGTAAGAAGACTGTATCCATAAGTCGGTGTTTTCGTCTTTTGCCGGTCGAATCAGGATATCGCTCACACACCTTAAGTAAGCGACTATAGTCTCACAAACGAGCGAAATTAACGATTATGTTATCACTCTAGTTTGTAAGGTGTGAAAAAAGCGAACAATGTAGTTTGATAAAATGATACAACCAATATAGCTTTACAGTAGAATCCGGCAGTCCGTCTGAATAGCTGTCCACATTTGAAAATGATCGGAGTCACGTGGGTGGAATAAAAATTATGCGCTGCATCCGTAACGATAGACTGCGAGTGCTCCCTTGTTTTTCTCTTGGACACTTGCCGTCCTCAGTTACATTCCATCCTCGGTAAGTTATGGTTAATTGGTTTTAATGGCGGTCATGTTGGAGGAACTTAACAAATGAATTGTCAATGAATTCTTTTGTTATATCCTTCAACATGGCCGCAGTTTTTGTTATTTAATTCTCTTGGGAATGATTGAAAACCATCAGTTAGGATTAGTTTGGATGGAAAACAATTTGTATTGCCTTGGAAGCAGGGAGGGTGCTTTCAGCTCCCGCCACGTTAGGCGCACTCTCCCCTCGCTCAACTGAACATGGAACAAAGACAATGAAAGCTCGCTGATACAAATAACTTTAACAACATTTTCTAGATTGAAAGGGGAAAAATATTTGTTTGATTTGTGTTTCTTTTTCTAGAACCAAATTGAAAATCTTCAGCACAAGAAAAATGCACTTGAACGGGAGAGTCAAAATCAACTCGACAAAATCCTTGAACTCCAAAGTCACCAGGTATTGATATCAGTTTTTCTCCCTTTTAGAATTGTCGGGTTGAGGTTTTGGCTGGTTAGCACTCATTTGTTGATCATCCTCTATCCATCCCTCCATTTTCCGTTATTTGTTTATCTTTTCTTTCTATTTATTGCTATACGTTTTCGCTCTTATACGCGTTTTCGTTCCTATTTGACAAGAAAACAATGATCACCACGGTATCCATGAAACGGACTTTTTAGGCACACAAAGCCCAGATCAACATTGTTTTTTAAAATAGCTTTATTGGGAAACTAATATTACAATGTGTTGAATAGAAAAAGCAATAGGAAAGTATGATATTTTTACGATTATGTTTTGCAGTCTGTGACGTCATACACTCAATATCGAACATCGCTCCATATATTTCTTTTATAGTTTATGATCAAAATATCAGTAGTAAAGGGAGAAAGAAATACCCAAACACCCCAAAATATAATTTATAGTCACAGGTAATGTGTAATAAGCGCATTAGCCACCCTTTGGGCTTCATAGGAATAAAATAAATTAAGGATTTATATACAAAGAAATGTATGGAGCGATGCTTAATGTTGAGTGTATGACGTCACAGACTCCAAAAATAATCGTAAAAATATCATACTTTCGTCCTGAATATCGAGAAAACACTTCATACAGTGATTATTGGACCTTTAAAGAAATAATTTAATTCTTAGGAAGTTTCAGCTGAATCCAAGTTTAAGCGATTTTCGTCAGAGTAGCACTTTAACTAAAGATAGGGTTTAATCAAATATAGTAAAATATAGATCGTAAATATAGAGATAACTTATGTCCTTACTTATGTGCTCTTACCTACCAAAGATAGTAACTAAAGTTCATTTAGAATTGAGAGCTAAAATACTGACGCCCGATGATATCATCATTAGCATTTGTCATGATTCACAGAGTTGTTTCAAATAGTTTTACAACGCTACTTTTAACGCTGCGGTTTTCTGCTAATTGAATAACTTCCTTCAATAATTTCTCTCCAACTAAAGTCACGCATTTCGGATGAAACACACTTAAGCTGAACTCATTTCCAATCGCTTCTGTAGCGCTTACTAATTGTTGTTTTAAATGCAACTTAAACAACTTCTGGTTGTATGTGTATATGCATGGTAAAACCCATTTCACTGAGCTCTCTCTATGCGAAATACGGCCATGGCTAAAGGACTTCGGCTCTCTAGAATTAAGCTCATC
The DNA here is from genome assembly GCA_011057435.1 of Actinia equina. Taxonomy (NCBI): domain Eukaryota; kingdom Metazoa; phylum Cnidaria; class Anthozoa; order Actiniaria; family Actiniidae; genus Actinia; species Actinia equina. The sequence goes on from WHPX01000898.1 coordinate 469,210, forward strand.
AAGCTTGAAATCTGCAAACATTTGATCATCGTCTTGAAATATCAGATCAATATTCGATTATTTTGCTTCATAAGGAAGCCAGTCAGTTATTAGAATATTTCGACCAAAAAACAGGCGAGATATGTTTAGGTTTAGAATTGCTTGTGCCGCGTGTTCTTTGGAATAACAGACTAATGAAAAGTCTGTTGAACCTCCAAGACGGCAGGCCTCGGTGATTTGAGCTTTTAAAAAACCTGTCATGAGTTAAACTTTCACTAGGACAACCGTAGAGCTCGATATAATTTTGTTATGGGTTTTCCCAAAGGCAGCTCAATCCTTTTAAAAGCAAAAAGAGCCAAGGAGCTGCCTGCGGACGGGCTAGTCTCCCTTAATTCGACGGGTTTCACCGGTTTCCCTCCCTCGGTTACAAGTATCAAGCTAGCTACCAGACCTATTCTTATAATAATAATAATGATAGTTACGTCACGGCGCCGTATGGCAGCCACAAAATTAGGTCTCTATTTTTTAGTATATTTTATTTATTATTTGAGTTTTAACACTACAAAATGTGTTTTAGATCGATCCTTTTACTTACAATTACCTGCTGACCTGAAAATTTCATCAAATCTATTACTCTGGAGTGATATACTATGCGCCAGCGAGCCCGTTGTGCCCGCGGACATTTGTCCAGTGACGCCTGTTCATTACTGTTGTTATTGGTCGGCCATCTTGCGACTACGTTTCATTATTAAAGCTTGTTCATTCGTTTACGTCGTTCGATTAAAGGACCCACGAACAACAGTATAAATACAACGATCAATAGCAGAAGTCTCGTAACGAGCCAGCCTGTACGGTGGTTGGAAAACGAACAGCAAGAAACGTACACAAGAGCTTACGAAAGCTAAGTTAACACATTCACACGGCCTCATCAACAATCACCCAAACCATCGACTCCAAAAATGACTTCAACAAGAGCACCAAAACAATGGACACTGACTAAAAACGAGACAATCACTTCCTTCGAAGCATGGAGACAAAACCTACAGTATACATTATCTCTCGACGTAAATTTCGTATCCTTCCTTGGTGATACCGTGACGTGGCTAAAGAAATCTCGAGGCCCTCTAAGAGGCTTTACTGATGACGGTGAAGCAGTCCCTGTCGCTAGACGTCGAACAGCACAGCAAAAGTGTACCCATCTGGAGTTGATGCTTGGCCAAATCGCTAATTATTGCCCAGTTATCTCTAGAAATTCAATTGTCAAAAACTCAACATCTATCAACTCCATCTGGCAAATGATTCGCATGCATTATGGGTTCCAGTCCACCGGAGCACACTTTATCGACTTTAATAACATTAAACTGGAACGTGACGAACGCCCAGAAGACCTCTTTCAACGACTGATGTCCTTCGTCGAAGACAATCTCCTCATCGCTAATGGCAATATCACCCACCATGGCGAGATTATAACCGCCGACGAGGAATCAACACCCAGTCTTGAAAATATGATCGTTCTCACCTGGCTTAGACTAATCCACCCGGACTTACCAAACCTCGTAAAACAACGATATGGCACGGAACTTCGCTCCAGAACCCTCGCATCGATAAAACCAGAAATCTCCCAAGCGTTGGACTCACTGCTTGACGAACTACGCACAGCCGCTGATTCCAAGATACTACGCGCTACAGCGTCAAAATTTAGATTCCCTGCCTCACGTGAACCAAACAAATTGCCAAACAGTCGCCGCCCAACGACTTCCAGACGCCCCAGGTCATGCCCACTATGCAAAGAAGCAGGCCGCGCAGATCAACAGCATTTCCTAAGTAAGTGCCCTTACTTACCTCCTGAGGACAGACTCTTCCTCGCCAAGACTCGCTCGACAACCAACTATGAAGAGGAAGTAGAAGAAGACGACGATAACCTAGATCTGTACGCACCTGATCAAGTTGACAGTGAAGCGTCAGCCCTTCCGTCCGCACGTTCCATCTCCCGAAGGGTCAGCACCAGAAGGTCACCCCTACTCAACGCCTTCTATCGACAACACCCAGTGAGGCTGACCCTCGACACCGGCGCCGAAACCAGCATGATTAAAGCGTCCGTTGCCCAGACACTTGGTCTTACCGTCGAAAAGTCTTCCCAACAAGCATTGCAAGCCGATGGTACGACACCGCTGACCGTTATTGGCGAAGTACACGTCCTGCTCTCTCGTTCCAACAAGAAACTCGCGCTCGACGCCCTCGTAGTAGAGGACATAGATGTTGACATACTCGCTGGAATACCCTTCCTCATCGCGAACGACATCTCAGTTCGCCCAGCCACTCAACAGATAACTATACAAGGCTCCGAAACCATCTGGTACCACACCGATGAAAAACACAGCACTCAGGCTCACACCATACGCCACGCCACGTCGTATGTGTTACGTTTATCGTCGCCCACCACCGTTATCTGGCCTGGAGATTACCTAGAAGTTGACGCCCCCCCCCCCCCCCCCCCCCCCCGAGCTGGGAACTGACAACACTATCGCCATTGAACCCCGTAGTGATACGTCCCAACTCAAACGCCCTCCACCCAGCGAAAACCCATGGCCCCAACCACGAGTCATAGATACAGTCGGAGGTAAAGTGCGAATTACCAACACGTCCGACGAACCATACACCGTCCGACGCCACGACCACATCTGCTGGGCCCGCCCAACCGTCCCAGCGACTCCTCCCGAAGCGGCTCCACCCTCAACACTCCCCGTTACAGAAGTAAAGCCTACCCCGCCGTCCTCAGGCAGCGTAAGTCTAGATCCAGACAAGCTACTTACAAGTTCCATGCGTGACCAATTCCAGAAGGTCCTACAGAAATACGACAACGTCTTCAAACCGGACATTCCAGGGTACAACGGAGCAGCGGGCCATATAGAAGCCCGCGTAAACATGGGACCGGTACAGCCGCCCCAACGTAAAGGGCGCCTTCCTCAATACTCTCGAAACCAACTAATAGAGCTGCAAGAGAAGTTTGACGAACTGGAAAGAGACCAAGTCTTCCAAAAACCCGAAGATATCGACGTGGCAGTAGAATACCTGAACCCCTCCTTCCTCATAAAGAAACCCTCTGGCGGTCATCGCCTCGTCACTGCCTTTGCAGACGTGGGACGTTACAGCAAACCCCAACCATCACTCATGCCAGACGTTGACTCCACACTACGCACCATTGCACCATGGAAGTTCCTGATAAAGTCTGATCTCAGCCGCGCCTTCTACCAAATACCCCTTGCTAAAGAATCCAGGAAGTACTGCGGCGTAGCCACACCATTTCGTGGTGTACGCGTTTACTGCCGCTTTGCAATGGGAATGCCCGGCTCAGAAACAGCACTCGAAGAGATGATGTGTCGAGTACTTGGTGACTTCATCCAAGAAGGCTGCGTGGCAAAGATAGCAGACGACTTGTACTGCGGAGGAGCAAGCCCCGAAGACCTTCTACCTATCTGGGCACGGGTCCTGGAACAGCTTGACAGGTGCAACCTTAGACTCTCACCAACTAAAACGGTCATCTGTCCAAAGTCCACCACCATATTAGGATGGGTGTGGTCCCAAGGCAAACTATCTGCAAGTCCTCATCGCGTCGCGGTTCTTGCATCTTGTCCTCCTCCAACTACCGTCAAAGGCATGCGCTCTTTTATCGGGTCCTACAAAGTCCTTAGCCGCGTCCTACCAGAGTGTTACTCCCTAATCGACCCCCTCGAAGGCGCAATCTCGGGTCTCCAGTCACAAGACAAACTTACGTTGAACGAAAGTCTTCTCCACAAGTTTAAAGCTGCTCAGCAGGCCCTCACGTCAACCAAAGCCATCGCTCTACCACGTCCATCCGACTCCTTATGGATCGTAACAGACGGCTCCGTAACCAAACGTGGCCTCGGAGCAACACTATATGTGTCCCGTGAGAACAACCTCTATCTTGCCGGATTTTTCAGCGCAAAACTCCGCAAACACCAAGTCAACTGGCTGCCCTGTGAAATTGAAGCACTGAGTATCGCCGCGGCCGTCAAGCACTTCAGCCCGTTTATAATACAGTCTGAACACCGTACTTGCGTACTCACTGACAGCAAACCATGCGTCCAAGCCATCAATAAACTCTGTCGCGGCGAATTTTCCGCAAGCCCTCGGGTAACATCATTCCTAACTACCGTTAGCCGATATCAAGTCACGTTGCAGTATTTGGCCGGTACGGCTAACCTCCCTTCAGACTTTACGAGCCGCAACGCTCCAGAGTGCCAAGAACCAACATGCCAGGTGTGCAGTTTCATCAAAGAAACAGAAGACTCTGTCGTCCGTGACGTGTCCGTTCAAGACATCATCGACAACACCAAGTCACTTCCATTCACCACGAGATCAGCCTGGCGAGAAATCCAAAACGGATGTCCCGACCTCCGCAGAGTCCATGCCCATCTGAAACAAGGAACTAGACCCTCGAAGAAACTGACTAACATAAAAGACATCAAACGCTATCTAAACGTAACGTCCATCTCCAAAGACGGCATTCTAGTAGTCAAACGCAACCAACCTTTCACCCCCTCATCTGAGGCAATAGTAGTACCACGGTCCGTACTTGATGGTCTTCTCACAGCTCTCCACGTTCGTCTAAACCATCCATCTCGCAACCAGCTTCAGATGGTTGTACTACGCCACTTCTTTGCGTTAGACATGAACAGTGCCCTAACCAGGGTATCCTCGTCATGCCACCCATGTGCCTCCTTACGGAAGTTTCCAAGTTCTCTCGTAAGCCAATCATCTGAAGAACCACCCGACGTCGTCGGTATATCCTTCGCTGCTGACGTTATCAAACGACAACGACAAGCAATCTTACTACTCAGAGAGTGTTCGACATCCTACACCAACACTTGTTTAATACAAGACGAAAAGTACGACACCCTGCGCGACGCCCTTACACGCCTCATTGTGGAACTACACCCTTTGGACGGTCCAAGAGCAGTCATTCGAGTAGACCCTGCACCAAGCTTCTTATCTCTTAGCAACAACGACGGTCTAAAACACTTGAACATTTGGCTCGATGTTGGTCGCATAAAGAATAAGAATAAGAACCCAGTCGCCGAAAAGGCTATTCAAGAGCTAGAAGAAGAGCTTCTGCGACAGGAGCCCGGAGGTGGACCCATTACTTCTACTGGCCTCGCACTAGCAAAAGCTCGTCTCAACTCTCGCCTACGCCATCAAGGTCTCTCCGCTCGTGAACTATGGACACAGCGCAGTCAATACACCTGTGACCAACTCCCACTATCTGACTACCAGAATATAGTAGCGCAGCACCAGAAGAGGTCCACTAACCATCCCCACAGCGAAAAGTCCAAAGACAAACACGGATTTGCCGCACCTCAGCCACAGATTCGAGTGGGAGACATAGTTTATTTGATCGCTGACCGCGACAAACTACGTGCTCGTGACCGCTACATCGTTACAGAAGTGAGCGACCCTTGGTGTTACATTAAGAAGTTCACCGGATCCCAACTTCGCGCCACATCATACAAGGTCAAGCTATGTGAGTGCTATGCCGTTCCCGCTCCCCTCGCCTCCTCCCACACTAGTACTCAAGTAATCCACAACGATGCCGACGAAGACCTCGCCACCGTAGACCCAACGTTAGCGTCAGAAGAACCAAGTCCACCAACACCCCCATCGGAACTTATCCGCCCATACGAAGTTGACTTACCAAGCTGGTGTAAACCAAACAATCAAGACAACGCATCGGAAGAAGACACCAACACAACCCCAGAAACAACTGAGCAAGACCCACCACCCTCGCAAGTCACTCTCACCGTCCCACTGCCCATCAACAACGAACTCAGCAGCGAAGAATCTCCCTCGAGACCACAACGAACACGCAAACCCCCAGCCTACCGCAAGGACTACTTCCTATATTGAGACATTATGCGACCTGTAGATGTATGAACCATAATAACTTTGTTATCCCGTTAATTAACAGAAAATAAGGAAGAAGAAGATACTGCGCCAGCGAGCCCGTTGTGCCCGCGGACATTTGTGCCTGTCATGCGCGCGCGCCCGCGCCAGTGACGCCTGTTCATTACTGTTGTTATTGGTCGGCCATCTTGCGACTACGTTTCATTATTAAAGCTTGTTCATTCGTTTACGTCGTTCGTCGTGTTTACTGGCGATGTTTGAATTTTCGACCGTTAGCCGTTAGAATCTCCTTGTCTCCGTGTGGTTATTTCAAGTCTTCGTTCTCTCGTGTAAAGCTGACTAAACATGGTTCTACTTCTCTACTTATTGCTGGTCATGATCCTCCTTTTGACATCACTATTTATATGGACATTGAACGAAATCCTGGACCTTCAAATATTTCACCGTTTGACCTCTCTACAGGATCTGGATCTGTCAACATTCTGCTTCAGCCTTCAAATTTGCCGTCTATACCGTACTCTAGAAATGAACTATATCGTTATCGTAACTGTGTTTCAACCAAAAGCCTGTCATCTATTAATTTTGCTGTCTTCAAAGAACTAAACATTTTTCGCTATCGTGGAAATCGTGGTGGTCGTTGTAAATCCTCTTCTGTTGATCGCTTTGCTTCACTGAGCCTTAAGTCTGTTGAAAATACCCAACGTGTAATTCCTTCTGCTGATAATTTGATCAATTTCTGCCTTTTCAACTCGAGATCGATTAACAACAAATCTCTTCATTTAAAAGACCTTATCGTTGATGAAAATATTGATATTCTTGCTTTGACTGAAACCTGGCTTAGGAATAATGATAGTAACAGGGACTTTGCTTCTCGCGATATTTGTCTAGATGGTTTTTCTTTTGAACACTGTCCTCGAATTAATCGTTCTGGTGGTGGAATTGGTCTTCTTTTCAAGAAATCGATTAAAATCAAACGTATTTAAACACTACTGTTTCTTACTCTTCTTTCGAACACTTGGAATTTACTCTTCGTGGAAGTTCGAGTCAAGTCCGTCTTATTGTTGTGTACAGACCGCCGCCTACTTCGAAAAATAATTCATCAACTTCTAAGTTCTTCCAAGAATTTTCGTCGCTGCTTGAATCTCTTTCTATGTTCAATGGTAAACTGTTAATTGTTGGTGATTTTAATTTCCATGTTGATAACCCAAATGATGTCTACGCTGTTCGTTTTACTGATTTACTCGATTGTTTTAATTTATCTATCTTGAATAACTTGGCTGAACCAACTCACAAAAACAATCATGTTCTTGATCTCCTGATATCTAGGAATGATGACTTGCTTGTTAAGAATGTTTATATCCGTGATCCTGTGTTGTCTGATCATTTTGCTGTTCATTGTAAGTTAGCTGTCACCAGACCCTGTGCTTTTATACGTACTCTGGCCTATCGTAAAATTCGTTCTATTGATATGGATCATTTTAGCCGTGATTTATCTCAATCGTCATTAATACAATCTCCTGCTGCTGACTTAGATGATCTCTGCCTTCAATATGACTCTGTTCTGAAATCATTGCTTGATAAACATGCCCCGTTATGTACTAAAATTGTCACGCAACGCCTGAAAGCACCCTGGTATAATGACGTCATTAAAACAAATAAAATCAAGAAAAGAAAGCTTGAAAGGCGCTGGCGAAAATCTAAACTAGCCATTGAGTCGTGAATTGTATATTGAACAAAGTAACCTCGTGAAAAAGTTAATATTCGAAGCTAAAATGAATTTCTACTCAAACTTAATCTCTGATGCTGGTTCTGATCGTCACACAATCTTCAAATCTATTGATCATCTGCTACATTTAACTCCTGAAAAAAAGCTACCATCTTCTTCTTCGTCGCAAGTTCTCGCTGATACTTTTGTCGATTATTTTAAAGATAAAATTATCAATATTCGTAATGGTTTTCCTACTTCTGAAAATTCTATGTCAACTCTTGTTGTCTCTGAATTGGACTCCAAAACAACTAGGTGTAGATTGGACTCCTTCTCTCCCGTGACTATTGATGAGCTAACTAAACTCTCCAGTAAACTGATGTCAAAGTCCTGTGAGCTTGATCCTCTTCCTGCTAGTCTCCTTCAAGATAAATCTGCTTCTCTTCTGCCTGTTATCTGTAGGATTGTCAACTCATCTCTCATAAATGGTTCTGTTCCTCCTTCTTTTAAAACTGGTATTGTCAAACCTCTTCTTAAGAAATCATCGTTGGATCATGAAAAACTCGTTAATTACCGTCCTGTATCAAATCTTAAGACTGTCTCTAAAATTATTGGAAAAGTTGTTGCTGATCAACTTTGTGCTTATTTGTCATCTAACAACATGCATGAATCTCTTCAGTCTGCCTATAAACAACTTCATAGCTGTGAAACTGCCCTGACTCGTGTCCATAATGACATCCTTAAAGAAATTGATAATCGTTCTGGTGTTGCTATGGTTCTTCTGGATCTATCTGCAGCTTTTGACACTGTTGATCACACTATTCTTCTTGATCGTATGTATTCAAACTTTGGAATTTGTGGAACAGCTCTTAAATGGTTTAAGTCATATCTCTGTAATCGTTTGCAGTATGTTTCTGTTCATGGTTCGTTCTCTAAAATTGTTGATATAAACTGTGGTGTACCCCAAGGTTCGGTTCTTGGTCCGCTTCTCTACTTGTTGTACACGTCACCACTAGCTGATATTCTCCGTCGTCACAAAATGTCCTTCCATTTCTTTGCTGATGACACCCAATTATTTATGCCTTTCAGTTGGAATGATGATATTTCTACTGACTTAACTATAAAAAGAATTGAAGCCTGTCTCTGTGAAATAAATGACTGGATGACTGAAAATAAACTTAAACTTAACAAAGAAAAAACTAAACTCCTTATCTTGTCCTCGAAGTATAATCCTCATCTGTCTACTCCTCTTCTACACTTTGGCGATCAGGTTATCAAACCATCCTGTAATGAAAGAAATATTGGCGTAATCTTTGATTCTGTGATGTCAATGGTTCCTCACGTTAATAATATCTGTAAGACGTCGTTCTATCATTTGCGTAACATTGCTCGTATTCGTAAATTTATCTCCGTCCATACTACTGAAAGACTTGTCCATGCTTTTGTGACATCCAGGCTTGATAATTGTAATTCTCTTCTATATGGCTTACCTAATGCTCAAATTGATAAATTACAATATGTTTTGAACTCTGCTGCTCGTCTTGTAACTCTCTCCAAGAAGTATAATCACATCACTCCTGTCCTTTGTTCTCTGCATTGGCTTCCTGTGAAACATCGCATCAATTTCAAGATTCTACTCCTCACTTTCAAAGCACTTCATGGTCTGGCTCCTGTCTACTTGTCTGATCTCATAACTGTGTATAAACCTAAAAGAACTCTCCGCTCATCCAAGGAACTGCTTCTTGTTACTTGTCCGTACAATCTTAAATCTTATGGTTATCGTTGTTTTTCTGTGTCTGCTCCTGTTCTATGGAATTCACTACCGTCTCCTCTTAGAAACATTTCATGTCTAAAAACTTTTAAGAAAGACCTTAAGACTCATTTGTTTAAACTAGCTTTTGAATTATAATTTATATATATTTTACAGCGCTTAGAGCCGACTTGTATAGGCGCTATATAAATCATATTATATTATTATTAACTAGTGAGGCATCAGATTATTTTCTCATACTCGCGTTCACCGCTACTAATAACAATGTATTTATATCAGCCGTAACACAAGCTGGAGCATGGCTGACATGGCTGACACGGCTATCGATTATCCTACGAATCTACCTAAAAACCTCTCATTTAACTCATCGAAAGTCAATTCAAGTGGAATGCAGAGTACGAAGACCTCAAGAAATTCATCTTGTGTAATATAGATCAGGATCAAACCAATATAATCGCCGAAAATGATAACGGCTCTTGCAATGTTTTAAAGTTTCAAATACAAGGGGCATCTAAAACCGAGTACGAAGATAAATTTAAAGAGAATATCGAGCACGAAGTTGAAAAAACTCTCATTGTAGATGAGTCACAAGATGAAGATCAAGACGAGAAATCCCACGACGATAATACCAGCGACGAATCATCGGAAGATAGTGAAGACGAAGATGACGATCTAAGTAAAACTAAGTGTCGCTGTCGCTGCAAATTAATTGAGAAGCGATTTACTTCTCTCGAAAAGACCGTGAGGTTATTAGAGTCAAAGATCAGTACACCAACTGACCAAACTCCGATCAAAGATTCGAACTGTTACCAAAGATCTCGAAGATTCAAAAACGGACAGGAAAAGAACTCAAGAAGCATCATGCCAAAGAACTCGATCAAATTAAGTCCGAGCGAGACGGGTTGGCAACAACTGTTAGAATCCTACATCAGTTCCAAGAAAATTATCATAATATGACTGCTACTTCGAATCCAATCTATCCAAGAACTCATGATTTTAGTGATGGCGCTAATATAGCTACATCCAATTGGAACACTAGGTATCCAAGAACGCAGGATAATCAAGACCTCAACTTTATCGATGACGCCAATATTGGCCATAACTGTCATTCACATTCACGACCTGGTCGAGGAAGAGGAAACAGAAACAGAACTGGAAGAAATTTGAATACTGCCAACAACAGGTCATCCAACAATGCACAGAAAAATGCCTTGTTTTATCTCTCTAGAAACAATTATTGGACGGCTCGACTGTAACACGGCCTCTCCCAATGACAACGCACGATTGTTATTTAAAAAATGTTACTAGTATTTACGATCTTCCGCAACTAATAACTGAACACACTCGTATCACTGAACAAACTTCAACTATTATTGATCTAATATTCACAAACTATTCTGACAGGGTGCTTTGTTCAGGAGTTGCCCACGTAAGCATTAGTGACATAGTCTAATAGCGGAGCTCCCGCGCGGGCCGAAGGCCCGCGCGAGCGGAGCACCATACCTAAGAAAAAATGGTAAACTATCGAGTTGATTTTTCATGGCTTGGCTGACGTCACTTCCGTCCGTCCGTCCGTCCGTACGTCCGTACGTCCGTCCGTCCGTCCGTACGTCCGTCCGTCCGTCCGTCCGGCGTCCGTCCGGGCGTGTACACAAGCATTCTGATTGGCTGGTTAAATTTTTTTTTGGCGGGAATGTCGACGCGTTGCAACATCCGGGTACACATAAAGGTAAATCCGGCTATTAAACTTTTGTAAAAAAACCTCTTACACACGTATAGAAATAGCGAAAGATATCAGCTAAATTTTTTATTCAACCTTATATTTATATTTAATCTATTTACGATGGAACCCCTTTCCGAAATCGATATGTCGAAAGAAAGCTCAGAGGATAATTAAGCCAAGAAAGAAAGGCCAGAAGTAAAAGAGTTTTTTCGAAAAATGAAAAACTCTGGTGGCGTGAAAATGTAAGGCAAAGAGGAAGGACTCACCAAAGAAAAGCGGCAAGCAGAGAGAGAGATAGAGACCCAAATCCAGGCGGGACTTCGATTATAAACAAGGAGAACATGATCGTGAAAGAAAAAGGAATATGAGGCAAAACTTGACGGATGAACAAAGACAAAATGAACGTGAAATACAAAGGAATTTGAGTCAAAACTTCACAAAAGAACAAAGAGAAAATGAGCGTGAAAGACAAAGGAATTTGAAGAAGAATTACTAGCTAAGGCGACTCTCAAATGCACAGAAAAAAATCGCTCTTAAGGACAAGTTATAGACCAAAGACAATTTAAAAACTTTCATGTATTCAAAGATGGATTAAGAAGTGTTCTCCAAAAAATACAGGTGTGTTGTTTAGCAAACAATCGTTTATTATTTTTTGACAAGCATTAAATTTTTTCTCGACGAATCGACAAATCAAAGACTTTCCCTCAAAGCTTTTATTATTTCTGTAGATAAGCTTAATTTATTTTAATGTTGGAGTGAATATAACATGAAGAGCATATTACAACAAATATTCGTCCTTTATTTAGCTTTGTAAATCTTTTGCAATTCGGTTAACGTTGTAAAACGTTGTTTTTAACCACGAACTATCGTATGTTTTTCGTTCAAGAAAGATTCGCATCCTATCGCGGGGTCCCATCTTCAAAACAACGAAGACTTTCGTTTAATAATTTTATTTCTACAGATAATTTATTTAAGTATTGAATGAAATATAAATTTACACCAAATATTCGACTGTTTATTAAGCTATTCGAGCAAGTCTGATTATAAAAATGAGCTTAAATTTGTGTTGTTGAGAGATGTTGTTGTAGAAAGATCTAGACTTTCACCTTAAAAAGCCGTAAAAAATATTCAAAAACATTTACAAACGCCAATTTACTGACAAAAAAAATCGTCATTTTGCATTGCCTTTTTGCATTGCCTTAATTTTCTATTTTATCTCAGTTGTTCTTGTCAAGTTTAACTGAATGTTAAGCGTCTCGTTCTGTAAAAGACGTAATTATTAAAGTAAGCTTATACTTAGCTCAACCTTAACCAGTTTTCAAGTCTGTTTTTTGGTCTTGATTTCAATTTCAATGAAAGACATCCGAGGTAAATTTTACTAAACTTGATATTGTATTGGATTATCTGTAGTTATATTTCGTTTTTTTTGTAAGTAAAAGAGATTCAAAGCCTAAAAATGTCGGTTTTTTGGGAAAATTTGTCGAAAAATCTTCCAAGAGCAAAACTAGCCCCTGGGGGTGGTGGTGAGTTGTGTACAAAATTCCTAAGTAGGAGAGTATATACTCGCGGGGAAAAAACAGCAATGTAGTGCATTTCGATTCGATTTCACTGCATGGTTTTTATTATGGGAGAAATTATCTTAATCTCGAATAAAAAAATAATTGAAGATTTTTCCCCCTACTTATTTTTAACTTTCAGTTGTTCTCCCTGTGACTATCGGGAGCTCCGCTTTTAGGCAGTGCCTAAATATATATATTATATGTTTATCGCAAATTAGCAGATTCCTCTAGTAAAGGGCATAAAAACATAACCTACCGAAATTACAAAAACTTTGATTGTGATAACTTTCGTAATGATATTTCTGCGATATACTGGAATGACATTCTGGGTGATTCTGAAGATCCTGAAATCATGTGGGTTTCTTGGAAAAATCAATTTTTAAAAATCGTCGAAAGACATGCTCCGATGCGTACAAAACGAGTACGATCAACAAGGAAATCCCCATTGTTTACCTCTAATCTCAAACAAAGCATGTATCACCGAGATATGTTAAAACACAAGGCGATAAAATCCAAGGATCCAAATTACTGGAAAGCGTATAAAGAAATGCGAAACAAAGTAAATAATGTTATTAAAAGTGCTAAAGAGCACCACTATGAGAATGCCTTAAATACTTATGACGGACATTCTCGAAAGACTTAAAGACCATAAACGAAATAACGTCTCGTAAATCAAAGGATGCAGGTGTCAAGGAATTGAAACCTGATGGTCTCGTAACAAATAAACCTTCCGAATTATCGAATGCATTTAATTAGTATTTTGCAACTATTGGACCAAAACTTGCTAGAGAGATTCCTCGATGTAAGGATGGTGAAAACAGTGTGAGTCATCTCCACTATCTCAATGGCACTGAAAATCAATTTCGGTTTAGCCCTATTACTGAAAGTAGGGTATTCTCTCTTCTGGATAAATTAAACACGTCAAAAGCAACAGGTCTGGATATGATATCTGCCAGAGTCATTCGAGAATGTGCCGACCTTATTTCTCTCTCAATTTGTAAATTTTTTAACGCTTCTTTGAAGCATGGCGTTTTACCAAACGACTGGAAATGCTCTAGAGTAACTCCTCTTTTTGTAAAAAGGTGAAAGAGACGATGTAGGTAATTATCGCCCAATATCTGTTGTTTCTACTAGTTTCTATAGTCAAGGTGTTTATTTTTATCTGAAAATCATATAGTAATCTCCAAACACCAATCTGGATTTCGTTCGTTACACTGTACTGTCACGGCATTAATAGAGGCAATAATAATAAAAATAAAATAATAACAACTTTATTAGACAGGGTAACGCCGTTACCATAAATGATAATTTTCAGGTGGCCCTCGATAAAATATATACAAAATAGAATAATAATAATAAATAATAGTAAAATATATATACATATCAAACCCCCTCCCCGCCAAACCATCAATGCTCCCTCCAACCCCTCATCCACCCCCTACCCTCCCCTACGCGACGACCCCCCCCCCCCCCCCCACGCAACCAGATGTATATGAGACTATATAATAAGCAAAAAATAGATCATCTTAAATATGTAAATTGAAAGTTCTAAAAACAAAATCAAAAATATGAGAATGTATATTTGTAAGAGAGCCGCCACACGAAAACAGAGCATCAGGAATTCAGCCGGACAGGGACAGATCAAAGGACAAAATAACAAAAATAAAAAGGCAAAAAAAAAAAAAAAAAAAAGCCAACTGATAGCTGGGCATATAACATCGATCGTGGCCATGTAAATGCTGTAGTGTTCCTAGATCTAAAAAGGCTTTTGACACGGTCGACCATGAAATTCTTCTGTCTAAGTTGGGGAGAAACATACGATTATTCTTTTTATTTTATTTTGTGTTTTTAGCAAAGTCATCAACAGATTGAAGATGCCATGAAAGAAATTATCGAAGCAAAAAATAAACTAGCATATGACAAAGGCACCTTACAGGTAACAGCGTAAACTAGCATACGACAAAGGCACCTTACAGGTAACAGCGTAAACTAGCATATGACAAAGGCACCTTACAGGTAACAGCGTTAACTAGCATATGACAAAGGCACCTTACAGGTAACAGCGTTAACTAGCATATGACAAAGGCGACTTACAGGTAACAGCGTTAACTAGCATATGACAAAGGCACCTTACAGGTAACAGCGTAAACTAGCATACGACAAAGGCACCTTACAGGTAACAGCGTAAACTAGCATATGACAAAGGCACCTTACAGGTAACAGCGTTAACTAGCATATGACAAAGGCACCTTACAGGTAACAGCGTAAACTAGCATACGACAAAGGCACCTTACAGGTAACAGCGTTAACTAGCATATGACAAAGGCACCTTACAGGTAACAGCGTAAACTAGCATATGACAAAGGCACCTTACAGGTAACAGCGTTATCTAGCATACGACAAAGGCACCTTACAGGTAACAGCGTTAACTAGCATATGGCAAAGGCACCTTACAGGTAACAGCGTAAACTAGCATATGACAAAGGCACCTTACAGGTAACAGCGTTATCTAGCATACGACAAAGGCACCTTACAGGTAACAGCGTAAACTAGCATATGACAAAGACACCTTACAGGTAACAGCGTAAACTAGCATATGACAAAGGCACCTTACAGGTAACAGCGTTATCTAGCATATGACAAAGGCACCTTACAGGTGACAGCGTAAACTAGCATATGACAAAGGTACCTTACAGGTAACAGCGTAAACTAGCATATGACAAAGGCACCTTACAGGTAACAGCGTAAACTAGCATATGACAAAGACATCTTACAGGTAACAGCGTTAACTAGCATATGACAAAGGTACCTTACAGGTAACAGCGTTAACTAGCATATGACAAAGGCACCTTACAGGTAACAGCGTTAACTAGCATATAACAAAGGCAGCTTACAGGTAACAGCGTAAACTAGCATATGACAAAGGCGACTTACAGGTAACAGCGTAAACTAGCATATGACAAAGGTACCTTACAGGTAACAGCGTTAACTAGCATATGACAAAGACACCTTACAGGTAACAGCGTTAACTAGCATATGACAAAGGCACCTTACAGGTAACAGCGTAAACTAGCATATGACAAAGGTACCTTACAGGTAACAGCGTTAACTAGCATACGACAAAGACACCTTACAGGTAACAGCGTAAACTAGCATACGACAAAGGCACCTTACAGGTAACAGCGAAGCTAAAAAGTGAGAAACATATGTATATAATGTGTTTTTCATGGAAATGCTAACAGCCGCTTCCAAAATTTCCTAGTAGCTGAGTTACAGCCATTTTCTCTGCATTTGAGTCTCCCGCCACTCATTAACTTTGCAATATGGTTCATTGTGCTCTTAGGTCTTCAGGACGTTCATTGGCATTGTTCTCGTGCATCCTTTCTCATTTCTCATCGTGATGACGTCATTCCAATGTTGTGATAACAAAATATCTTTAAAAAACGTCTTTAATCTTATGGCCCTGAAATAAAATCCATGTTTATGTTGTTCGCGCATTTGAACTATAAAAAGGGTGATATCCACGTATTCTGACGGCTAAAGGAAGTCGGGCATCCCCCCTTTTTTTCTCATTTTACTCTTAGTCTGATGTACTTTTATCATGCACTTTTTTTATATCTCACAATGGGATCATTTGCCTATGAACGTCATAATTGCCAAAATCACTCCAATCATCTTTGACATCATGTTTTTTACTTGTGAAATCAATCAATCAATCCACCAATCAATGCTATGAGCTTGAGGTGGACACCGTGTATTATATTATGGTATTACTGCTGAATCTTTCACTCATGACAAATAATTTTTTTTGACTGTTTTCTTTTCTTGATTCATTTTTTTCAGTCTAAAGTGGACCATCTACAGAGAGACGTTACTTCTGTGAATGATTTGAAGGTACGATTTTTACTGGTTTGCAGTTGTCCCTATGGGCCACCGTACTGATGGTCTATTATAATCTATTAGGTTATTATCAGTGAATAAAAAATTCAAGTGAATAAAATTAATAATATTTTCAAACAGATGGAAATCGATCAACTGAAAAGAGAAAACAATGGTATTCAAAATTCCTATAATAAGGTGAGTTACATGAGTAATACAATTGATTCGAGTTGAGGGGTTTATTGGCTAGAAACTGAAAAATAAAAACATTTGGAATGATGACAGGACTAAACAACTAGTTATGGGGAAACAACGTTGCAACACAAGCTGAAGGATTGTTTATAAGGTCCATCGGAGATGCAATGTTGCGAAAAGACACCTTCTACATCTCGCAAAGACTGCTGCAACTTGTCTGGCAGCATTTTTATTTTCATATTTCGCTAAAGGCTACGCGCTGCAATGCTCGATGCAACTTGTGTCACAACGCCGCAGCTAGATAAGTAGCAAATGAAATTGCTCTGTGTAATCGCGCCTTACGGAAGTGCAGTCTTTAGCTCGTTTTATATTTCATAATAACCAATGAATCAATGAATGAGGTTTGTTTTCAAATGTATGTGCAGTAAAGCTTTTCTAATGTTTCAGCTGAAATGCTTCTCCCTGAAAGCCTTGACCTAGTAACTTGTATTAGGCTTACATGGAACATTTTTCTCGGCAACTGATCTCGCAACAGCGTTGCGGCACAAGTTGCAAGATTGTTGACAAGGTGCTTCGGTGCAATCGTTGCCAAAAGTAGAAACCAGTCCTGCTTTTTGCAACTCTTTACGCAGCTTGTCGCTCGCAGCAACTTGTTTTTCAAATTGCGCTGTAGGTTACACGTTGCAATGATCTATGCAACTTGTGTTGCAACGCCGTTGTGAGGCAAGTTGCAGAAAAAAATGCTCTTCCCTCCTTATATTACTATCCGCCACGATTTCGTTTCCACACTCCAAGAATACCTTGTACACGTCAATCACAATGTATATCACTCACACTGCCTATACATCTTATTTTTGCCATTTTTTAACACGGCTGTATTCTATTGATAACTAATAAGTGCCCTGACTACATTTTTAAAGGTTTCTTCAGAACTTCAGTCAAGCAGACTACAGGTTCAGTCTCTGCAGGGACAACTACGAGAGGTGAGAAATATGACACATGCATTGAAATTTCCTGTTCGTACCTGTACTGCATCATATTTATCTAACACCTATAACAGGCCTATGTAGAAAAAAAAAACGATCGAACGAACGAACACACACTTAAGAGAGAACGAATAAAAGAGTAAATGAAAAATAAAATAAACCGGAACAATTGATTGAATGAATCAATAGGCGACTTGCACTAATATCACGTGATCAAATCCGCCATTATGGCTGGCATTCTACAGGATTTTTAATATGCGATAAGGTTAAAAAGATGACGGATTTGGGTGGGTTTTTTTGGTGATAAAAGGTAAGCTAGCACGCTTAATAACGATAAAAAATTCGCCTTTTATTGCAAAAAATATATATTCGTAATAAATATCTTAAATATATCTTTGCTATTAACTCTACCAGAATAGGGAAAAACTTGTTTATTTGTTGTTGTTGTTGTTTTGTTTTTTTGTTTTTTTTGCGCTACGATGTGATGACCTACGAAGTGTTTCGCCTGATACATGACCTGAAAACATAACATATTTTTCCTATTCCTGGCAAATGAAAAGCAAAAATCTACTTAAGGTATCTATTAAAAATATATTTCTTGCAAGAAAAATGCATTTTTCGTTAGTTTTGAGGGCATAACGCCGGCAAAACCAAACTAAACAATTAACAGGTCTTCACATCTAGCTCAAAAAACTTCATATTTTCTTCTTGGCGAGTTAATAGCAAAAATCTACTTTAGATATCTACTAAGGATTTATTTCTTGCAAGAAAAGGGGATATTTATCGTTATTAAGTGCGCTAACTTACCTTTTATCACCAAAAAAAACTACCCGAAGCCGCCATCTTTTTTTAACTTCCCGCATACTACTCTTCCCAGTAGACCGAGGTAGTTGTGAATTTTTGATCGCCTACGTAGCGTCTGTTATCCGCAAGTACGTTTCAAATCGACCACGTGATGTCAATGTTGTACCACGAGGACAAGTTTTTTACAACACGTGACCACATTTCAGTCAAGTTTTAATCACGCGGGGTAAAAAAACTTGTCCTCGTGGTACAACATTGGCATCACGTGGTCAATTTGAAATGTACTTGCGGATAACATAACATACACTATGAAGGAGATTAAAAAATCACAACTACCTCGGTCTACTGGGAAGAGTAGTACCTATCCTGTAGAATGGCAGCCACAATGGCGGATTTGATCAAGTGATCTCTTAGTGCAAGTCGCCTATTGACGAACGAACGGACGTACGGAATTTATATGTTACCTGAGCTACCTATTTTACACGTTAGTTGACATTTTCGTATTTCAGCTTCAAATGCAAAGTGACAGGAAAGATGACGAGTTAAGAGCCGTGATGGAATCACGTGAAGATGCATTGAGAGAAGTTGAAAAGCTGGTTCACCACACAGAAAATATGGAGCGAAACAACAGACACAAGGTGTGCAACTGCTAACGAATGTAGGAGCTTTATCTGTCATCATTCCCTGGATTCCAGAGGATCTCTCGCTCATTTCACACTCATAATGAAAAGCACTTTAAGTATGAATCCATCGCGAACGATTGGAATCCTAAACGTAACTTAACGAAATGTGATAGCTAAGCATACTTGACATGTGCGTGACAGGACTGCCGTCCGCCATAACACCAACGATGTCAAAAATGCAGAGACATTTTGGTGTGTGCGCGCGCGCCGTTGTTTTCCGAGTAATTCCCTTATGATATCCTGTATTTATTTGGACAAATCGACGACATAGGATATAAGAGAATTTATATTGGACTCCCTGTCATTGAATTAGTGTTTGAATGGTGGATTGTGTTATCACGGTCATGTCACACACGCCTTGTGTATTTTGATGTTTTTTAGTAAAAACACATTGAATTCCTCATATGATACGGTCATCGGCATGCTCATCCATGCTAGGAATGCAGTGATACGGTGCAATCATGGTCATGGCATACGCATGCGCAACTTCAGTTTTTCATTATCATGATCACTATAGTTTGCTCTTGTCGACTATGTGTTTGACCCTCTTTTATTTTACCCGGTCTCACACCACTTTTAGCTGGCCTTAATAAGTGTTTACATTGTTTTCTACACAGATCGAGTCTATCCAAAAGTCATTCAACGAAGCACGTGACAACAACAATCGCCTGTCATCCACCATGGACAGCTTAATGGCTTCCCATAACGAGCTACAGATGACTTTAGAAAGAATGCAGACAGAACTAGGACGAAGAGACGCTGAATTACAGTCTACCATACGTGAAAAGTGAGTTAGAATCTTGTTGCTTAAAACATTAAAAAAAGAAAGCAAGAAAGTTCAACGTATAAAAAGAAGGAAACAGAAAAAGAAACAAAAGACGAGTTTCCTCGAGAACTCGACGATTTTTCTCTATTTCTCGACGAGATTTCTCTATTTCTTGAATAGAACTTGACAAGTTTTCTGTATTTATCGGCGAGAACTCCTCAAGGTTTCTCTATTTATCGACGAGAATTGTGGCGTATACACTCCATGGCTGCATACCATGGACGCACCGGGATGCATATGGTATATGTTATAACTTTGTCATCCTTCACCATCTATAACCATCCATAACCATAACTAGCCATCATTTCTCGTCGAGTTATCGTTGGGAAATCTTATAACTTGAAATAAAAATGTTTCTTCACATACATGGAATAGAACTTGTCATTAATTTACGAAACTCAATCTATGGCGTGTATAATTCGATACCTAGTATTACCATTTGAACAAGTCATTGATAACTGAAGTGCTTTTGTATAACGGTGTTCCATACTTACGCTAATACTAAAGGGCTGTTACAAGTGGGTAGTGCAGATGAGAGACTATAATTTGTCATATTCTTTCTACTGAATTATATTTTACTGTTACAAATCCCATGCCCTTTTTACTTCCAGGAACTCTGCGATAGAAATGGTGAGAAGTCTACAGAATGAACTTAGAAATCTTCAGAATAAAGTGGATGGCTTGGAAAATAACGAGACAAGAGAGGTGAATGATATTAATTTGATGACCAAGCAGTATCACATGCGTGTAGTCACCAATCCCGCTACAACACCGTTTATTGATGCTAGGCCTTGGAGACCATAAGTATCAGACCACAGTTACTTATTTTCAATCATCATCATCATCACAACAATACCACCATCATTATCAACATATTCACCATCAACATCATCGCTATCATCATCACAATCAATATTTTTAGTTATTAATGATCTATAGTTGCCTATACATATAGACAAACAATACTAAATACAATGAAGTAGAGAGAATAAGAGAAAAATATCAATGCCCTTGGCAGGATTCGAACCCACGTCTTCGATATTCTAGTCTGATGTGTTAACCACTACACTACAAGGACCAACTATGCTGGTAACGCAGCCAGAATATGAAATGTAGGGTAATCGTGAGGATCCCAGAGCGATATTTTTTCTCTATAGATAAGTTGAACACCGTAAGTATGTACGCAGATAATAGACATACTAAAGTAGTAATAAATTATGCGTTCGGTGTGTATACAATGAGGTAAATACAACTTACAAAGTATCATAAATAGCAAACTTAACAGATCTTGTTAATTAAAGAATACCTTTTTCAAAAATCACCAACATCATTATCATCATCGACAACAAACAACAGCGCGAGCGCCATTACCATCTTCGGCAACGATACCACCGGCACCATTGTCTACATAATCATCATCATCATCTTCAACAACATCACCAATATCAAGATTATCACCGACATTTTATTTTCATTTGTATCAGCTGCGACCTCTGCGTGGCGCTCTGAAAAGTGCAAAGGACGAGATTCAAGACTTGACGCAAAAACTTGAACGTGCTATGAAAACCAATAAGAAACTCCAGAGCACAGCAGAAGATCTTCAGATGGAACTGGGCAGAAAAGATGTTGATCTAGAAAAGCTTTTTAAGGAAAGGTAACTTGTAACGTTCTAATAATTTTTGCCTAATTATCTTTTTGTTTTTTGTTGTTTTTTCGCCGTATTTTTTATTTTTATTTTTTTTATCTGTTACGTCTTAGGGAGCATGGAGTTCGGGAAACACATTTTGAGGTGGCTGAGTTGCAAGAAAGACTTGCTGAGGTAGCAGATAGGGCACAGAATGATATACAGGAAGTAAAGGCAAAAAGCAAGAAAGAAACGTCAAAGGTAGATTAACTACCTACCTACCTACCTACCTACCCCTACCCACCTACCCACCTACCCACCTACCCACCTACCCACCTACCCACCTACCCACCTAGCACCTACTCACCTACACACCTACACACCTACACACCTACACACCTACACACCTACCTATCTACCTACTTACCTACACACCTACCAACCCCCCTCCCTTCCCAAACTATATAATAATTTAAGCAATTGATTGTTTGTTGTCGGTGTCTGTTTTATTGTTCTAAGGTTGAAAAATATTCTTTTGTTTTTGACTTTGTTTGTATCATTAGCTTAAACAAGAAATAGAAGAAGCTGTTGCTACGTGTTCCCAGTTGAGGAACGAAAAACACAAACTAGAAGACCGTGTTAAGGAACAAGAACAGGAATTAGAGAAAGCAAAAATTAAGTTCAGAAACATGAAACAGCAAATAAACCAAGCGAAAAAAGAGAGTAAAAGCAAGGGTAATGAAGAGGAGCTGGCCAAGACGACGATCGAGGTAGTGTGCTTTTGAGAAGTAATTGTTTACCTCTGTTTCCACTGCTACGCGCTGATCGACACAACGTCCTATAAAAGTACCTATAATATTTAACGTCATTTGTTCCTTCAGCTACGTTCAAAGTTGCACGCTACAGTGATTAGCTCAGACGGCTGCACACTAACCAAAAGGGCCACACTTGCTACCCGGTTTTTCCGCAACTATCACTTCTTTCCTAAAGGTAGTGCATAATGTTTGTTACGTATTTTTATCTTAGAATTTTAAGGCTGAAGTAAATAGGATGGAAAAAGTCAAGACGGAATACGTTCGCAAGAATAAAGAACAGGTAGTTATTTTCAAGTGGAGTCTTGTATTAGTCGCCGGTCCTAGACGTCTTTAACTTGGGCGTAATGCTTTTCGCATTTCAGACCACGTTTCATGATCCTCTTGAGAGTAAAAATTCTTCGTTTGAGTTGTATCCATAATCATGCTTCTTCTAATACACAACCCGTAAAAGCGAAATGATACTCTAGGGAATGGCATGTTGTCTGAAATGAGAAAACATTACGACCTAGCTATAAGGTCTATAAAAACCAGACTTTTCTTTGAGATATATCTCCGTTTGACTGTTATCTTTGACAACTAGATGTAATTTTTTTTTTCTGGTAGGGAATATCCTTTGCCTTTGATCTATGGATTTTGAATTCCAAACCTTTTTATTTTATTTTGTTTTCAATTTATTTAGCTTATGATTTTTTTTTTTTTTCTTTTTTTTGTTGGATTTTGGTTTCAGGCCAAAACAATAGAAGAGTTCGTCTCCAAGGTCTCAGATCTTCAGCACGAGTTGCGAGCATTAATAGATGCGCAGAAGAAAACAGTTCTGGAATGCAAGTAAGTTACAGACTTCATTCCAGTTAGATATTTCATTTTTGGGCCCTTTTTGGGACTTTGTGTTGCTGGGGAGGGTCCTAGTATTTTCATACGCGTAAGCATGTAGGTGCAGAACAAGAGGTGTGATGCTATTTGCCCTTAGTGATGGTGTTGTTACTGCCTCAGGGACCTCGGAGGGGGTTGGCAGCCTCTTAAAAAATGTCATTATCAAAAGGCACTGCAATAAATATGTGACAAATGCCCCTTAAAACACTATAAACCGCACTTCCAAAAGTTTTAAATTTTTTGCGTGGGTTTCTGGCTTCGGCGGTCGTTATCCCTACCTCCTATTCCCTGTACCTTACCGTAGATGTTACCCTATGGTTCATTAGGTGTGCTTTATAGTAATTCAAAGATGTTCCTATGTGTGACTTTATTGAATGAGTGTTATAAAAGACTGCACCCCAATCATAAGGGACTCTTGTTTAAAACGCCCGCTTTCCTTTGACTGAAAAACAATGATTAAAGGGGAACACCACCTTGAGAGAAGCGCTTGTGGAATAAAAGTTCATATTATACTCAACTTTTTCTTAAGGTATTCAGTCCCTTTCTTTCGTAGCTTTTGAGAAATCCTGCCTGAAAGTAGCGATAAATTGAATCCCAGGAGGCCGCCATCTTAAATAAGCGCTTCTCTCAAGGTGGTGTTCCCCTTTAACACTAAGTCACCATCAATGAACATAACGACTAGTTTTGGAACTAGCTTTGGAACTAGCTTGATAGATAATTTTATCCGTAAATACCAAAGATAAAAGACTGACGTTTCGGACGTTAGTCCTTCGTCGGCGTCATTCCATAGGCTCTGTAAACCAGAGTAGTGATTGCGCTGTACACACACACACACACACACACACACACACGCACGCACGCACGCACACACACACGCACGCACGCCCCGCCCGCACACGCACGCACGCACAACTGTTGTAGCATCATCTAGATATATATAAGAAGTATTTTGACTGCAATTTTATTCAGAGAAAAGGAAAAGGATCTTGATAGAGAAAGGAACCTTCGGAAAGATCTGGAGAGGCGTTTAAAGGTTCGTTCTGTAAATTTACCAGTGTCTATAGACCTAGAACCAATCTTTTAAAAAAAAAGCATCATGCATTGTATCAAGAGAATATGAACTAAGAGAAGGACTCTCCGCGCCCCATCATGTGCACACTTTGATGCTATTTTTAGAATCTATTCTAAAAATATCATCCAATGATATCATTTATTTGATCGTTTGATTTTCTGCGCGCGCTCTACGCTGTTTGCTAACGTTTTTTGTGCTTTTCTTATGTTATGTTCAAACGTAAGTAAAGAGCGTAAAGCGCGCGCAGTAAATGCGCGTGCAGAAAAGCAAATGGTTTAAAAATAGCATCAAACTGTGCACATGATGGTTACAAGGCTATATAGGGGGGATTCCTTCTCTTAGTTCATTTTCTCTTGATTGTATATATTGCATCGTGTATTTATATCTCAATCAAATTTTCCCTTCAACTCGTTAGAAAGCTCAATTGCGAGAAAAAGAAATAGATTCCGTGAGGCAAGAAACAGAACAGAAACTAGTGGACGCAAATAATGAAAGTCAACAGGTATGTATCTAAGAGGAAGAGACGAGCACTTAACCATTCCCTACTTCCATCCCTTCCCTTGGAACAGAATAGGGAAGGTAGGTAAGAAGGGATGGAGGCGGGGACATCGTCCCTCTTCCTCTCTAACAGTTCTACCAAAAACAAAGCCTTTTTTCTCCCCACTTTTTCCTATTTTGTTGTGCTACCTGAATTGCCGAATGTTTGCGCCACAACGCGTGTGCTCACCCCTTCAGCATTGATAATGAATAAATGAATGATGCAGTGAAATAAAAAGTCAAAGAATAAATGAAATGAAGTTAAGTACTAGATCTGAATAATGGAATTTAAAAATTGAAGTCACAAATAAATATATTTAACCAATCTTGCCCATCCTAGGTTACTGAGAGTCTAAAACAGGCACATAAATGGTTCAAGAATAAATTCGAAGATCTCCAAGCTGAACTTTCTCGATCCAAGTAAGAAACACCACGTGTATCATCACCACAACACTACAATAACGATGATAATAATAATAATCATCATCATCATCGTCATTATTATCATCATTATCATCAACATCGTCGTCGTCATCGTCATTTTATCAGCATCATCATTATCGTCAACGTCATTATCACCATCATCATCATCGCCAACGTCATTATATCATCATCGTTATTATCGTCATTATCATCCTCATCATCATCCTCTTTGTTATGAACAAAATAGTAGACTGTTACATGCTTTATGATTCTCTTCTTTGATATTTACACTTCTTGATAATATGCGCCTTTGTGGTGTAAACGGAGGGTAACCGCACTTATGACTCAGAAATCTGCCCACACGATGTTGGAAATACCTAAATTTTGATATTTAAATACAAATGAAATGAACAGTTATAAAGAAACATAGGTTCAAGGGCAATGAAGCTTAAAATACATTTTTGACTACCATTAAGAATGATTATGGGTCACTCGAAAGAACAGAGAATGAGTCTCTGATTAATGACTGACATGATATATAGCCAGTTGGGCCATGCCATGCCCTGCAGTTAAGTATTTATTTAGTTACCCTGGTTGTCTTTTGAAAACTATAGATTTATTTGTCATCATTGATATCATGCTGTATTGTGAACTTCAGGAAACTTCAAAACGCACTTGAAAGAGAAAACCGTGAACAGCAGAGAAAACTAAAAGACGAAAGAAAACAAGTAGACGAACAAACGGAGAAGGCCAGAGAAGTGTTAAGGGTAAGGGATGCAAATAAAATAAAAAGAAAGCTAAAAATATGTTTCTTATGATTGTCGAGAACATTAGATGTGGAGCTGAGATGTTGTTTCAATGTTTTTTCGAGCATATCACTGTTTGACTGGTGATTGGCTTAACAGATGCACTTTGTCAAGTGCGTGATCATTGTTTCTTATTATTTCTTCTCTTCTATTTAAGTCTTCACAACGTGAATGTCTTTAAAGTGCTTATTTTAGAGCTCAATGTTATATGCTGTTTGTTCATTAGTTCCTTACTTCCCTCAGTCATTCATTTTATTTGAGTTTTATCCATATTCACGTCTCCTCGTGTACAACGTGACACAAACAAAGAAATGATACTCTTGGAATGACACGTGGTCTGTAATGGGAAAACAATGTACGAATGTCTAATGATTAATCGGTTTTTTTTTTTGTATATGTAAGGCCAGTAGGATGGCTGTCAGTCAAATGAGTAGTGAAGTGGCAGAAAACTACTGGGAGACCAAGGGAATGAAGCATGCTCTACAGGCAGAAAAGGATTATAGCGATGTGACAACACTCAAACTACAGCGACTTCAGGTACGAAGGGTAATACTTTTATTCGTTTGTTTACGTTATTGCGTACTAAGCTGCAAGAAATACCGCATGAAGTGGAATACTATAATCTTGAAGAGCGCTAGTTACTCTTCCCTCCAAAATGATATATGCCAGGCGTCCCTTGTCCTTTTATGACGTCACTGCAAGAGGTCTATTTGTGGAAAGGTGACATTTTATTTCCTTTCATTTCATTTCCTTTCCTTATACAACTATTTCAAAAAGGTCGAATACTGAATGCTGCATACTGAATAGTGCATTCCAAGACCGAAGTGCATTGTGGGTCATAGTGATATTGTCTAAAGTAGGATTACTAATTATTATTCATTACAGTATATTTTTGGCATATTCCATCTTCCAACAATATACCAACTACGCGTGGTAGTTAATTCCTGTATATATATTTTCAAATTAACGACACCTACAATGCACTTCGGTGTTGGAATGCACTATTCAGTTTGCAGCATTCAGTATTCAACCTTTTTTTGAAATAGCTGTATGATATAATTGTCAATATATCGGGACAGGAACGTATGCCCCTTAACACAAATGATTATGTGAATGTGTAGTGCAACAGGGAGAACGTATAACATGGTGAATCTTGAGAAACGTATTTGTATAATTTATTTATTTATTGTTGGTGTTTATTTGGTTATATAGGATTCCACTGCCCGTCACATGGAAGACCTCGCACAAGAGGTAGACAGATTAAGGAGATCTGCAAGATAAGGTCGAATAAAGCAGGCGTACAAACGACTTCTCATGACCATCTCGTATTAAAAGAATTCGTAGAGTCCCCCGGAATAGGGTCGGGGGGATAGGGAATAAATCAGTATTTTTTACATCAAAAAATTATATATTTATTCATACATAGTCAACACTTTTCTAAGGTTCATAGAAAATACTAAAGTACGACAAAAATGTATTTTCAATTAAAAATCCATAGAAAGCTATGCCAAGCGGGTTTCTGATGTAAATTTATAACAAGATATTGTATTTATAATAAGTATGTTAAGTGTGACATAAAGTACATAAGCAAATATCTTCCAACAGTGCTTTGCGTCTCGCATTTACAATACAATGTCCAACACGCCAATTTATAACATTCCCTTTTCCGAGTCTTCTTTGTTTTCTTCTTCTTTGGGTCATACCAAGCATACCAATACCCAAATGCTTTATGGGTAATTATGACATGCTATTTAAGTAAGGATGTGTCAAAGAACTATCAATAGCGCCGCGGTATAGTAAACCGCTAGCTAGCTACTGACTTAATCCCTTAATTCAAATCAAATCCACGAGACATGCTTGGCCGAGTGAGTGGAAATTATACATACTTACAATGTTCAATGTTCTTTGGATAAAAAAGATAATTGTCAACGCCCACACAGCACTCTTGCTTCGGCTGCGTAGCGGCCTAAAAGGGATGGGGGTGGCCTAAAAAGGGTGGGTGTAGTGGGTGGGGGACAGGGGCACGGGTGATTTTTACAACACTTCTTAAACTGGTGTAAAAAGTGAGATCGAAATGTGCTCTACACTTTTAAAGTCGTTGATATGTAATACTATCAGGAGACCCGCTGAGCATCAGATGACCTGGTTCGTACATTAGATCAACTATGTAGGTCTTGGGAGGAAGGATCGGACCACCAGCCTAATAAACATCGTTACAAAATAGTTAGACTTGTGTAGCGTTTTATGCATGGTAAGGTGCACAACACACATCTAACATCAGCATGCAGCTGTATACTGAGCCTGATACCAACCCTATGCTGACCGAAGGGAATAGCTAACTCACAGATCAAACAAAAACACTTTTGGACTAATCTTAACATCATCTGGCCTGATCAACGTCAGGGCACGGAAATACGGAATACATGAAGAAATTACTACTCGAATCGAGGGAAAGACCTAACAAATGCCGAGTCCAGGAATGGAATCCAAGAGGCCTCAGAGAACCTCCGCTACTTCCTGAATATATAGTTACCTTGGAGTCTTCACAAAGCATAATTTCGTTCCAGGCCCTGTTGTATTCACCGCGGATGAGGGAACAGCTAACAGCGATACGATCAGCAAGAGCCTGAATGCAGATATTGCTATCAGATTATTATAAGTAATACCTTGGCACGAGGGAAACTAGGGATTAAATTTCCCCGAATAACGAGGGGAAATTTGTGGAACAAAACA
The DNA here is from genome assembly GCA_011057435.1 of Actinia equina. Taxonomy (NCBI): domain Eukaryota; kingdom Metazoa; phylum Cnidaria; class Anthozoa; order Actiniaria; family Actiniidae; genus Actinia; species Actinia equina. The sequence goes on from WHPX01000898.1 coordinate 498,122, forward strand.
AAAATAGAATCTAAAAATCATTGTAATTTTCAATTTATCTTATGACTGAGCATGCGCAGATTTGAGAACGCGTCCCACATGGAAACCGTGCAGTAATATCATAAGTAGGATACGTTGTGATCGATTCAGTTGCTGGGGCATTGATTTTCCCTAAGGGAGACGAGGCATTAGAACATGAGGGGAAGTTTAGAAGACAATGAAATCCATTGTCTCCTAAATTTCCCTCATGTTGTATGCGTGCTGTAAATTCGGGTTTGTAAAGCCCTCGGAAGACAAAAAGAATACGAGGTGATCATGTTATTACAAAGATAATCGACTTAAGGGCTGAGAGAGAGCCCTACAAATGGGAAGGGGTCGAAAAAATCTAAAAGAACTCCCTTGCCGGGTTACGGATCATAAACTACAACATAGTGCTGCAAGTTAGAAACGACATATTGTGTGTGCTACCTTATCCCTATTCTCAATGGTACGCGCTGATCGAGACAACAGTCGCAGCAGGGAAATAAGGCAATACACTGCCACCAATCAGAGAATAATAAGGTACCGACCGATTTATTTGATTGACGCAAGTGTATTGCCCAATTTCCCTGTCGCGACTGTTGTCTCGATCAGCGCGTAGCAATGAGAAGACTTAGCATTTTAGCTGTAACTAGATCGATATTGTACCTTGAACAATAAAGCCCTGTGGTAGAATATCCCTGTATGGATTCTACCAATTGGAATGATATTAGACTCCAGTTCAACTTTGATTTGACTAATCGGGAGCTCGTAGCTGAAGGATGAGAGTGCATCACGCTCTACTGGACCACCCATCTTATCACTGACAAACCTGGGAGAAAAAAATAATTTTCCTATCAGCAAGAAACGTTCAAAAAAGATTGATCTAAATACAATGACTGGGCGTAGAACTGTAGTGGTAGAACTTTTTACTTCAAGTACAGGGTTCTTGCTACTTCTTGAAATCCTTGAAAAGTCCTTGAATTGAAAACACGTTTTTAAGAGCGCTTGAAAAGCCCTTGAAAATAGGGGAAACGCCAAAACTCCTGGAGTAATTTAATGCAAACTTTATGTTATTTCTAACTTACCTTTTAAAACAAATATCGATAAAAATTGATTGAGAGTTTCTGGTTGCTTGTTTACTGGTTGGTTGCGTGTAATGCTCGTTTTTTATCTAATAAGCAAGTGGCCCCAGCTGAATTAGCTGCACTTTATCATTGAATCAATTTTAAAAACCACATTCTAATACAAAAAACGTTGTCCTTGAAAAACGAATTTTTGTGCTTGAAAAGTGCTTAAAAAGTCCTTGAATTTTGTAACGAGAATGTAGCACGAACCCTGCAAGTAAACGTCCTTTTCCAAAGTCCTAAAGGAAGATTGGAGATGAACTCGTATTGCAAAGAATTGTGAGAAAAGATTTAGGCTTCTTCCCCATTCCCCAACAATCTTAATCTTAAGTCTTCAAGGCGCCGAATAGACCTTATTCATGGTGTGACAATGTTTTCCCAATTCAGCGTGACAAACCTCCACAGGATTCACTCTCTTTTGTTGTTACTCTTGAAAAATTCATGAGTATCCCAAAGTATAGAAAAGGAATAACGATGATAAGACTCGACCCACCTCGCAAGTGCAACAATTTGCTCGTGCGAACTGAGCAAAGGCTGTATAGTTGATTTAATCTCTTCAATGTATTCAAAGAAGGCAGGATCTGTTGGAGCTGTCCAGGTTGATGGTGCTTCTTGAGGTTCTTGTGGCTCAGGTGGAGGAGCTTCTTCCTCTTTTGCTTTCTGTTCTTCTCGCTCACGCATCAACCGACTCTTACTTCAAGAAAGAATAATTCAATAATCCTGAGCTTGCCGGCCCATCGATATACCTATTTGCTGTGCGGACACACTAACCGAGACCATTTGAACAAAATTTAAAGTAAAGCTAAACTTTAGCTCATCACTGACAGAACGAAACACCATTATAAATTTTACCTTAGTCACAATATTTCATTCATGTACATTCCCGCCGTTATTGTTAACATCTAAGTTTCTTTCTCAGATATCATCGTTTTGTTTCTGACCCCTGATTGGTTCAAGTTTGACTTAAGTTTGATTCATTTGTTTTCACTCAATATCGTGATTGGTTAACTATCTTCTTTGGCCTCGGTTAGTGTGTCCGCAGAGAAAGAAATATATAACAGATTTCCCCCACAGAATTGGCAAAACCACGAAAAAAGGTTTACCATACAGCCCCTAGGGTATAGAATGTAATAAAATAATATATATCTATAAACCAAATCTATACCTTATCAATTAACATAACCGGGGGTTAACTCTTACCTTTTAAGGTTAAATTTGCTTCCCTTGGAGCCTGGCTTGTCAGGACTTGGTTTCTCAGGTTCCTTGACGACAAGAATAGGTGAAGAAACTTCCCTGGATAAACAAGACAAAAAAAAAAAAAAAAACGATCTCATTGTATCACCAATTCTCCTCTGTCATTCTCACACATGAACCCCATCTACATACCTCTGTTGTTCCTTGGAGTTGATCAGGAGTATCGGTCGGTGTTCGTTCAATGGTTCTTTTGATAGTTCTTCGAGGGTAAGAAATTTGGCACCAACTTTCATCTGCCAATCACAATAAATGAATGAATGAATGAATGAATGAATGAATGAATGAATGAATGAATGAATGAATGAATGAATGAATGAATGAATGAATGAATGAACAGTCCCATCATGCATTGCAATCCCAACTTCACCCAATTTCCCCCTCAACCTCGGAATGGGTAGAAGTAATCAATAAATACTTTAACATTTCGTATTTGTGTTTTTCCATTGAAGTGGTCCGTTTCCAATCAAGAATGCCACGTTCATTACAAAACACTTGGATGGTCTATTATAAATCAAGGGATCGGCGATTGGAAGGTAAGTATTAAATAAAGGAGATGCGTGTTAGTTCCGGTTAGCCAAACAATCTGGGCGTGGGGATAGGATTTTTTCTGCCCGACCATGAAAAGGGTTTACATGGCACCCTCTCATACCTTACATACAAACATCCCCGCCCTATCAAGCGAAGGCCCTCTAAAGGTCATCTTAATCTTACCGGTCCGACATCGTAAAATCCGTCCTGGATGATGTTGCTTGGACTAAGAGATCCTGTAGTAGCGTACTTTGCTGGTAAATTACTGTCAAGCAAACATTCCATGGCAACTGAAGCAAACCCAGACTGGCGAGTCGTAGACAAGGAGATTTCTCTTAGAACATCAAGACCACTGGGAAAAAATAAAATTTATGGTTAAATCCATTGCATCTTGTTATTCAATTGTACACCTTTCGTGGTATACAACCCCCTGAGGTACCGTTGCTATGTACCATAGGCTCAACAAATTAGCTGTAATATCTCAGAAGTTAAAACTCTAATGGTGGGAAATTTATTAAAATTGTTTTAATTAATTACAGTCCTGTACAAATAAAATATATACTTGCAGCAATCCTTGAGGTACTAACAAATATTGTGTACAGAATTCATATAAATACATGAAAATCCGGATCTACTTCTAAATGGACTGTTAAGTAGTTTACGGGACAAAACCTAAAAAAACCGCTGGAAAACTGCTCCATCAATGTTTGGTGAAGCTGAAGTGGAAGGAAGTTATTTTGCACAGGCCTTACCCAAGTTGACAGATCTCTGTGGCAGTAGGCAGGTCGTTAGCACACTGTAATATTGCCCAGGATGAACTTCGTCTTACTTCATCATTATTGGACTGTAGTAACTCAACAAGTCGAGGAAGCCCTCCTTCTGCTCTGAACTAATAATAAAAATATAAGTTGACATGAGTACTAGCATACTTCATACTTTAACTTTTATAACGTGACACAGGCGGAAAGTCAGCATACTTCAACAGATCTCAACCATTAACTTTTATAACGTGACACAGGCGGAAAGTCAGCATACTTCAACAGATCTCAACCATTAACTTTTATAACGTGACACAGGCGGAAAGTCAGCATACTTCAACAGATCTCAACCATTAACTTTTATAACGTGACACAGGCGGAAAGTCAGCATACTTCAACAGATCTCAACCATTAACTTTTATAACGTGACACAGGCGGAAAGTCAGCATACTTCAACAGATCTCAACCATTAACTTTTATAACGTGACACAGGCGGAAAGTCAGCATACTTCAACAGATCTCAACCATTAACTTTTATAACGTGACACAGGCGGAAAGTCAGCATACTTCAACAGATCTCAACCATTAACTTTTATAACGTGACACAGGCGGAAAGTCAGCAAACGAGGGTAGAAGGGATTGGGTAAAGTGATCTTTTTTTTTTTGTTTCCATATATATGTATTTCTTTCGTTCGTTCCTTTCTTCCTTCCATCATCTCTGTCTTTCTTTGATCTCTTTCCTTTCCTTTCGAATAGACCTCCTTGGCTCTGGAGCGCTCGAGCGTAATGTTGTCCCATTTCAGACCACGTGTCATTCCCTTAAGAATAATATTATTGTTTGAGTTGTATCCATATTCATGTGTTTTTTCATGCACAACCGAGCGCAAACCTTAAACAAAGACATGATACTCTAGGGAATGACACGTGGTCTGAAATGAGAAAATATTACGTCAGAGCCAAGGAGGTCTATTCCTTTCCTTGTCATTCATAAACTTTGTTGTTTTGACTTAATAAATCCTACAACTTTGTTTCTAGTAGTTACCTCATTTCTTGAATCAGCATCGCCAACAAATGCCGCCACGGTAACGGCTATTTTACTTTGTACAACAGCAGCGCTATAACATAACGAGGCATTTAAGATGTGATTCTGAAACCGTCGACGACTCGCATCCTCAAATGCGTCATGAAGTCACTTGAAGTGTTCATCGAATCTTCCTTAAATAATGTTTTTAGGGGTGATACGCAGTCAAAAAAAGCTAGTATAAATCATGAATTGTGGGATTGCAGTTGGATGACGTTATTTAGTGACTCACTGTCTACCCTGACAGATAATACTAATGAGGGAATTTAAAAAAAAGCCTAACACTAAGAGTTGACAGTGATGTCTTACTTTGATTGTAGGGCTTGTACCAGAGCAGGCACAACGCCCCGCTGCTGAACTTCAAATCTCAAGGACTCTGATGAATAAAATCAAAATATGTGTTATAAGTCTATATTAACAAAAAAAGTGGAATTTATTATCGTACTTTCCTGGTACCTCTGCAGCAAAAATAATTAAGAAATGAGCTAAAAAGCAGTTGTTTTATGACACTATGCGCGTATGGCCGCAAACGCCACATACTGTGGGATTGTAATTAGCTATTTTTTTTCTCGCGCAATATGATTGGTCTTTCAGTGCCGTGACCTTGGCGTGGCAACCTCCACACTGTGTTCATGCCGTGTTCATTTAACATATTTATTTGGTTTCCTGAGAAATGTTCATAGAGTATGGGAAAATATAATCCCACAATGGACATTTTATTATTATAGGGAATTCTGATTGGTCCACTCACCATCAGAAGCCAGGTTAGTGAGGCACACTGCAGCATTTGATTGGATGAGTGATTTAGGGTCCGTGAGCATCGCGATCAGAGGTTCTATGCCACCCTTTTCGACAACACCACTGTCATGAAGGCAAAAATATAGTTATTTATCATATGATCCGTATCTTGTGGAACGTCCTTGTGGAACGTCTGGCTATGCAGGCTAGTACAGCCAAATGCTCGAAACCAGCGACCGTATTATTTTTCAAAATGGTTCAATACGATGGGGCAAGCTTGAGGAGCAAATCTGTTGCAGAATCGTGTTGAGTAAGCTCCCTCGTGTGTACCGGCCTTTTGATATGAGGGAGCAAAAAATGGGAACAAAAGTTTTGTTGCGCAGCATTTTTTCCCGCGTGAAATCGTTGGTACAGACTATGGAGCTTTGATCTGGGAGCGTGTTGCGGGAGCGTGTTGCAGGAGCAAGCTCCCTCGTGTGTGCCGGCCTTTAAACATGTAGCTATGTCAGAGAGCTGCAATAATTGAATAGATAAATACAGCACATAAGTATTAATACTGAGATCAAAAAACCTGCAGTTTGGTGGGTTTGAGGTGGTGAGATTTGCCAGAGCAAGAGTACCAGCTTCTCGTACATCCGGGTATTCACTGTTAAGCAAGTTGATGATTGGTTGGATACCTTCTAGAATAAATTGCATGTATACACACACGATTACTTTGCAAGATTGGACAAGATTGATAATGACATCGTAAACTGGCAACACCGATATAACGTAGACCAGAAATTTCAACGTAACCATAGATCATTCCACTGATGTGCCGGCCATCTTAAATTAAGGGATGTCAATGTGGCAAGCATAAAAAATATATAAAGCATAGAGGGGTCTTTTCAAATAATACCATGATCACCTCGGGATCTATTGTTTTTGGAAGGATGTTTAATGACAAACATCCCTCCTTTATAAATAGCATGAGGGAAAATTAGTTCTAATACTCCCTCATTAATTATGGATTATGGAGTATTAGTAATCAAAAAAGTATTGGCCCATGGCTGAATAGCACTCTTATAGCGTCTTACCTAGTTTACCAATGGTGTCTCTACTACTGAGGTTTTCTGACATGACAGCCAAGGCCATGGCAAGGGATGTTTGTATTCCAGGATTCTATAGTTACAATTGTATATATAAAAATTTTATTTTTGATAGATTTAATTTGACACGAGTTTAGTATGCATGGGAAGAATGCGTAAGGACAAAGCGCATTCCTACTCAACCGAGCATGCAAAGTTCAAGACCAAACTCTGATGACTGCAGCTAAAAGAGAGTAGATATATAACGAACAACTTACATCAGTAGGCAGTAGGGCAATTAAAGTCTTTTCACATTCTTGTTCATGAAGGATTTTCCTGTTTTCAACTGAAATAATGATTATGAAACCATGTAAAAAAACGTTGAATAGGTGGGGAAATACGCTATTTTGTAGTTTTGTAGCGCATCAACAATCAACGATAGCATTTCTTTTTTTCTTTCTTTTTTTCCTTCTCTATTTTTGTTTCTTCCGGTAGAGGGGGAAGGGGGGGGGGGGGGGAGGGGGGGGGGGGGGGAAGGTGGAGGGAGGCATATAGTAAGACTGGGCATACTAGATTCTTGACTCACCATTTTTAGCTGCCAGAGCAATAGCTTTAGCCTGTAAAAAAAGAGCATTAATTAACGGTAAGTAAAAACCCTTATTATCTGATTAGATCCTCGGCATGTCGGCGTGCAAGGCTAATAATGTCAAAATATTTAACATTGACCTGAAGGTTCGAGCACAGGGGACAGAAGTTTTGTGCAAGGAACTAGAATCATTTGGTGCCTCTCAACCCTAGTAAGCGACTCCGATTCCATCCATAATGTGAACACGAAGTCATGTTCACAGTTAATGAAAAAAGATTCTTCCGTGTACCGCTGAACGGAATTGTTCAAAGTGCAAATAGTCTTCCTACATTCATAGTTTTTCTTGCTGGAACAGTTGCTACCTCTTAAAATCTTCGAACATTTTGTCGCGATCATTCGTTGCACATTAGTCTCCAACAACGATGCAAGAGTCGATCGTGTAGTCGAGACTTGAAGCTGCACAATAGTAGCAACAGTAGTGATAATATCAAGGAGCAGAAAACAACATCCATAAACAGAAGACGCATTGTCTTGTGACTGAATCAAGCAGAACAATTAGATGAACAAGACACTTACCGCATGTTGTTGTACTTCAGGGATCTGCGACTCAGCTACAAATGCTAGGAACTTTTGTAAGGCTCCAGACGTCTGGATGACCTGCAAAATAGTTGTGTTACAATCAATCTTGGGCAATAAGGGCAAGAGAAAGTATTGGTATTTCTAAGTTGAGAACTAATAGAAAGCGTTGGTATTCAATTGACATGTCATCGCATCACTCCCCATTAAGGTCCCAACCCCTTCCTAAAAAAATGGTACAATAAAGACCTTGTGATGGCAGCCATAACAGGAGGTAAAGACAAGTCTGGTCTAAACTGATTTAAATTTTTTTAATCATTTTCCCAGAGGAAGCGACTTTACTGATATGCCTACTGTCAAGGCTCGTGATGGTACAAAGTTTCTCATTAGCCACAGACTTTTATTAAGGACAAAAGATCCCGGCATCAGATTTGAATAAACTTTTGCATAATGCAATTTGATTTTTGTTTTGGTTGTCAAAACATAAGGATGACGTAATCACGATGAGCGCGAGCGTGCTTTATTTATGCGTAGATAGGATGCGTGCGAACGAGGCCTATGAACGTCTTTAAGGGCGCGATTACATGGAGAAATTTTCTCTGCACCGTGCATAAACACTCTTGCAGCTTGTGCAGTAATGCTGTGGCGAGTCAAGTTGCAGCAATTGTTGCAAAAAGTAGAATTCGATTCTACTTTTGGCAACGATTGCGTCTCCGTTGCACATTGTAAACACTCTCGTAACTCACGCCTTTCCTAGACAAATTGCAGGCAGAGAAAATTGCTCCGTGTAACCGCGCCTTAAGCGTTATCCTCGCAAAAGAAAAAAAAAGGAGAAGAAATAAGGCACAACAACAACAAACAAACAAACAAAATAAAAAAAAGACGATCAATGAAGGCTTTTGACATAGTCACTTGGGTTAAAACGATAAATTGAAATGCAGCTAAAGCCTAGCTCAGTTCTTCAGTAACCCCCTCCCGAGAAAAAAGCCATGATAGTTATGCACACTTTAAGAATGAATAACTAGATAGTATAATAAAGTGGTTTTCAATACACGGAATACAAACCTGCATGCTTTCTACGTCTTGTAAGCAGTTAGTCAGCACTTGTAAGGCATGGACGTGAAGATCATCGAACTCCTAAAACAGATATTTGATTACGATAACTGGCAACTTGTGGGTGTCCTTTTTCGACCAAAATCAGTATACTATTAAAATAAAATAACATTAAATAAATAATAAATCTAGATTACCTTATTTCCCACGAAGTCCACTAGTTTTTCAAGTCCCTCAAGCTCTCGAAGAGCGCTCCTATTCTCAGCTGAGAAGAAAATAAAGCAATTGGAATAAACGAAATTTCCAGATAACGGTGGTAATACAGGTGATACTGCAAAGCAGGAAGATAGTACTTGTTTTTATTACACATTTAGGGTCGATATCCGTGTAATAAAGCCGTGAATAAAAAATATATCAGTGAAGTGATACTATATCACTTCACGGTAAACTGGGAACTGGAATGTTATGAGGAAAAAGATCTTTGACATGTGTTTATTGATGAATCAATAATGATTAATTGTCAAAGAAATTCCCTGACAATTGATTTCATTCGTTAGACCCTTGAACCTCATTCCCCGCATCCATTTAGCCTCTTTAAGGGACATAAAGGGCTTTAGATACTGTCTTTGTCTTTGAAAACGGCATATTCCACTTCTAGTCCACAACAAAGGGACGGAGGAGGGGATTTAAGAATGATTACAGCGTTCTTTTACCTTCCAAAGTGATTTGTGTCAAACTTTCTAAAGCCAGTTGCTGTATGATGGCATACTCTGAACTTAACATGATAAGCAATGGAGGTATCCCTAAAACAAAATGCAAAGCAGAATGCAAGGTTACTCAACTTTCAGACTATGAGTAGCAAAAAGTAATGACCCTTCTGTTTTTGATAATGTTAAAACTTGCATACAAAATACCAGACTCGTACCTAGTCATCACTCACACTTTTTTAATGCGCAGGGTGGCTTTTTTTTCTTCCTTCCCTTGATGCACCGCGAACTCACTAAATCCTTCCCATCAACCACGGCGTGTGATCAATAAGACAAAAGAAGCGACTGAGACGAGTCTGGCAAAATACCGTATCCATTACGTTTTACAGGACGGTTTATCTTACTGCAAAACTTTCGGCCATTGAATGTTAAAAATAGTTTATACTTTTAAAAACGTAATTCAGTGTATCGTAAATGTTCTATAATAAGGCAATAAAATAACTTACTAAACCTTGTCTTTTCTCATTCCTTTTCCCATTCCAATTCCCTACAGTTCCCAATTCTTTTATAAAAATTTTCCCTCCATCCCCTGCTCTTCTTCCCCTCCCAATGTCCTCTTCCTCCTTTAAATCAACCCTCTCTTAATAAAAACACGTTAGCATTTCCCTCACCATTGAGTTCCCTGATTGCAGACCTGCTGTGGTAGTCTTGGACAAGGTGACAAATAGATTCAACAGAATTTTTCTGCAGAACAAATTTAAAAAAAAACATGACTCAATAAGATTTAAAATGCCAAAACGATGACATGGCTTGGAAAAAATTGATAGCAGGGTTTAAGAATAATTGCAGTAAATTGTACTATTATATAATATCCAGTTACCTGTACATCACAGTCAGGTGATGAAAGAAGTTTGATAAGAGGTTCCAATCCACCCTGCTCAAATATCTCTATTTTGCTAGAGAAATCAGCTGAAAGAGAAGACGGTAATGAGCTCCTGATGATAATTCTGTTCTTGCACACTGTCAGTTAACCGTGATTAATTATTTACACTGAAAGAAAATTCATACACTCAGACAGTACAGCGTTGCACTTTGATCAACAATAGAATTCAAATCAGAGTTAGTACTTACCTGACATGTTAGCAAGAGCTAGACTTGCAAATTCATGACAAAGAACATCCTCTATACATAGCAAGAATACACATATTCTGTTATTTTTCAGAATTCAGGTTCACTCAAACAGGGTGATTTTTTTATCAAGGTTGTGTTTAGTGCCATCCTGCATATGTCCTTCCCATCCAATGTTACTGATCTATCAGGTTGAATCCATCCCTCCATCCACCCTACCACCTAGCCATCCATCCCATCTAATCCATTTTGATTTTGTATATAATATATCCTGTCCATTATCTCTCTATCTACCTTGTCAATCTATCCTGTATTTCTCCAGTCATCACCTTGCCTATCCACTAATTATATCTATTATTAATAATATAATTTTATCTATTATAAAATCCATCCATCCATATCTAGGCATCCATTCACTCATTATATGATTCATTCATTCATTAACTCACTTACACATTACCTTCGGGTCCAAGGAGAGAAACAAGAGAGGAGACACTTGACATTTTTCTCAGTTCTCTGTGAATAGTCACTAAAATGAAATGAAATTGTAATGAGCAAATTCGATAATATATATATATTTCAATAGCAAGAGCATTTGCATGGTGACCCAGGGGGTGTACTCGGGTAGGTAACATGACTGGAGCGGTCCGACAGAGCTTCATATTGCAACCCCCCAAAAATACTCAAACCTGAAATTTTACACCTAAAAAATACATGGCATATCAGTATGTTTCTTTACAGAACTCGCTCATGCCTTGCTGAAAAAAAATCAAACTAATAATTTTCTGATAGAAAGATCGAACTCGAGGGTTTGACGACTCAAAAAAATATGGGTTTCATTTCAAGAACTAAACAAATATGTGGTTGGTCTCTTGACCCAAAAAAATTCTGGCAAAGAAAATTGTCAAACAAAAAAACATATGTTGGACCTCCCCTTCTTGTTACCCACCCAAGTACATGCCCTGGGCATAATGGTATCATTTGACTCCCACTACCAAGATGCTTCATGAATTTTCTTTCTCTTTTATGATGCTAATTAACTGAACAAAAGAAAGTGTGCAAGGAAGTCTGGTAGTAGAGGTAGATGACATCTTGCAAACATCCTATCATTGATTTTTTTTCTTGATGCTCAAAGATCCCAAGTAGTGCTGATATAACAAAATAGTGGTCAGATTTTCTTTAAAGCAATTTAATATTTTAGTGTGTTTACCATTATGAGATAAAGTCCCAAGACACATTGCAGCATTTCTTTTGACCACTTTATCCTCAGAACCAATCAGACGTAAGAGTGGGTCAAGTGAACCAAGTGTCATTAGCAGTTGTCTGTTTTCATCACCTGTGCATTAAATGCCAAGACAAGCTAAAGTTACCTGCAAATTATAGTTATCATAATCTTCAAAAGCACACTGTGGTAATATTCATGCCTGGCAGTAAAATAAATTGTAATAAAGCGCGCATGTTACTTGTGCCAGAACAAAATTACATAACAGGACAACCATTCACAGCATGAGAGTAAGATAACAGTTATTTTGTAATGAAATAAATATTTTATACCAATCCAGCGATCAAAAAAAAAAAAAATAGAAAAGAAGACTCTGTCAGCAGGAAATTAGGAAATGAGAAAATGAAACAAGTTATATTTGAGAATAGCGATAATTACCATTATTTCTGCTAAAACAACAAAGTGTTAGTTAAGTGATAGGAAAGTATTTTTTAAGACTTACATTTTTGAGAAAATTTATACAAGGCTTCACAGGCAAGTTGTTGTATATTTTCTTCAGGGGAGTCAAGCATCAACACAACTGTGTGAGGCTTTTTGCTTACAAGTTCCAGCGCATCAAACTTTAAAAAAAATAAAAATATGAATTGAAATGTGGTACTGATTTATAGTACATGCATATATGGCATAACAATATGCTAACAGTAAGTATAAAAATGGCAGCCCATGTCTTCGCCCTGATTGTTCGCAATTTATTTTATGGTATGGTAAGATGTGCTAAGACCACAAATTTGCTGATTATGCCCTGCTCATAGGAAAACTGCTCTAAAACTGTAATACTTTGTAAAAAAAAAGAAATTTCTACTGTAAACCTTTACTTGAATCTTAATATCAATAATACTGTAATTGAATGTTTTTGAAAAATTGGTTTAGGTAGATAGAAAAGAGCAGGTAATTTATGTTATACATGATCCACTCTAGTTTACTGCAAAATAGGAAGTCTTTTAGCATCATTAGAGGCTAATATAAACTCAAACCATCCTCAATTCTCTAGTAAAGTGAGTGAGTTTCTTAATGACAAATTACCATGCATTCTCCTTTCGGACTACCAGAAGAGAACAGTTTACATATGGACATTGTGGAATCAAATCTCTTAAACAAGTCCAACAACGTTTTCTCTCTTCTCATAATATCAACCATTTATCGATAATTGTTTGTTATTTATTAAATGATCTAATTACTCATTTAGCTTAAGTGGTCTGCACAGTAATTATTTTTGAACTAGCTGAAAGACTCTGGCCTTAAACTCGAAAGAATCGCATATAGATGGAATCTTAAAACATTGATAAATGGAAAAGCTTAATAATAGTTTATTTAAGCATAAAAATTAAATGAATATGGAAACTAGACAGGAAAATGAGCCATAAAACTTTCATTCATAGCTGCAACCGCTCCATGTTTACGTTAAAATTTCATGATAAAATGACCAATTTACCTCGTCTTTTGGAGGAGCTTCAGGCTCTTTCGTCTTCTTCTTCCCCATTTTGAACCTTTTTCTGTGTCTTAAGTCTTTTCAAAGACTTACAAAGGGTTTAGGAAGCTGGAAAAAGCTATTTTTTTTCTTAAAAATACCAATCACTATCTTCTGTATTTGGCAGCCATTTTGAAAACTTTCATTACCATGACAACGATCAGGACTGAGTTTGGGTTTCTACCACAGGAAACCCATTAATATGCGCTAGCGAGCCGACCTCATCAGCGGCTTATAGCATAAAACACCTGAGGATAGGTCCTAAACCGTCAAATGTAGGAAATGGAAGGCTTCCGATCCGTTACTGGAATTGCAAGCAAGATATTTTGGGACGGGTGAAAGGAAATTGCAGAAAAGTAAGGGAGTTAGAGGATGGAAAAGAAATAAAAGCAAAAAAAAAAACATCAAAAGGAAAAAATAGGCGCTCAATAAGCGCATGTGGCTACTGCCATAAGAAATTATTGTTATACAGGAAAGGAATGGACTTTGGTAGCTGACTATTGAGATATATGAAGGAATATAGGTAATTGAACATTAAATGTTGATATTGATTAATTTTGGCTTCCTTTGTTATGCCGATTCATTTTGTGCAACTGTTGCGTGATACCCTGCGAGCAGAGGTTTTTTTTTTCTGACCCTCCGTGGAGCTGGATGTCGGGAAGAAAAAATACGGAGGGTCAGAAAAAAACCTCTGCTCGCAGGGTAGTTGTGTGACTAAAACCAAACGGCGATCATATTTTGAGGAACGTTTTCCTCGTTTTCTCAATGAAAAAGCCACAATGTTCTTCCAGAACTTTGAACTATTTTGAACTTTTTATTTATTAACACACATTAATAGAAATAAAAGAATTAGTACAAGGATATAATTATGGAAATTATAAGAGCCAATGATTTACAATTGAAATATAACAACAACAACAACAACAACAAAAAAGAATAAGAGAAAGAGTGTGTGGTTGTCGAAGGAGTAAAATACTTTCTAGTCGACAGCCACTTACTGTGGTTGATTATGATAACATATTTTGACCAAGAGCCGATTCAGAAATATATATATTTAGGCACTGCCTAAAAGCGGAGCTCCCGATACGGAAGTCACAGGGAGAACAATTTGAATGAAACTGAAAGTTAAAAAAAAGATAGGGGGAAAAAAATCTTCAATTATTTTTTATTCGAGATGAAGATAATTTCTCCCATAATAAAAACCATGCAGTGAAATCGAATCGAATGCATTACATTGCTTTTTTTTTTTACGTACTCTCCCACTTTAGGAATTTTGTACAGAACTCACCACCTCCAGGGGCTAGTTTTGCTCTTGGAAGATTTTTCGACAAACTTTTCCAAAAAAACCGACATTTTTAGGCTTTGAATCTCTTTTACTTAAAAAAAAGCGAAAGATAACTACAGATAATCCAATACAATATCAAGTTTAGTGAAATTTACCTCGGATGTCTTTCATTGAAATTGAAATTAAGACCAAAAAACAGACTTGAAAACTGGTTAAGGGTGAGCAAAATATAAGTTTACTTTAATAATTACGTCTTTTACAGAACGAGACGTTTAACATTCAGTTAAACTTGACAAGAACAACTGAGACAAAATAGAAAAAAAAGGCAATGCAAAATGACGAATTTATATGTCAGTAAATTGGCGTTTGTAAATGTTTTTGAATATTTTTTACGGCTTTTTAAAGTGAAATTCTAGGTATTTCTATAACAACTTCTCTCAACAACACAAATTTAAGCTCATTTTTATAATCAGACTTGCTCGAATAGCTTAATAAACAGTTGAATATTTGGTGTAAATTTATATTTCATTCAATACTTAAATAAATTATTTGTAGAAATAAAATTATTAAATTAAAATCTTCGTTGTTTTGAAGATGGGACCCCGCGATAGGAGGCGAATCTTTCTTGAACGAAAAACATACTAGTTGGTTAAAAACAACGTTTTACAACGTTAACCGAATTGCTAAAGATTTACAAAGCTAAATAAAGGACGAATATTTGTTGTAATATGCTCTTCATGTTATATTAACTCCAACATTAAAATAAATTAAGCTTATCTACAGAAATATTAAAAGTTTTGAGGGAAAGTCTTTGATTTGTCGATTCGTCGAGAAAAAATTAAATGCTTGTCAAAAAATAATAAACGACTGTTTGCTAAACCACACACCTGAATTCTTGGAGAACACTTCTTAATCCATCTTTGAATACATGAAAGTTTTTTGAATTGTCTTTGGTCTATAACTTGCCCTAAAGCGATTTTTTTTCTGTGCATTTGAGAGTCGCCTTAGCTAGTAGTTTTGTTTCAAATTCCTTTGTCTTTCACGCTCATTTTCTCTTTGTTCATTCGTGAAGTTGTGACTCAAATTTCTTTGTATTTCACGTTCATTTTGTCTTTGTTCATCCATCAAGTTTGGCCTCATATTCCTTTTTCTTTCACGACCATGTTCAAAATTTAACCAGCCAATCGGAATGCTTGTGTACACGCCCGGACGGACGGACCCATGAAAAATTAAACTCGATAGTTTACCATTTTTTCTTAGGTATGGTGCTCCGCTACTATTGTATTTGCTTAAGAAGAAGATGTATTTTTAATTTTTTTTTCAAAAGAGATAGAGAATTGATCTCTTTTATCGTAATGGGAGCAGACTTAGATAATTTTTCCCTTGAGGTCTCTACTACGTCATATGTGATTCTGTTTTGGCGATTTAAACAGGTATATAAGTTATGAAAAAATGCTTTGTTTATTTACTTATATCACGTGACATTCATAGTAGGCTCTAAAAACGACAAGGCATAAAATACAACAGTGCAAAGTACTATAATTTGGTAAAAATATTAAGAGATACTATCAATCTCACTATGGGGCTGAATTATCCTCCAAAGAAGAGGATTAATTATTCTCCAAAGAAGCTCTCAATTATCATTCGAAGAGGCTGGCTCAGTTATAGTCCAAAGTGGCTGATATTTTTTAATCTGCATTTTTTTATCTGAGGTCAGCCATTGGACAAACATCGGCCTAAAATTTGACTAACACCTACAAAACCTTTCACTTTGCCGTATAGAAATACCAAATAAAAGCGGTGATAAATAATATGGTCGACTTTTATGAAAACAAGGCTTACTTAGCATAGTGGCTTCGCCTCTCTAGGAGGCAGTAGCCACAAAAAGACCATCGACAAAGATTCAGATCCAGATTTAGAGTTAATTTACTTCTTATTCCCCCTTTTCTCCCAGCCGCTTTCAAGGGAGCACGGCACACTGTTATTTGCAATTTAATCATTTCAATGATTCCAGTGACAGAAGATTGAACTAAAGTGTATGCAACGCGCATGGCGTGAGAGCCAATTCAAAAAGATACTCTGAAAAGGCATTGCAGAATATTATCTTTGTATTTTTTCAGGTTTAGCCTGAAACCACAAGATTAACCGAAACTAGTTACAAATAATAAGCAATTGTAATATATTGAAATATAAACCTTCGCTTCCCTTCTACTATTCCCTTCTTGATTTGACCCTCGACGTTATAGCCAGCAAATTGTTTACACGTTCGAGTGCATCCATGTTGCCTACTGCACATTTTTTAACGCGCTTCAGGCTGCGTAGCTATCGTGGGGAGGGAAACGTTACGTGTCAGACACTATGAAGGTCTGCCGGCGTAGGAGACTACACGCTGCTTCGCATCAAGAACCGGCACTTGTCTGTAGCTCTTTCTCTTCTTTTAAATTAAACTTTTAAATTAAAAGTAGCATATCCACGTATGTATAACTTGAATAAAGATATAGATTTCTACATCATGTCGTCATTGATCCAAAACTTGGGTATATAACGATGTTTTTCATACTCGGAACCGTTATCACCATTGTTTTACTTAAAACTATAAGACCGATAAGGTGTATATCCACGAGTTAGTCGTCTCATTAGCATCATAGTAAACGTTTCATTCGAATCCTAGAACTCAATCGTTTTCGTTTTTACTGGCCCTGTTAGGTCTTTAGCATTTTGGACACTAAAAGTGAAGATCACAGATTATTTGTTTTGCTTTCAAAATTTAATAAACTGTCTTTTACAGTGATGGACGCGCCTATCCGTGGCCACCGAACATTATCTTACTAGTGAGTTGCTAGAACTATTTGTGAAGATGAAGACGGATTATTTGTGTTGCTTTTGGAAATTACAGATTATTTTAGGTAGATGTAGTAAAAATTGGGATACAAGTTATTTCCAAAATATTACTAGGAGTTGGTATAAATTGGTCCTCTCCTCCCCCCCCCCCCCCCCCCACCCCCCACACCCCCTTCCCCTACCCCAACCCCTTCTAAACCCCCACCAATAAAAAAGCCTCTCCTAACTAGCTCTATCTTCTTATTGGTAGGCTTATTTCTAACTAAAAACCGGCAGGCATTTGCTGTTATGTGAACAGAATTGCACCAAAGTCATCAGTATCAACTAAAATCTACGCGTGGAAAGACAGAGTGTTATTTGGGAAAGGTTAGTGTACAATTGAATTTGATCAATCACAACTTTTTAAAACCTCCTTTTTTTCTGGATGACCATGCAGAACACTTTTCGGTCTCTTCAGTAGGATTCTATCAAAACCAAATGTCGCTTTTGTATATCTTGTGGTATTGGTTTTTACCTCTAGCTTTTATAAGTTTCCTCTCACGTGTTTGTGCCTGTGTGTGTGATTCAGTCTATGCTAGTCATGAATATCTTTAAGAAATAGAAACCAGATTTCCATTGTGCGAAGATACTCAGCTGATCAAGGAAGACGAGAGAAGCGTAGGAAACAACGACGCGTACTACTTTTGATATTTTTATTAATGTATAGATTTATATTGTTTAAAATATATTTCGAACTAGTCTAATAAGTTCGTCCTGTACTTTTCCACTGTGTCTTGCAGTTATGTGAGTCGTCGTTCACCGTTATGGTCATTCCAGCGAAAAGAAAATTATACGCATTTGGCGCCAAACAAAAGCATGGCTTAAAAAGCTTCTTCATGTATTAAGTTATTTTTCAACATTTGCCCTACTGAATACATTTAGTTTGCAATGATCAAAACACAATTTAAGACAGGGGCGGATCCAGGGGGGTGCAGGGGGCGCGCCCACCCCTGCAAGAGATTGAAAACAAAAAATAACAACAAAAAAACAACAGTATTTGACCTTGTCTTCACGAGAAAGAAAAAACCGACATGTGGGAAAAAAGAATCCGTGGGCGTTTCGTTCATACCATTTTCGTTTGAATTTTTAAAAAGAAAAATATGAAAAACAAGACCCTTTTTTTCTATATTCACGACATCAAATATCATTTAAATAGAAATTTACAATTCAAGGGTTTTCTTTTTTATATTGTTTTTTTTTTTTTCCTGTATTTTTTTTTTAATATTTGATAACGAGAAGATATATCGTAAAATTTAGAATACTAGAGCGGCTTGTTTTCGTTTTTCTTTTTATATTACCGGCAACTTTTATGTACCATATAAAAAAATTGACGTCTTAATTTAAAAAAGGAAATAGACTTTATCAACTTTTATGTCTATTTTTCATTGTCTTACAGGCCCCATTGATAGAAAAGCATGCTTACGAGCATTTCAGGGGGTTCACGCTAGACTCATACGGGAAAGTCAAAACGTAGGAGTATATATTTTTTTTGATTTTGGGAAGTTTGCTTGGCAGACTCTCTGAAGAAGATAGTCAAAGATATAGAAGTAAGTTATAGTGCTTGGGAGATGGGAGTGCACTCTCATCTTTGAATCATAATTACCGCGACCTAACATCTATTTCATCCTGGCCTGCTCTCAGTCTGACCTCTAGCTCAGTTGGAAGAGCATCGGTAGTACAATTCCGAAGGTCGTGGGTTCGAATCCCAGCGAGGTCGGAAATTAATTTTTCCGAATTTAATTCCAAAGGCTTTCGCTCGAAATAACCTCGTTCCCAAGCACTATAACTTACTTCTATGTCTTTGACTATTTCATTAGTGCCACGCGGTCCATATATTCTCGTCTCTGAAGAAGATGAAGACTTTTATTGATCCTGCAGAAAAGTAGTCGCACAAGCGCATCAATGAAGAACTGCAAAGAACTATCCTGGCGTTCGTGAAGGCGTTTGGCTCAGAGAAGCAAGTGTAAGACATTAGAGTGGACTGCTACATTATGACTTTCTGTAATTGTTTAGCGTGTTTTGCGTTTTTCTATAAGAGAAAATTTAGAATTAATAGATATTTAATAAATAATTTACTATAAAGTACTGAGACAGTGTAGAACGTAAAGTCATACTAAAATTATATAAAAAATATGAACACCACACATATGCATTTCGGTGTCTACTACAACGTCATCATCAGACAAAAAATAATAAAATACAATTTTGGGGTCTATATATTTGATCAGGATTGCTAAACGCTAATTCTTAAGCCTAGAGCGAAGGCATTTAACCCGTGAAATAAAAAATACTAGTCAACATGTAATAGTCAAAAAGACACAAAAGAAAACAATGGAATGAGGGTCTACTAAAATGTTAGTATTTATTTTTAGCTCCGCGCGCAAAGCTGAGCTATTTTTAGCATGCGATTCCTGATTGCTCAGAGTTGTAGTGACTTTAATGCGAGCAGGAAAATGTTTTTAGTTTCCGACGAGAATTAAAAATGCCTTATAACCAGTAAAAAGTTGAAATAATTAAAGTATCATGTGTTCTTCATAGACGGATTAAACATTAATTTTAACAATTGATGTAAAGAACATCGAAAAAGATCAAATAAGGATGATTTTTTAGTATACGAACAAGCTGAAAACAGCGAAGACGTCATGGTTAAGAAAACTGCGATAAAAAATGCGATGAAAATAGCGAATAACCTACAGTGAAGACAGGGAAAAAAGCATTTATCGTAGTGATTTCTTAGTTAAGTTAAAGTGATTTAGAAGACGATGAACAAGACCAGTATTTGTTTCAAACACGAATCAGAACAAACTTGCACTGAACTGTGCCGAAGAAAACTTCTGTTTTCACAGAGTAAAAAACTACTAGTTGCACTGAAATGATTTTTTTACAGTTATTTAATATGATTAGCTTGCCAAAATACGGCATGTCACTTTATGCAAAAGACATTGCCCACTGAGAAGAGGTAAATTAATGAAAAAATTCGACTATTAAAATTAGATCTTGCTTTCATATTTTGCACCATGAATTTTAGCTCCGCCTCAACGTTCAATTCAATTCAAGTTATTCACACACTTTTTTCCTAACTTTTCAAACTCTAAAGTCCCCAACAGACAATAGAAATACAACCACGATATCGGCCAAGTACAAAAAGTGAATCAAACTTAGTATTTGAGGATTCAAACTAATAAAAAAGAGATTATTTTTACCTGATTGAAGAGCATTTTAATCGCGATATTTTCCTCCAGATGCACTCAGTTCGGCGTATTTGTGTCTTTATGTTTAATTCTTCCATTCCAAGCACCTTGACTGTTTTCAGCTATCTTAAAACCTCTTCTATTTACTGGTAAACAACTGATTCCAACAGTAAATGCTAAATTTTCTTTCTGAGTTTAAAGTTTTTTCAAACAAGTTTATTCATCGAAAATCCGGCTCTTTCGTAAACGAGTCCAATGTGCCTTCATTTTAGATGCCATTAGATAATTTGTCATTTTGAAAACACTGAAGTTCAGGTCAGAAGTACGTGTTCTTGGGATACAGCAATATTAACTGTATTTCAGTTTAGGTGAAGAATTGTGGAATAACTTACAGTCTCATCTAATATATATATTTAGGCACTGCCTAAAAGCGGAGCTCCCGATACGGAAGTCAAAGGGAGAACAATTTGAATGAAACTGAAAGTTAAAAATAAGATAGGGGGGGAAATCTTCAATTATTTTTTATTCGAGCTGAAGATCATTTCTCCCATAATAAAACCATGCAGTGAAATCGAATCGAAATGCACAACATTGCTTTTTTTCCCGCGAGTATATACTCTCCCACTTAGGAATTTTGTACACAATTCACCACCACCCCCAGGGGCTAGTTTTGCTCTTGTAAGATTTTTTCGACAAATTTGTCCAAAAAAAACGACATTTTTAGGCTTTGAATCTCTTTTATTTAAAAATAAAACGAAAGATAACTACAGATAATCCAATACAATATCAAGTTTAGTAAAATTTACCTCGGATGTCTTTCATTGACGTTGAAATCAAGACCAAAAAACAGACTTGAAAACTGGTTAAGGTTGAGCAAAGTATATATAAGCTTACTTTAATAATTACGTCTTTTACAGAACGAGACGTTTTACATTCAGTTAAACTTGACAAGAACAACTGAGACAAAATAGAAAATAAAGGCAATGCAAAAAGGCAATGCAAAATGACGAATTTCTTGGTCAGTAAATTGGCGTTTGTAAATGTTTTTGAATATTTTTTACGGCTTTTTAAAGTGAAAGTCTAGGTCTTTCTACAACAACATCTCTCAACAACACAAATTTAAGCTCATTTTTATAATCAGACTTGCTCGAATATGCCAAGGGCATATGATATTTTTCTCTTATTTCTCTACTTCAGTCGAATATTTGGTGTAAAGTTATATTTCATTCATTATTTAAATAAATTATCTGTAAAAATAAAATTATTAAATGAAAGTCTTCGTTGTTTTGAAGATGGGACCCCGCGATAGGAGGCGAATCTTTCTTGAACGAAAAACATACGATAGTTCGTGGTTAAAAACAACGTTTTACAACGTTAACCGAATTGCTAAAGATTTACAAAGCTAAATAAAGGATGAATATTTGTTGTAATATGCTCTTCATGTTATATTCACTCCAACATTAAAATAAATTAAGCTTATCTACAGAAATAATAAAAGCTTTGAGGGAAAGTCTTTGATTTGTCGATTCGTCGAGAAAAAATTAAATGCTTGTCAATTAACAATTTTACAACAACTCACGTAAATAACACATTCTGATTGGCTGAGAGCTATGATCAATAAGAGGACAGACACATGGATGACGTAATGTTTTTGAAACCAAGACTCGCCGGTAGGATTTTATCGTAAGGACTGTGATTTTGCGAATTTACTTTGCTAACAAAAATCGACAATGAAACCAAAAGAGAAACCAAACTTTGAATTTAATCTTGCTGATAGTCTTGCCGACGAATATTTAGTTCTGGAGGCAGAAAAGATAGAGGAAGACGTGAAAAATTCATCTCGCTTTGCAACCGAGTGCGAAGAAAAAGACTTGAGAATGAGCTTGTGTCAAGTGCCATTCCAGAGTCGATCTTCAATGGCTGCTCCATCCAGAACTTGAATGTCTATGTTGTCAAGCGAAATTGACATTGCTTTTCTTAGCTGAACTTATTACTAAGCTTTGTTTTTAGAACCTTTGAGTTCGTTTTCTGACTCAAACTCTTTTCGACTTAGCTAAAAAAAGCCATTTATAAGTAAATGTCAAAAGTTTTGACCAATAGCAAGCATTCTTTTACAGTGGATGTCAAAGTACTGTCAAAATTAGCCAATCACAATGTAGGAAGTTTGTTGTGAAATGTTGACGTGTTTTATGAAAAATTTTTTTGTAAGTTATAAAATAATCTTTGAAGTTTTCAAAAGTAAATAACCTAAAAACCTTCGTCTTACTTTCTGTACTCTGTCCTCTAACGGTTATGAAAACTACCATCTTAGCGAAAATATTCAAAAGCTCACAATAATCGGAGCTGTTTGGTCTATCGCCTTGCTTTCCTTGAATGACAAATTTTCGAAAAACTTTTCGCTCATTTTATTTTGTAAACATTTCGCAGTTTGTTGTAAAAAACAGATCGCACATAGATTTCCATCATTGTCTGTCCTCTTATTGATCATAGATGACGTCTTAAAATGTTCAAAACTTTACAGTGAAACTACTCGCTGCGTCATCACATTGCGTCATCACATTGTCAAAGTAGTGTGGATTCACGAGGCGTAGCCGAGTGGATCCGCATACTACTTTGACAATGTGATGACGAAATTTATTGTCAATAAGAGGACAGACACATAAAAATCTGATGTCAATTTGTTTTTTACAATAACAAAAACGATCAAAACTTCTCATTTTTAGCGATCAAAACAACCAACGGAAAGAGCGCGCGCTCGTTGACGTCAGCTTTATCTGTCTGTCCTCTTACTGATGATAAAAAATAGACAATCAGCGCGCGAGAAATTTCTAAGTTATTGTAAAAAAAGTTTTTCGAAAATTTGTCATTCAAGGAAAGCAAGGCGATAGACCAAACAGCTCCGATTATTGTGAGCTTTTGAATATTTTCGCTAAGATGGTAGTTTTCATAACCGTTAGAGGACAGAGTACAGAAAGTAAGACGAAGGTTTTTCGGTTATTTACTTTTGAAAACTTCAAAGGTTATTTTATAACTTACAAAATTTTTTTTCATAAAACACGTCAACATTTCACAACAAACTTCCTACACTGTGATTGGCTAATTTTGACAGTACTTTGACATCCACTGTAAAAGAATGCTTGCTATTGGTCAAAACTTTTGACATTTACTTATAAATGGCTTTTTTTAGCTAAGTCGAAAAGAGTTTGAGTCAGAAAACGAACTCAAAGGTTCTAAAAAACAAAGCTTAGTAATAAGTTCAGCTAAGAAAAGCAATGTCAATTTCGCTTGACAACATAGACATTCAAGTTCTGGATGGAGCAGCCATTGAAGATCGACTCTGTGAATGGCACTTGACACAAGCTCATTCAAGTCTTTTTCTTCGCACTCGGTTGCAAAGCGAGATGAATTTTTCACGTCTTCCTCTATCTTTTCGCCTCCAGAACTAAATATTCGTCGGCAAGACTATCAGCAAGATTAAATTCAAAGTTTGGTTTCTCTTTTGGTTTCATTGTCGATTTTTATTAGCAAAGTAAATTCGCAAAATCACAGTCCTTACGATAAAATCCTACCGGCGAGTCTTTGTTTCAAAAACATTACGTCATCCATGTGTCTGTCCTCTTATTGATCATAGCTCTCAGCCAATCAGAATGTGTTATTTACGTGAGTTGTTGTAAAAAAAATAATAAACGATTGTTTGCTAAACAACACACTTGAATTTTTTGGAGAACACTTCTTAATCCATCTTTGAATTAATGAAAGTTTTTAAATTGTCTTTGGTCTATAACTTGTCCTTAAGAGCGATTTTTTTCTGTGCATTTGAGAGTCGCCTTAGCTAGTAGTTTTGCTTCAAATTCCTTTGTCTTTCACGCTCATTTTCTCTTTGTTCATTCGTGAAGTTTTGACTCAAATTCCTTTGTATTTCACGTTCATTTTCTCTTTGTTCATCCGTCAAGTTTTGCCTCATATTCCTTTTTCTTTCACGATCATGTTCTCCTTGTTTATAATCGAAGTCCCGCCTGGATTTGGGTCTCTATCTCTCTCTCTGCTTGCCGCTTTTCTTTGGTGAGTCCTTCCTCTTTGCCTTACATTTTCACGCCACCAGAGTTTTTCATTTTTCGAAAAAACTCTTTTACTTCTTGCCTTTCTTTCTTGGCTTCATTCTCTTCTGAGCTTTTTTTCGACATATCGATTTCGGAAAGGGGTTCCATCGTAAATAGATTAAATATAAATATAAGGTTGAATAAAAAATTTAGCTGTTATCTTTCGCTATTTCTATACGTGTGTAAGAGGTCTTTTACAAAAGTTTAATAGCCGGATTTACCTTTATGTGTACCCGGATGTTGCAACGCGTCGACATTCCCGCCAAAAAAAAAATTTAACCAGCTAATCAGAATGCTTGTGTACACGCCCGGACGGACGGAAGTGACGTCAGCCAAGCCATGAAAAATCAACTCGATAGTTTACCATTTTTTCTTAGGTATGGTGCTCCGCTCGCGCGGGCCGAGCCCGCGCGGGAGCTCCGCTATAACTGTAATCAACTCCAAAACTATGAGTCTCCATCGGCGAGCGGCCATTGTTTTGATTTAAAAACATGCTTGAATGATGTTGCCTCAACTGAGTATTTTTCACATGTGCTGTTTATGAATTCCTTCAAAAACCTTTCAGAATTTCTCAAGGAATTCCTCTAAACACATTTTCTATTCAAATTGAATAAAGTTTGGTTAGTTTGTAGTTTGTTAGTTTGGAGTTGCTTAGTCACTGCCTATCTCTTGTGTACCCATGACATCACTAGAATCTGACCAATCAGGAATCGCATGCTAAAATAGCTCAGGTTTGCGCGCGGAGCTAAAAATAGATTTTCAAGAAACTTTCAAGGGTCACAGAGATATGCTCTCTTACTTCATATTCTCTTGTCTAACATCTATTTCACGGGTTTAATGACTTCACTCTATAAATGAATCATAAACTATACGTATGTGCTGGAATATAAACATGTACCAAATCCTTCGGGGATATTTGAATTTATATTTATTAAATAATTAAACAGTCGGTAGAGCTGCATGAATAATTATAAGCTTAGGAACACGAGGCGTAGACGAGTGTCAGTAGCTCTTTCTTTTCGACTGTTCTACGTAAATATTCTTGAAAGAATTTGCGCGAGCGTGTATCCGATAAAAAAAGCGGTCCAAGACTATCAGCGCGTGCTTTATATCTGAAATATTTTTATAGATCAAGATGTAGACACAAAAAATTTATAGTATTTATTAATACTTAGCAAATTTTTGTCAAGTCACCAGCTAGCCAGCCGATAACCATGAAAACTGTTCTTGTGTTGGTCCTTCTCGCATGTGTGATGAGCGTCCGAACACTTGATGAAGACTGGCTGTCAAGCGCAATGATATACGAAAAAAGAGGTTGCCTTCCAAACTCCTATGGCCCATGTACATCAAACAGCCAATGCTGCAAGGAGAAAGATGGAGCGGGGAGAAGCCTTAGATGTATAAAATCCTGCGGACGACGTGGAAGAGGAGGATGTAAGAAGACTTGCCGTTATTACGCTAGTAGACCATAATAGGCTAGGGGTTTAGCATTGGAACCTTGTTAATTATAACTCAACAGTGGAAAATAAAATAAACACTTATAAGCGTTAATTAGCTTTAGTGCTTTTTTGGTAGGGAGGAGGGGGTATGTCGTGATGACTTACCAATTGGTTTATTAATACATTTACGCCAAGAGAATATTGTCTTGATGTACGTATAGTTCATGGCTTTATCTCATTTCAAGAAATTGATCCGCCTATAAAACGTGTCGTTTCTGCTCAGCCATTTTCTATGTCCATATATGAAAACTACTTACCATTTTTTGAGTTTGAGGTATGTTTGTATCGCAAAAAGACCGGGTTTTTTTTCGAGGTAATTTTTATCCAAACTTGAACAAATTCGAGTGAAAAAACATTTCTACATCGGCCATTTCGTGTTTTTACTGGAGAAGAGACACAGGGTGGCCGTTGTTTGATAGGCTGTTTACCACAGGAAGCCCGCGAAAGCGACACTGATTGTTTGATATGTTGACTTTTAGGCGGCAATTTCACTGTGTTTTTCGATGGTAATTCGCTGAAAAAAGTTGAATTATAAATCAAAATTATAAATCAAAATATATTAAATTAGCAGTCATTGGCATACTGCAATTTTAACAAGGAAACCTAGAAATTATATTGAATAACCGAAATCCGAGTGAGTTTTGTCAAATCTACCAGTCACAAAACGGTCGGAAATTCCCAAACTGTTCAGATATTATACATGCATCATAAATGTGAAGAAGCCCATCCCTTCCCTTTCAAACAAGCAAGCAAGCAGTTAGTATAAATCTAATATTCAAGGTGTTTTCAGGCATGTGTTTCATACTAGCTTCTCTTCTTGGTTCTCGGTTTACCCTCTAATTAATAAACTGTCTTTAACTTCGTTTTTAAAGTGCGGTGAATTGAAAAAATAATCCAAATTGAAATATAAATATGCATTTTCATTTCAAAGTCCCTTCGTGACTTGAACCCTCGACGTTAGTAAATTGTTTACACGTTCGAGTGTATCCATGTTGCTTTACTGACTGCACATTTCTTTATGCGTTTTTTTGCGCTTCACGCGCCACTTCTCTGTAGCTTTCTTTCTTCTTGCTTCTCTGTTTAGCTTCTAATTATATAAACTGTCTTTTAACTTCGATTTTAACTTGTGTGGATTGAAAAATAATCAATTGAAACACAAGTTCTTCATTTCCAATTCACATTCCCTTCTTGAAGTGACCCTTCGAAGGTAGTCATCAAATTGTTTACAAGTTCTCGTGTATCCATGTTGATTTACAGCACATTTATTGCGCATCAGATCTTAGCTCTTTCTGTTCTTGCTTCTGGGTTCAGCACGTAATTGAATCGACTGTCTTTTGACTTCGATTCTAACTTTTGAATTGAAAGAAGCGTATATCCACGAGTTAGTTTCATTGGCATAGTTAACGTTTCATTCAAATCCTAGAACTCGATCGTTTTCGTTCTTACCGGTTCTTACCGGCCCTGTTAAGTTTTTAGCATTTTGGCCACTAAAAGTGAAGATCACAGATTATTTGTTTTGCTTTCAAAATTGAATATAAACTGTCTTTTACAGTGCTGGACCCGACTAGTGGCCACCGAACAATATCTGACTAGTGAGTTGCTAGTTTACTATTTATTTGTGAAGATGACGGATTATTTGTGTTGCGTTCGAAAATGACAGATTATTTTCGCTTTTTTTAAGGTAAATATAGTAAAATATTGGGATACAGGTTATTTCCAAAATTTTACTTGGACTTTATGAGTTGGTATAATATGAACGCCTTTCGGTCTATTCAGTAGGATTCTATCAAAACCAAATGTCGCTTTTGTATATCTTGTGGTATTGGTTTTTACCTCTAGCTTTTATAAGTTTCCTCTCACGTGTGTGTGCCTGTGTGTGTGATTCAGTCTATGCTAGTCATGAATATCCTTAAGAAATAGAAACCAGATTTCCATTGTGCGAAGATACTCAGCTGATCAAGAAAGACGAGAGAAGCGTAGGAAACTACGACGCGTACTACTTTTGATATTTTTATTAATGTATAGATTTATATTGTTTAAAATATATTTCGAACAATAAGTTCGTCCTGTACCTTTCCAATGTGTCTGTCAGTTATGTAAACCACCGTTATGTTCATTCCAGCGAGAGAAAAAAGTTATAATATTTGGCGCCAAACAAAAGCATGGCTTGAAAAAGTTATTGATGTATTAACAGAGATTTTTTTCGTATTGAAGCAGTGAGCGCCAAAAACTATTTTCTTGAAGAATGAAATGCTGTTCAACAAGGCTAACTAATCTTGTTATTCAGAAAGTTTAACTTGTTTGGAAGTGGAGATGACCCATGAAAGTGGAAACAAAGTGTTAACCCAAAGCAAAAGTTTCATTCGAAAATGAGGTTTAGGCCCTCATTGCTTATTTCCCATATATTTTTAATAAAAAAAACCATGACAAAGCAACATTCTAAAACAAATACAACAAAACGTCTTTGTACAATTGATAAACACCGCTTCAAGCAGGCATTTCATCATAGTACATCAGTTTCTAACTGTTTAAAAAAGGTTTTGAGTGTTAACCCAAAACGAAAATTGGGATCAAAACTCATACGGAAGTCTATTTTTTAGCGCATTTTGCCATTATTTCTCATTATTGAAAAAAATTCCTATCATGTTATTTTTCGACATTGTCCCTACTGAATGTATTAAGTTTGCCGTGAACAAAACACAACCCAAGAGAATGATATATTTCCATTTCAAAGTCCCTTCTTGATTTGAACTCTTATCATTAGTCATCAAATTGTTTACGCGTTCGAGTGTATCCATGTTGCTTTACTGCACATTTCTATATGCGCTTCTTGCGATTCACACGCCACTTCTCTGTAGATTTTTTTTCTTTTTGCTTCTTTGTTTAACTTCTAATTAAATAAATTGTCTTTTAACTCCGATTTTAACTTGTGTGGATTGAAAAATAATCAATTGAAACACAAGTTCTTCATTTCCAATTCACATTCCCTTCTTGAAGTGACCCTTCGAAGGTAGTCATCAAATTGTTTACAAGTTCTCGTGTATCCATGTTGATTTACAGCACATTTATTGCGCATCAGATCTTAGCTCTTTCTGTTCTTGCTTCTGGGTTCAGCACGTAATTGAATCGACTGTCTTTTGACTTCGATTCTAACTTTTGAATTGAAAGAAGCGTATATCCACGAGTTAGTTTCATTGGCATAGTTAACGTTTCATTCAAATCCTAGAACTCGATCGTTTTCGTTCTTACCGGTTCTTACCGGCCCTGTTAAGTTTTTAGCATTTTGGCCACTAAAAGTGAAGATCACAGATTTTAAATTAAAAAACTACCCGAATGGAAATATAAATCGTCATTTCCATTTCACAGTCCCTTCTTGATTTGACTAGACGACGTTATGCATAACTCAATTCCAAATGTGCCCATCCTCCTAGATCTTTGTTTTAAACATTGATGTCTTTATAAAACAAATATAAGGATAATCGTCCGTTTACCGAATAGTCATTACAATTAATGCTATGGTAACAAAACTTGCTACGATGGGCGAACCATGTGGGAGGCCTATTCGCAAAACTGATGATAACGTCAAAAAATGGTCATGTGAGCTCTGCGTGGTTCATCAAGACTCTAGTCGTAAATAAACATCAAATATGCCACAAAAACTGAGAACAGTGAATGAAGTTGTTTATTTGATTTTTTGTTAATAAGATGTATTTACTGGCCAGTAGTTGTTTTTATCGGTGATTTACATTGGTAATTTATTTGTTTATTCCTGATTACCGATACATCTGCATATCCGTCTAAAATACGCACAGTTTCCTTGATGCCACTGTGCGCATTCATAAAAGCAACTAGAAACACATTTAGGATCTTCTGATACTTCACCTGTAAGAACAAAAGAGAAATGAGGTTCAAAGATGGTATAGTGGCAGTACATATAGACCAATAGGAGAGTGTGTCATACAATCTAATTTCATGTATAATTGTGTAATATTAACAATAGAAAAACAATAGGTGAAAAGTAAGAAGCTCTCTACTCTCCTCAACTCTCGGAACGTAACTC
This sequence comes from Actinia equina, assembly GCA_011057435.1. NCBI lineage: Eukaryota > Metazoa > Cnidaria > Anthozoa > Actiniaria > Actiniidae > Actinia > Actinia equina. The sequence goes on from WHPX01000898.1 coordinate 528,487, forward strand.
GGCTCTGGTTTAATATATTCAGTTTTAGTAGTTAAATGTTTCTTACCAGGCTTTGCCTCTTGGTTAGGTCTGTCGTCTTCAGCAGCTCTTTCATCCTCAACTGAAATGTTCGAAAAACCAATAGGAGAGTGTGAATACAATCTTCTTTCATGTATAATAGTGTAGTATTAACAATAGGAAGACGATAGGTGAAAATAAAATAAGAAATACATTTGGAATGGCAATGCAATGCAATGAATTAAAAAACACCGTGCTTCCATGGCAACACTATTAAAACTATTGCTTTACCCTGCACAGTATAAACAAAATAGGCTTCAGCCACTTTGGACTAAATATCTCACAGAGATACGACCAGTATTCTCTAATTCATGATTCGATTTTTTGAGTCACTTTTAATTACAATGACGTCATTATTTTGACGTCATCTATCCTTAAAAAATATTGTCAACGAGAAGAAATATTTAGCAATTATTCGCCGGAGGCGGATACTTGTTTTATCGTATATCAACTTCTGTACGGAGTAACTTATTTTTATATGCAATAATTCAATAAAAACAAACCGACAGAAACGTTTAGTTTGCATGACAAATTCACGCAAACATTTTAGCAAAACTTTTAGACCATACTTCGTTGCCTTTTGAGCATTGATTGGTTTGGCATTTACTTTCATTACCTCATCGTAAATTGTATCAAAACGATTGCCGGCAGATGCCATTTTGTTGCCGATGCAATATTCCGAGATTCGTACGATATTCACCTCCAATTAACCAATGAGCGCGCGTTATTAGGAAGTACACAAGTTGGTATATGCTAACAACTAATAGTGAAACGCCATTCGAATTTATTTTGCAAGGAGCTGAGCTTTCACATCAAGAATGCCTTTCATACGTCGATGAAATGTACTTAGTGAAAACTGAAACGTTTTATGGTTTTAAAAATACTAAATTAGACATTATAGCTATTGCTTGCGTGCTGCTCGCTCAGCTAGAAGGATGATTGATTTTAATCATATTGAATCATTACACAAATCAATACCTCTTCTGCGCTTTTGCATATTAAGTGATATGTTTACCTGTGTTATATTTGTTGAGTTTGATAAGCATTTAATTTTTCAAGTCCTTCTCCTCGCAATCCTTTTCAAGTGTCTCGTCAATTTCTGATATTACTAATGTCCACGAAAGCTATCTATATATTTATATGCATTTTTATTATGATGAATAATTCCATCATCGTTCATTATTAAGGTGTGGTAGTTATAAAATAGCATGAGCGAATACGGCACTACCTGTTTTAATACTGAAAAGCTTTGCAATGCTAATTACTGGAATTTTCAGAAACACTTCAAACTGTGTGTCTGCGAGCTCGCACAGAAACTTTGGTTCTTTGCTGACGAAAGAAGAAGGAGAAGAAGAAGAAGATTTCACACATCGATACCTCTTCTGCTCTTTTGCATATTGAGGGATAGGTTTACATGTTGAAAAAAATGCAGCTATCGGATCGAATCGGTGTTATATTTGTTGATTGTGACAAGTATTTAATTTTTCAACCCCTTCTCCACGATTGAAAGTACATTCTTTACGTGCGCCTTTCTATCGATACTATGAACTGAAATTCAACTCAGAGTGATACATTCAATGAGCAACCGACCCAAGAACTGCGCAGAAAATCGGTCGTTGATTGCTTTTTGCCAGACTAACTTCGAAAGTAAAATACTGATCACGTCTTTTCACATACATAGAAACCTACCCGTATCACCATAAACAAAATCATCAATGGCATCAGATCCATCGTTAGTTGTATCTAACGCTATTGGCTGCAGTTTATCATCCTGTGGTACAGGAATGGCTTCAATCCACACAACCAAAATTACGAGGAACATCACCACTAGTTTATTTTCCAGCATCTTGCTTCCCTTTTTAAAAATCTTGAGCAGAGCTTGAGCTTTTGAGACTTGACTCGATTCAAACAGACTTGTTTCGAAGTGAAGACACTCCTTAAATTGACTCCAAACCGATAATGGATTTTAAATGTAGTCTTTTATTGAGATTTTGTAGACCGTGTAAAATAGTTTTATCACATGATGAATTTAAATAATAAAGAGATTTATAATTGGATTCGATTCAATAAACCATACACACACACACACTCAAGCCCCTTTTCACCAGAGACTCACCAAACTAGACAAAAACCTATTGAAGTTTAAAGTTCAAACACTTCGTAGTGGCTTTTCCGATATTGCTCCAGGTTCCAAGTTTTAAATATACGTTATAAAACTTGCTATTTCCCGCTCGATCAGGCCTGACCGGGATGGTAAAAAGGAGGCGGATTTGATTTGTGGAAGATATTACATCACCACTGATGAGCGCCCTGGGGCCGTTTTTCAAAGTGTTAAGTAATATTTGAAACACGGTTACGTAAAAGATTGCAATGGCAATTAGAGCCGTATTTTGCAAAGATGATAAAGAATATCTCTGGCGTAATGACATTTCTTTGTAGCTGACAATGAGCCGAAACTGTCAATTCTTGACTTTTTTGTTTAGATTCTATGGTGTGCACGTTATCGTAAAAATTAAGCACAAAACAAAAACAGAATAATTTTTTACAAATTATTTACAATTTGTTAACGTTCTAAAACACAGCACTGTCTTAAACTTTTAAAAATAATGGGATATTACTTGTTATTGTGGAAAATAACAACAATAAACAAACAAACAAACAAAACAAACAACAAAAACAAACAACAAAAACAACAACAACAGACAACAGACAACAGACAACAGACAACAGACAACAGACAACAGACAACAGACAACAGACAACAGACAACAGACAACAGACAACAGACAACAGACAACAGACAACAGACAACAGACAACAGACAACAGACAACAGACAACAGACAACAGACAACAGACAACAGACAACAGACAACAGACAACAGACAACAGACAACAGACAACAGACAACAGACAACAGACAACAACAACAAACAACAAACAACAGACAAACAACAAACAACAAACAACAAGCAACGAACAACAAACAACAAAAAAGACCCTTGCAAATTTGAGGGTTTTGTTTTTGAGGCGATAGGCGATAGGCTATAGGTCATTCCGAAATGGTTTCGTTGAATGTGAAGAACATCGAATCAATCTAAAAAAAACTATGCTCCAGGTTCAGGACAAGAATAAGAAGCAGAAACGCAAGTCACTCCAGTTATTCTTGGATATGGGAATGACTTATCTCCTATGGCTTTTCGCCTATTGCCTATCGCCGTTAGCGATGACAAAATTTATTGACAACCGTGACGATATTTCAGCAGCTTTTTACATGGGCTCAAATCGAATGTTTGGTGTTGTGTTGTGTTGTGTTGTGTTGTGTTGTGTTGTGTTGTGTTGTGTTGTGTTGTGTTGTGTTGTGTTGTGTTGTGTTGTGTTGTGTTGTGTTGTGTTGTGTTGTGTTGTGTTGTGTTGTGTTGTGTTGTGTTGTGTTGTGTTGTGTTGTGTTGTGTTGTGTTGTGTTGTGTTGTGTTGTGTTGTGTTGTGTTGTGTTGTGTTGTGTTGTGTTGTGTTGTGTTGTGTTGTGTTGTGTTGTGTTGTGTTGTGTTGTGTTGTGTTGTGTTGTGTTGTGTTGTGTTGTGTTGTGTTGTGTTGTGTTGTGTTGTGTTGTGTTGTGTTGTGTTGTGTTGTGTTGTGTTGTGTTGTGTTGTGTTGTGTTGTGTTGTGTTGTGTTGTGTTGTGTTGTGTTGTGTTGTGTACGAAGGTGTTTATTAGATCATGAAAAGAAAATGCCACTTACCTCGATTAGCTATTGCTATTTCTAATTGGCTGTGCTCTTATCACCTGCAATTTCAACTATTATTATTTATATCTGTAAACTATTGAGTACAATAAAGATTGATTTGATTTGATTTGATTTGAACTGAACCACACCACAACTACGAAGTTTTTTTGTTTTGTTTTAATGAGATATATCTACTGGCCAGTAGTTGTTTTTATCGGTGATTAATTACATTGGTATTTATTTGTTTATTCCTGATTACCGATACATCTGCATTTCTTTTGATAAGATATACAGTTGCCTAGATGATACTGTACGCATTCAAAGTGCAAAGAAAAACACATTTAGGATCTTCTGGTACTTCACCTGTAAGAACAAAAGAGAAATGAGGTTCAAAGATGGTATAGTGGCAGTACGTATACCTTTGCCTTCGCGAAAGACCAATAGGAGAGTGTGAATGCAGTCTACTTTCATGTATAATAGTGTAATATTAACAATAGAAAGACAATAGGTGAAAAGTAAGAAGCTCTCAACTCTCGGAACGTAACTCGGCTCTGGTTTATAATTATATTCAATTTTAGTAGTTAAATGTTTCTTACCAGGCTTTGCCTCTTGGTTAGGTCTGTCGATTTCAGCAGCTCTTTCATCCTCAACTGAAATGTTCGAAAGACCAATAGGAGAGCGTGAATACAATCTACTTTCATGTATAATAGTGTAGTATTAACAATAGAAGGATAATAGGTGAAAATCAAGAGAATATGAACTAAGAGAAGGAATCCTCGTGCCCCATCATGTGCACACTTTGATGCTATTTTTAGAATGTATTCTAAAAATATCATCCAATGATATCATTTATTTGATCATTTGATTTTCTGCGCGCGCTCTACGCTGTTTGCTAACGTATTTTTGTGCTTTTCTTATGTTAAGCAAACAGCGTAGAAAAAACAGAAAAACAAATGGTTTAAAAATAGCATCAAACTGTGCACATGATGGTTACAAGGCTATATAGGGGGGATTCCTTCTCTTAGTTCATTTTCTCTTGGTGAAAATAAAATAAGAAATAGCTAGACTTAGACGCATTGGAATGGCAATGCAATGCAATACAAAACGCCTGTGCCCGAACGTGTTTCCATGGCAACAAACATATCAAAGCTATTGCTTCACCCTTCACAGTATAACCAAAATAGTTTTCAGCCACTTTGGACTAATAATCTCACAGAGATAGGATATTCTCTATTTCATGATTAGATTTTTTATTGAATCACTTTTAATGACAATGACGTCATTATTTTGACGTCATCTATCCTCAAAATATATTGGCAACAAAAAGAGATATCAAATAATAGTGAAACGCCACTCTAATTTATTTTGCAATGACCTTTCACAACACAAGAATTCATTTTCTACAGATTAAATGAACTTAGTAAAAATTGAAACGTTTTGTGGTTTTAAAAATACTAAATTAGAAATCATAGCTATTGCTTGCGTGCTGCTCGCTCAGCTAGAAGGATGATTGATTTTAATCATATTGAATCATTACACACATCAATGCCTCTTCTGCTCTTTTGCATATTGAGGGATAGGTTTACATGTTGGAAAAAAATGCAGTGTTATATTTGTTATTTGTGACAAATGTTTAATTTTTCAACCCCTTCTCCGGCCACGCGGTCCTTTGTCAACTCCCTCGTCATTTTCTGATATTTCTAATGTCCACTAAAGCTATATATGCTATAATAACAGCTATAATAACAGCTATGCATTACTTTACAGGAATTTTCATAAACATTCGAACTCTGCGGCTGTTAGATGTACGTTAAAATTTGGTTTTTCGCTGTCGTCAATCAAAATTAATCAGTCGCTACATTTCACATTTCAAGAAGAAAGAAGAAGAGGAAGAGGAAGAAGAAGAGGAAGAGGAAGAAGAAGAGGAAGAGGAAGAAGAAGAGGAAGAGGAAGAAGAAGAAGAAGAAGAAGAAGAAGAAGAAGAAGAAGAAGAAGAAGAAGAAGAAGAAGAAGAAGAAGAAGAAGAAGAAGAAGAAGAAGAAGAAGAAGAATAGGAAGAAGAAGGAGGAGGAGAGGAAGAAGAAGAGGAAGAAGAAGAGGAAGAAGAAGTTAAGAAGTGAATCTTGCTAGACCTCCTTAATACTGAACTGTACATTCTTTGTATGAAATTGAGAAAACCGCCAAAATAAAATAGTTAAAAATTCTTGAGACTCTTGAAATTTTTAGATTTAAAAATAAAAAGGAAACTTTAACAAGATGTTACTGGTTTCATAGTGAAAGTACATTCTTCACGTGCGCCCCATCTTTCTTTTGATACTATGAACTGAAATTCAACTCAGAGTGATACATTAAATGAGCAACCGACCCAAGAACTGCGCAGAAAATCGGTCGTTGATTGCTTTTTGCCAGACTAACTTCGAAAGTAAAATACTGATCACGTCTTTTCACGACATACATAGAAACCTACCCGTATCACCATAAACAAAATCATCAATGGCATCAGATCCATCGTTAGTTGTATCTAACGCTATTGGCTGCAGTTTATCATCCTGTGGTACAGGAATGGCTTCAATCCACACAACCAAAATTACGAGGAACATCACCACTAGTTTATTTCCCAGCATCTTGCTTCCCTTTTTAAAAATCTTGAGCAGAGCTTGAGCTTTTGAGACTTGACTTGATTCAAACAGACTTGTTTTGAATTGAATACATTCCTTAAATTGACTCCAAACCGAAAATGGCTTTTAAATTTCGTCTTTTATTGAGATTTTGTAGACCGTGTAAAATAGTTTTATCACATGATGAATTTAAATAGCCGCTTATCACCTTGGCGCTCAACTTTGGAACTGTTTTTTTTTTTTCAAATAAAGGGATCTAGAATTTACTCGATTCAATAAACCATACACACACACTCAAACCCTTTTTTACCAGAGATTCGCGCAGCTAGACAAAAACCTGTTGAAGTTCAAAGTTTAAACCCTTCATAGTGGTTTTTCCAATATTGCTCCTGGCGCCACACTTAGGCATACGTCATAGACTTGCTTTTTCACGCTCGATCAGGCCTGACAGGAATGGTTCATAAGATTTTTATAAATATTTCCGGCCCAAAAATGTGGCTGATTTGATTCGTAAAATATATTACATCACCACCGATGGGCGCCCTGAGGCCGTTATTGGTAAAAATAGTCCTTCGTTAACTCACGTTTTTTACACTGAGTGGGCTTGTTAAGAATCTGTGTTCATTAAACGAAAAATGTTGAGAATTCAGAGGAAGATGGATTAGACACAGATACTTCTAGGGAGGAGGAGCCTTTTCATTGGATGAAAATGAAATTGATCAAATGATACAAGACCTTTCCAAAAGTATATCTAATGAGAAGGCTCTAAATTTACTTCGGATTATGGCGTCTGTAAGGACATATCGTATATTGAAATAGTCCCCTTCGCAGTTCCCTGCGCCATCTTGAAAGGTAGCCGTGCTTTTGCATCGAAGCGAGACTAACGGTGAGCTTGCAATGATAGGGTTTCTTTAACATCTTGGACAATTATTCACATGTCTCTATCATTGCAAGCTCACCGTTCGTCTCGCTTCGATTCAAAAGCACGGCTACCTCGTTCAAGATGGCGCAGGGAACTGTGAAAGGGACTATTCGCATGAAGAAATGACTTATCACCGACGAAGAATTCAAGTCACCAGCATGAAGAAACTCATTGATTATGCTTTATTACCTTACGACCCAGATGACAGAACACCAAGAGGTTTATCAACTTTTACCAAAGGAGTATTAGAAGTAGGCATCAACAAAAATCTTATCGACAATCAAAATCTGTTGGTAGATCTCGTTGCCTCGCAACCAGCTTCAAAATGCACTCAATTATAATCGTTTATTTCATTCTTTGACAAATCTGCAAATTAAAGTGTAAAAGTTTCTATTTTACATTTAATAATTCATCCTTGTTATAAGTCTTTCTTGATCTTATACTTGATTGACTTCCAACGGAGTGCTCAACTGATTTCCTCTTTTTTTCCTCGGGCTTTTCTTTCTGACATTTTGGAATTTTGTCTGCCAAAGAAAACAAAATGAATAATACCAATATTTATAGAGTACTGTGGATTGAGATTGAGATTCTAAAATTGTATATTTCTTCTGCACTAAGTCTTGGTCCCGCCTATTAGTTACCGTTGCTATGTTCCACAAGATCAACGATTAACACTTATTGACTGGTATCGATGGAAACAGGGTGCTTTGTGGTCCGGGGCCGCGAAGCCAATGAAAACATTGCCGTCGAGGGGTCAGTCAATTCCAGAGGGTAAATCAGAGTGTAAAAACCAACTTATTTCGTACATTTCCTGTATGACCAAAACTCTTCATGTTCTGTACACGCAAAAACAACTTGGAATAAACTGATAACCAGTAATGTACAGATAAAAGCAGGTATAGTATAAATTCAATTAAGAAACCTTTCAATTTGGGACAGTTTTTTGATTGGTTACCCCAACAAAGGTGCAAGGCATTATGGCGATGTGAAAGTCGAGAATAAGTGTTTCGCCCAAACATAATAAAAAATGGACTTCGGCAGTGGGTATATAGCAAATAAGTTGTTGCATAAACTTATGCATCGCCTTTCTCCGTGTGTGTGTGTGTGGTTTTATTTTCGGTCAGAAAATGCGAACATTGCCGTGCATTTGACAGTAGTCCATAGCTGTCACTAAATTATCAAAGTGATTGATTGAGAGCGTGGCACACTGAATTACGTGTCGGAAACAGGATAATATCATCCCTGGAGGGAGGATTCTCACCTTTCTTTGCCAGGCCACTTCAACCTAGGGGATCAGTATCACTAGAGAGAGGATTCACACCTCTCTTTGCCAGGCCACTTCAACCTAGGGGATCAGTATCACTAGAGAGAGGATTCTCACCTTTCTTTGTCAGGCCACTTCAACCTAGGGGATCAGTATCACTAGAGAGAGGATTCTCACCTCTCTTTGTCAAACCATTGACCAGCATGCTTGCTGTCATGTAGATGGAGTACTTATTCCCAATGTCCCTTTATTTACCCCGCCCACACACGGTTGTACTGTTATTTCTCAATAAAGCTTATAGCTTTAACCATAATATATAAGCTTAGTGGTTCGAAGAAGTAATGGATATATATGAATATTCGTCAGTCTCGAGAATCCAGTGAAATAAGGGAGTGTAAGTAATATTTATTACTATGTTAGAACTTTAGCTATTGTGATGTACGCTCCAGATCCTAATAAGTTATCCCTTGGTTAATTGTCATGAGATACTCACGTGGTAGATGAAGAAACTTGCAGAACTTGTTACACTGGTGTTCGTTATGAAATACCTTATGCGACCTGTGTCCTAAATTACCTATCCCAAAATACCTAGAGAGGAGGGAAAACTGAATGATATAATTGTTTTTCGAAGTTTCATTCTTTCTTTCATTCATTTCTTTCTCTTGTCATTTTTTCCTTTTTCCTTCTTCGTTTTATCTTTTTCTTTCAAGTTCTTATTTAATTATATATTTTTAATGTTGTGTCGTATCATGTTTTCTTTTTTTTTTTTTTTTTTTGTTTTGTTTCGTTAAAATTTCATTTCTTTCGTTTTCTTTCGTTTTCTTTCCTTTAGTTTAGTTTTGTTGTTGTTTAGTTTAGTTTTGTTTTCTTGTTCCCCCTCCTCTTTCTTTTTGGCAAATGTTTACTTGAACCAAATATACCGAACTTACTTTACATCATTGAGAGAACGTGTTGCAATTTCTACGTCTGTCCATCTCAGATTTACACCTAAAATAGAAAAGAAAAACATTATCGGCGTAAATACAAAGAAACTTCATTGAGAACCACCACGTGGGCTTTTTCATCGCCAAAATATGACGTTTGAATTATGACGTCATTATGTATAGGCTCCCACTACGATGTATCTTACAGAGTTGAGTGACTTTCGTCCTAGGCCTTCGAGGAGTAACATATATATTCTAATCCCTGGTTCATAAGCTTTAAAATGATATATAGCTTGTTAACCTTTACTTTACTGTGCGGATACTCCAACCGTGACCACTATGACGAATTATAGTATTAACCATAATTGGACGTTTAGTTCAAAATTTTAATCTGATTGGCTAACACTGTTATCAGTTCAATTTCTGTCAAGTTTACTGTTATCTGATTGGTCAGTTTTATTCAAGAGGTCCCGGTTAGTGTGTCAGCACGGTAACGAGATGCCTATTTTTAATGAGAGTAACCCGTGAAGGTCGACAGTAACAGTTAATTTTAATTAAAAAAAGTCGTGAAGCATTATCTTAGTAGTTAGAATAATGTAAATCCATCTTCAGGGTTTCATTGGCATTGAACAAATTTGGCGACCAGTATATCTTGAATACCTTGCAAGTCAGTCAGAAGTATTTCTCCATCACTATAAACATAACTAAAATGTGTAATTGCTGACGCTTTCTCTTGGTCCTCCAGAAAGTCTTTAGTTACGCTAATAAATGCCATGTTATTATTGATAAACTTCTTGAAGTGACCTTCCAGTCTTTCTTCCACCATCCACACATGTTTGTCGTTTTTGAACATCCATGCCTTGATTATTCTGTTAAAGATAGAATATCCGCCATTGCATTTCGGTAGTGACAATATTATGACGGCATCATGCAAACGGACTACATTGGAGACGTGTTACCCTTTCTCATGAGAATATATTAACAAGAATTCAACTTACTCCGGAAACTTGCCAAATCCTTCCGCAGCTTTTTTCTCTGCAACTTTGCATATTTTTCTTGCCAACATTTGAGTTTGGATAGACTAAAATGAACAGGTAAAAAACAATATGTTTTATTGGCGGATCTAGCTATATTGTCTAGGAGTAGACAAGCCTATTGGTTTTCTAAAAACGAAACCCAAACAGTGGAGGATCTAGGGTGTGTAGAGTGGGCCATTACCCGCCTTCTTTAATCTGGTGTCATTAATTACACCCAAACAGGAGCGTATTTAGAGGATGTAGTGCGGGCCATGACCCGCATTTTTGAATCTAATGTCATCATTCAAACCAAACAGTGGCGTATATAGGGTGTATAGAGTGGGCCATGACCCCTTTTTGAATCTAAGGATATTATTTAAGAACAGGCAGTGGGAAATACCTCCCTCTAAAGTCCTATGTACCAAACTTGGCATTCTTAGCGATCGAAACAACCAACGGAAAGAGCGTGCGCTCATTGCCTGCAGTTTTATCTGTCTGTCCTCTTATTGATGATAAAAAATAACCAATCAGCGCGCGAATTTGTAAATTTGTAAGTTATTGTAAAATATAGTTTTGCTATGCGCGGAAACTATTATTTGTGGTAACTGAACGGACATGTAATTCGACTATTCCATATTTTCTTTCCGGACCATTTATTACGTTATGTGTTTTGCTTTAGTTCTATGATTGAAGTTTTATATTTACCCTTTTCACAGCCTCTTCTCGTTTTTGTTCTTTGAGTACGTCATCATTGACTGTCTTGACAACCACATGCATTCCAACGGGAACATCGTTCGCTTCTTTGAATATAAATAAAAAGTATAAACTGAAGAATCCATCGCGGCTTTATGTTAAGACGCTCTCCTAACTTCGCGCGTCATTCCTGCTTTCTTTTCGCTTTTATTTTCATTTCATTTTTATAACTGAGCAAGTGGTTTACTCAGAAAAATCTCGTCAGAATTCCATATAATAAACTTTAGTGTTGACGTATGACATACCTGATTCTAATACCATTCCTCTAAAGGCATACCGCCATCTTCCTTCACCGATTTCACCATACACACGAAGACGAACGTTGGATAGGTCGATCCAGACCCCTTCCCAGTTACTGTTGATGACGAACTCGAATAGCTGACCTTGAAATTCTAGTAGTAAAGAGCGATATCATATGGTACTTTCTTTTTTCTTCTTTATTTCGTACACTTGTCTGCGTGATAACTTCCATTTCTCATTTGTATTACCTTTCTTGGCTGTCCTCCTTTTTTATTCCTCTGCTCTCCTTCTTACTCGAATTCTTTTCTCGTATGACTCACAATATATTTACTTATTGAATGAGTTGGAGGGCCGGACGAGAAAAATGTTAGCTCGGGGTAGCATGGGTGGCTTACGCTGCTAACGCGTTGTTTATTATCGCTGTGAGTCCAACAAGTCGGGTCGCAGGCTCTCGTGTGCAACTGTTAAACCGTTATGTAATATTTTTTTAGCTTTGTATAAGACTTAGTTGTTGTTGTTGTTGTCATCATCATCATCATCATCATCGTCATCACCGTCATCACCACCACCACCATCATCAACATCATCATCATCATCATCACTATAATCACTATCATTATCACCATCATCATCATCATCACCATCACCATCACCATCATTATCATTATCATCATCATCATCATCATTATCATTATCATCATCATCATCCTTATTATTAAACCAAAAAAAATAATACTGCTGGGTCCGGTTGCACAAGGCCTGGATAGCGCTATCCGACGGACAAATCTTATCCAGTGGATAAATTTATTGGATAACAGCATCGACTTATCCACTAGATAAAGATTTATCCGCCGGATAGTACTATCCACCTTTCGTACAGCCGGACCCACGGAATGTGGTCTGAAATAGGAAAACAGTAGGTTAGTTGTAATCGCTGCTTACCTTGAATGTAATGTCCTGCACTTCCCAACATACTGATTTTCTTACGGGAAACTACAACCAACATAATTATTGGATAGTAAACTATAAGTTACTTAATTTAGATAACGCGAGTGTCGTGTTTCATATGTAATTGTCACACAATTTATGTCATTAATAACAGCTTCTGAAGGAGAAGATAGAAGGAATGCATACAATATATCGTATCATTATATTGTTAGGATAGTACGCGCGCGCTGATTGGTCGAAAACCGTGCTTTATTAGTGAATGGAGCACGGTGCTGGTGCCATACGCGCGCGTGAAGTGCTGCTAGATCTTGCGACCGTCTTTTTTTTCCGTTAATGAATTCAATACCGGAAAAAATAGTAACTATATAATAAAACAAATAAAACAGCTTTTTCCGTGGTCCTTTTGGTAATTAAAGCACTTAGGGAGGGTCGTAAGCACTCTAGAAGTGTGAGAGGCACTCGCCTAAGGCTCGTGTTTCTCCTTACACTTCTTTCTTGCTTACGTCACTTCCCGCGTGCTTTATTACTGAACGGAGCACGGAAAAAGCTGTTTTATTCGTTAATTATTAAATATTTGAGATATAACGTGCGCAATGATTGGCTGGCTACAGTGTTCATATCAGAGGACAAAGACACGTTGGCGCAAAATCACACAAACATATTTTATAAAAACATAATAAAACGCTGCTTATGTCTCTGTACTGTAACATAAACACTCTGGGAGCTGTAGAGCACTCGAGAAGCAAGATAAACACTACTCGGCTACGCCTTGTGTTTGTAAGCAGAGTGTTTATATAGAGCAGTTTTCGTATGACTGTGCAAAGCTCAGTGCCGTAAGCGTGAGGTGCCGTGGCCGTGATGCTTTCTAGAAATTTAATTGGCTGGTTTTTTCACGCGCAATATGATTGGTCTGGCGTATCCCTTGCTGTGTCATGACCGTGTTCGTGCCGTGAATTTTTCACAGTCATACAAAAACTGCATTATATATATTACAGTACAGAGACACGCGCGCGCAATTTATATTCCTTAGTATAGCAGCCCGATGAGCATAATGAGTGGCCACTCAGGGTTTTTGATATTTTGGCAAATATTTTCAAAATACCCGATCTGTATTACTTTAATACAGTGCTGTTTAGTTAGGCGTCGATCGTATAGAAAAATTCGAGTTCAAGACAAAATATAAAACGTAAAAAGATTATTTTTACTTTTTCTGCATGACAGGGCATATTCTTTACAATTTTTAATTGTTTACAGACGGAGCATTTTTCGCTTTGAGTGGTTTTTGCGAGCTAGCAATTGAACTCTCAAGTACGCCACAACTTTTCACAACGTGTTTAACTCATTACGTTTTGCTGTTGGTAAGGCTGAGTCTAAGGCTTTGATATCATCATATTCATCTTTGACATGGGATCTTGATTGGCTGTGCAGAATATATGAATTAAGATTTAAAAAAAATGAGTATCATGAACTGGAAATTGGCATATTTGATGCAATGTCTAGTTAATGATCGAGGATCATGCAGGCGATGACGTGGCATCAGGAAATGCTGTGCTACATTGCTTTTAGTATTGATTCTACATCAAAAGATTAGTTGAACGGTGAATTAAAAAAACAATTTTTTGATTCGAGTGTTGTTTCTTTCAATCCATATATTAATGACCGTGACGTCTCCCAGGCTTTTGAGCGTATTCGTCTCGCTTGTAACACTACAGCGCTGACACCCTATCCCGAACCATTGGAACAAAGTTTTAAAAATCGACTTCAGCCAATCAGAAGAAAGCAAAATCAGATTACAACTTTTAATTCTAGGTCAGGACTAGTTATCCTTCTTCAAGCGACCCTTGGTTAGTGCATCCGCACAGTAAAACGGTAAATGAAATATTTGGGATCGATTATTTTAGTGTTTTCCCGGCCAAACCATAGATTTTGTTCAGTTAGACGTACCTGTCATGGACACCCCTCATGCAGTCTTGCTTTTGCTTAGAGTTGAGCTATAAATGAGAAGAGTAAATAAATATTCAGTCAATGTATATATGCACTCACTCACTTCATAGCTCTTCTCACTCAGAATTGTCCTTGTTTTACGACGTAGCACTTAATAACCGAAGAAGCCACGATTTGTCCAATATTTTCTGTATAGGAAAGACAGTAGATGAGACCGTATCCGCACTGAACAACGTCAGTGTCAGCTAAATAATAATTCTCTTACTCCACATCCAACAAAGTATGTGAGGGAATGCTGCTGCAAAAGGGCTGTTTTCAGTAGTGGTCCTCTTCAATGTCTATTGATAGGACACCACGCAATAAAGTGGGCAACAAGAACGATGTTACTGGGAGTAACCTTAGACAATAAACTGAACTGGAATGCACATATTAATGAAGTCAAAAACCGCCGTTTTCTTACCAAACTTAATCTACTTAAGAAAAGTTATTTTTTACCTAGAAATGTTTATTAGATTTATATTTTGTGATTTTTTCACTTCAGTTACTTATGCGATGCCCATTTGGGGCAGTACGCCAATTACTGAAAATTTGAATTGTTTAAAAAAATACACTTAAGGGCTGCTAGAATTAGTTGTCATTTCCCTTACAACCTTACTGGGTTTAAAGTTCTGGTTAAGACTGGTTGGAAGCCATTATTTATAACGTACAAAGTAGGCTTGGTGCAATTAGCATATAAAATATTCAACGGTACAGTCCCAGATTGTATGAACGATTTACTTGTTAGACATTCAAAATGTACATACCTTAGGTCCAGAGGGGAGAATAATGTTGTTATTGATAGGTTTAATACATGTTTCATGATCGATAAATTCTATTCACTATAGAGCCTCGGTTTTATGGAATAGAGTTACGTACTGTTTAATAAACGAGCAGGAGTGTTTTATCGGATATAAAACACGAGGCGTAGCCGAGTGGTTTTATACCCGATAAAACACGATCTGCGAGTTTATTGAACGGCTTAAAAAACTCATGATGAATGTTATCATATTGTACTGAATTCTTTACGAAATGAACCAAGTTTGATAGAGAAAATCCAAGTTAAAGTTTATGCAAATGAAGACGAATCTTTATCAGATATAAAACCTCCTTCACGGTCATGATTTCTATTGTGTTTCCTTCATGAATTATTAATGAGTTTTTTAAATATCTTTAAAAAACTCATTAATAATTCATGAAGGAAACACAATAGAAATCATGACCGTGAAGGAGGTTTTATATCTGATAAAGATTCGTCTTCATTTGCATAAACTTTAACTTGGATTTTCTCTATCAAACTTGGTTCATTTCGTAAAGAATTCAGTACAATATGATAACATTCATCATGAGTTTTTTAAGCCGTTCAATAAACTCGCAGATCGTGTTTTATCGGGTATAAAACCACTCGGCTACGCCTCGTGTTTTATATCCGATAAAACACTCCTGCTCGTTTATTAAACAGTACATACAATCACTCAACTGGTTTTAGAAATTTTAAGAACCATCTTCCACAATCATCTGAGTTTCTCAGTTTCAATTTTAATACTAGTTCTAATCAATGTAAACCTACTAGACATGACTACAATTACGTATATTTCTAGAATTGTTTCCTCCTAAATTCTAGATTTATGTTTAACCATAGTTAATAGAGGGGAATGGTTAGGAAACCTATTGTTATCTGTCTTTGTTCGCTTTTGATGTTGAACCGGTCTTGACCGTGCACAATGTTTGATTTTTGCTCATCCGAAATTGCAAAATAAGTAAACATAAGCTTTGCCTATGGGATTATTTTAAGGAATATTCAAATATCTCTTTAAAATCTTTAGGTATTTTGAACTACCTTCCAAAAGAAAGATTTTGGTCTGTTCACTCAGCCATTGCCAACAATGGTAAAACAAAGGATTGTGCACGGTCACGCTTGAATAAAGTGAACAAAGACATATAACAATAGGTTTCATAACCATTCCCCTCTATTAACTATGGTTTAACATATACATATATATATACACTCGATTGCAGAAAGGTTGTAATATACATTTATACAAATATCTAATTTATTCAGTATATTTAATGATATACAAAACAGGAAAAAATCGCTTCATTTATTGTTTGTTTCATTGAATAACTGTCAAAATATTTTTTTTCTAGTCTATTAGATCGTACAGATTATAAATCAGTTGGTTTGATATTTGTATAAATGAACGGTAACACGTTCCCCGATGATTCCAAGGTTAGCCATATGCGAAATATTGCTGCATGCAACACATTTTAATTTGCTTAATTCCAAGACGCAAAAATATTTTTGCTGGGGGGCAGAAACATTCCATGCTTCCAAGACGCATGAAAACAATGTTTCCCAATGTTTCCTCGTTTAGCCACGAAAGTCAACATTCTAAAAGTTCGTTACTTAGCAACACTAGCTCTATCATGAAAGTGCGCATACTCTAACCGATATTAATTAAACATGTTTCCTGATGTTTCCTGACAGTTTCCCCACCTTTGGAAACATTTACAGAAACATGTTTCTGGAAACAATTTTTCTTCGTTTAGCCAGGGCCTAAGAAATTCATGTGTGAACCTTGTCAATTTCATTATCGGCTTCTTTTATTAAATTAACTGAGACTTAATTAAAGGTAACTGGTTCCTTTTATTCAAAGTCAGTTGTGTGCTTCATACACATATGTTGAATTTATTTATTTCTTTGCTCGTACATACACTGACGTGATATTATATTAAATGGATATTCACATGTTCGATGCTGAAGGTCTTTAGCCCATAAGATAAAGAATTTTAATTATTAGTTATGCTGTTTTGTAAATTTGATAAAAGTCGATACGGTCATATGGGGCGTGGAAAAACGAGTCCCCTCTCCCCCCCCCCCCCCCCCCCCCAATAATTTTACCCTTGCTACGGGCCTCCCCTAAGCATTTAATAGAGTTTAGAAGTTGAAGTTCACAGACCGAGGAATTCCAGAAGACAAAGCAGCAGCATCGTTACAGAAAGTTTATATATTTAAATAAAATATTTGAATTTACAAAATATTAAAATATTTGGATTGCCTGTTTCGTGTAATCATATTACAATAAAGTAAAATGAAAAAATAAATTCGAAAACTTTTTTGAATTTTCCATAATTCTTAACTAAGATAACTTTGTAAATATACTGACGCGTAAACCGAAATGTGAGCCTTCTTTGATAGAGCTTTTTAATTCACCGACAAAAAAAAGTATACATAAGATTTGATTTATTTTACGCTTCGTATGAAAAAAAATGAGCTGCTTAATTTCGTTATCAGTTTCTTGTAAGTGGCAATTTAGAGGTTTTGGTGATTACTATTACGATCATAATAGAAAAAATAACGAGCAAACAAAGTTGTTAAAAACTAGCTTTATAGAGGAAATGTCACGAATATAACATTAATGCTGGTGATTTTGAATAGTAATAACGATGCGGCTGTTAACTACAATCGTCATTGAAAAGAGAATGTAATTTCTCATCATGTTTTACCATTAGGGAATTATGATTGGAAACTCGAAAGTATATGATAAGAGGCTCTACTATATTACAGTCAACGTCATCAGCGTTGTCCACCGAAAAAAGACAATCACACATTTACACATTTACAAATTTATACATTCAGATTAAAAAAATTCCACATGTTTCCTCAAACGTTCTGGCATAAAACACAGTGTAAGTGTAAGTGTGTAAGTGTGTAAGTGTGTAAGTGTGTAAGTGTGTAAGTGTGTAAGTGTGTAAGTGTGTAAGTGTGTAAGTGTGTAAGTGTGTAAGTGTGTAAGTGTGTAAGTGTGTAAGTGTGTAAGTGTGTAAGTGTGTAAGTGTGTAAGTGTGTAAGTGTGTAAGTGTGTAAGGTGTAAGTGTGTAAGTGTGTAAGTGTGTAAGTGTGTAAGTGTGTAAGTGTGTAAGTGTGTAAGTGTGTAAGTGTGTAGTGTGTAAGTGTGTAAGTGTGTAAGTGTGTGTGTAAGTGTGTAAGTGTGTAAGTGTGTAAGTGTGTAAGTGTGTAAGTGTGTAAGTGTGTAAGTGTGTAAGTGTGTAAGTGTGTAAGTGTGTAAGTGTGTAAGTGTGTAAGTGTGTAAGTGTGTAAGTGTGTAAGTGTGTAAGTGTGTAAGTGTGTAAGTGTGTAAGTGTGTAAGTGTGTAAGTGTGTAAGTGTGTAAGTGTGTAAGTGTGTAAGTGTGTAAGTGTGTAAGTGTGTAAGTGTGTAAGTGTGTAAGTGTGTAAGTGTGTAAGTGTGTAAGTGTGTAAGTGGGTAAGTGTGTAAGTGTGTAAGTGTGTAAGTGTGTAAGTGTGTAAGTGTGTAAGTGTGTAAGTGTGTAAGTGTGTAAGTGTGTAAGTGTGTAAGTGTGTAAGTGTGTAAGTGTGTAAGTGTTGTAGTGTGTAAGTGTGTAAGTGTGTAAGTGTGTAAGTGTGTAAGTGTGTAAGTGTGTAAGTGTGTAAGTGTGTAAGTGTGTAAGTGTGTAAGTGTGTAAGTGTGTAAGTGTGTAAGTGTGTAAGTGGTTGTAGTGTGTAAGTGTGTAAGTGTGAGTAATGTGTAAGTGTGTAAGTGTCGTAAGTGTGTGTAAGAGTGTGTAAGTGTGTAAGTGTGGTAAGTGTGTAAGTGTGTAAGTGTGTAAGTGTGTAAGTGTGTAAGTGTGTAGTGTGTAAGTGTGGTAAGTGTGTTGTGTGTGTAAGTGTGTTTGTGTGTAGTTTTGTAAGTGTGTAGTAGGTGTGTAAGTGTGTGTAATTGGTAGTGTGAAGTGTTGTACGTGAGAAGGGTGTAAGTGTGAAGTGTGTAAGTGTGTAAGTGTGTAAGGTGTTAAGTGTAGTGTGTAAGTGTGTAAGTGTGTAGTGTGTAAGTGTGTAAGTGATTGTAAGTGTGTAAAGGGTAAGTGTGTAAAATGTGTAAATGTGTAAATGTGTAAATGTGTAAATGTGTAAAGGTAAAGTGTAAATGTGTAAATGTGTAAATGTGTAATGTGTAATGTGTATTGTGTAAAATGGTAAATGTGTAAATGTGTAAATGTGTAAATGTGTAAATGTGTAAATGTGTAAATGTGTAAATGTGTAAATGTGTAAATGTGTAAATGTGTAATGTGTAAATGTGTAAATGTGTAAATGTGTAAATGTGTAAATGTGTAAATGTGTAAATGTGTAAATGTGTAAATGTGTAAATGTGTAAATGTGTAAATGTGTAAATGTGTAAATGTGTAAATGTGTAAATGTGTAAATGTGTAAATGTGTAAATGTGTAAATGTGTAAATGTGTAAATGTGTAAATGTGTAAATGTGTAAATGTGTAAATGTGTAAATGTGTAAATGTGTAAATGTGTAAATGTGTAAATGTGTAAATGTGTAAATGTGTAAATGTGTAAATGTGTAAATGTGTAAATGTGTAAATGTGTAAATGTGTAAATGTGTAAATGTGTAAATGTGTAAATGTGTAAATGTGTAAATGTGTAAATGTGTAAATGTGTAAATGTGTAAATGTGTAAATGTGTAAATGTGTAAATGTGTAAATGTGTAAATGTGTAAATGTGTAAATGTGTAAATGTGTAAATGTGTAAATGTGTAAATGTGTAAATGTGTAAATGTGTAAATGTGTAAATGTGTAAATGTGTAAATGTGTAAATGTGTAAATGTGTAAATGTGTAAATGTGTAAATGTGTAAATGTGTAAATGTGTAAATGTGTAAATGACTTTTTTCACGGTTAATGACATTGACTATATAGATTGATTTTCTATATATTTCTTCGTATCGGCTAATAAAGTACCTTTTTTTTGCTTTAATACCCTATGGACAAAATCAATGTTTTCATATTACTCATATAATTATTTTGAGGCTTGTTACTCGTTCTCAGATTTCAGGTTTCAGATCTCGGAACGAAAACGTTTTTTAAAACAAGTGAGCAAAATACTAACCAAAGCTCAGAACATACCTGGCGAAAAGGTGTTTGCCGACCATTGACGTTACAGTATCCTAGAACAAACATTCAATTATTGATCAGCAAAATAAAGTTATAATGTATATTTTGCTAACTAACTGTCTTAAGCCAGAGAACAGTATCATCTCTACATTTCTTTGTGTTTCAATATTTGTAAACAGAATATCCACCGGTTTCATATTACGTATTGAAGAAACTGTGAGACAAAGCAAGTCATCATATTCACAAATTATTTTCGTTTAGCCCTTAACAAAATTTGGGCTTAATAGCATTAGAATAAATCTGAAAGCTATTTACAATGAAATGTAAAGAGTTGTGTTTAGTTTAAGTATATAACGTCACCCACGCCGTTAAAAATTCGTAAAAAATATCATGCTTCCCAATGGAATATCAAGAAAAAAATATAATTGGTGACTATTAAACCCTCATTGATTATTCCAGTGAAGTTATAGCCCAATTTATTTTGTTGGCAGTAGCAAAATGATTTTAGAGAACCTGACTATAAGATATAACAATCGTATATCGTAAGCGATGTATTAGTTAAATTTGTCGTCAGTGAATTACTTTCATAAATATATATCATAAATAGATACGTATTATCATAAATAGTATTTTGATAATTTTCTAGCTTTATCTGTACGTTTCTCAATGTTTAAATCTCAATTTGTTACTTTGTGATAGAGTGCATTCAGTATATCCGTGAAACACTAATTACTAAATTGTTCAAAATAGCGCTAGTAAAATAAAAAAACACAATATAATTAGCATAAGATAGTATAAGTTAGTATTACTAATATTTCACGGATATATTGTTTGCACAAATTTTTTTACTTGGCTGGAATAAAATTAGAAAAAATTAACTTAATTTTTTTTTTTTTTTTTCGCTCTTTATCAATATTACTCTTCTCCAAATAATAATAATAAAAATTTAAATTAAAAAGAAGCAAAATAATAATAACAATAAAAATGTACCCTCTTTGGCTTTGTTTTCTTCTGCTCTTGAAAATATCCCTTCGTGGATGCAAATAACGTTAACCAAAAAGCAAACGTGCAGTAAACGTTTCATATTTTCAATGGTATAAAAAATATAAAGTATTTGAACCTATCTTCAGCTAAAAACAGATCTAGACGACCGTTTTTATCAACTTTTTTACTGATAAAAAAAAGACGGAACTTATGAGAAAGAATATTTTTTCTTCAGATTTTGTGTGAGCTTGAACGTTTTGACTTCAATTTGCTATCTTATCTTCATGATGTACAACATTTGGCTATTGTTGCTGTTATACTTAGAACACCGTGAATACGAAATAGGCTATTTATTTTAGTATTTGACATAATCGTGAGACAGTTCTAAGAAAACTCTAGGATTTATTACATAGATTGAAAGTTGGCTTGAGGCGTTAGGCCATTACTGGTGACTATAACAGTTCTCCTACTTGTTGCTTGGTAACTATCTTGGCTTGGTAAGAATCACACGCACTTTGCCGATCACTACAATGTGATTTATTGCAATGAAATAGCGCGAATGTTTTTGGGAAAAATAGTTATGATAGGAAAAAAGGTTCTCACATCATAAACATTTTACGTTTAAGATGCAGCTGTATATGTAATATATACATATAATAATAGTAATATTAAGAATAAAACATTTATATAGCGCCTTATCTAAGACTCTACGGCGCTTAACAAAATACTTGTTTCAATATATGAAAAACATTTTAAAAAATCAAAAACTAATCAAAAACACAAATATTTCCATAACGATTGGTTTAACTTGACGTATGACCTTAACCTGACTAGGGACCAACTTACTCAACTGCTCATGATAGCCTCTACCAAGCAGCTAATTCAATTTGATGGTCGCCTATGAACAGTGCGGTGAGAGCGTAGCAATGGGCTCGCCCCTTGGACAATTGTTAGCAAAAGTGTTTATGTGTTATCTCGAGGATAAGATCACCACCAAAGGTTAAATGCAGACGTTTCTACAGACGTTATATGGATGATACATTGGTTGTAATCATGCCTCAGTGATATTGAGATCGCTAACTCCTTCCTTTGTATTCTCGATAGTCTTCATCCCAGCATAGACTTTACAATTGAAATTTCCTCTGATAATTCAATCCCATTTATTGGGATGATTATAAAGAAAATAAGAAATACAATGCAGACTCAAGTTGATCACTGATACTAGGTCTATTGCTACATTACCAAAGCCATGCCGATGATCGCTACAAGAGGTGCTTACTTTTGACTATGCTACATCGTGTGAAGGAACTATCATCGACAAACGAATCATTTATTAATGATTGCAACCATTTAAGATCGACGTTCACGAGCCTGTGCTCTGATCAACTCTATATGACCAACAAGTTTATCAATGATTTCTCAACAACTAATTGTTGTCTTAATGAGAATATGTAGACCGCATAGCACTTATGAAATACATGAAGATATAGAAATATAGATACGTTAAAATGCTTGGGAACGAGGTCATTCCGAAGATATAGAAATAAAGTCACGTCATAGTGCTTGGGAACGAGGTTATTCCGGAAGAATGGTTGTTGTTAGTTTACAAACAAATGTTGATGATACTACAGTACGAATAAACCCTTGTAATCGATTATCTGTCCCTGTATTTGTAATGCCTATATTACATAAAACTCTTCACGGTCATGATTTCTATTGTGTTGTCCTAGCCTCATGAAATATTAATGAGTTTGTTTAAATAATATATATTAACTATGTATTTGTACTGCGGTTGTAATGGATCAAATTGAGCTGATCCTCGCAGTGTAAGGCGCAACATTCAAAGTGAAGAAATATTTCAGAGAGTCTGGGTGCCAACATAGGTGTCCCTCGTGCTTATTGGTCATTATCCATATCCAACAAACCTGATGGAAATATTTCAAACACAGCAATTGTTGACCTAAAACATGCAGCAGTAAATGCTACACCAAGGAACGATTGAGTCTTAAAAACAATCTACTTTAGTGGACTCTATATTTGGTATTAGACCTTGCAAATGAAGCTTAATGGTACCAGATGCACTTCAAGAAACTTTTATGCTTCGTGATTATTATGGCTCATTTATTTATACAAGTGAGGAGAAACTAAAGCCATGCAGTAAAATCCAAAGAAAAGCAAAATATGATTTCGCCGCATGAAACACACATTTCTAGCTCCAACGAGGGAAAGTTCAAAAGGAAAGTTATCTTAGTGATAGGAATAGTAAGTGCACCAACTCGAGAAGATCGCAGAAAAGCCATTAGGCTAACTTGGATAAATGATGCTTGCAATGGGAAGAAACCCAACCTTGTCTGCCGTTTTTTCACTGATAGTTTATCAAATATGGATCGCAAATGCAAAGGAATATTAACTGAAGGACACTCAAACTACAAAGACATTGAGTTCATGACTGTACCTCGTGGTCTTAACTTTGGCTTGCGAATGTTATGGTTGATTGACTGGTCCATTAGTAATTATGACTTTGATTTTCTTCTTCGACTTGATGATGATTATTTGGTGTGTCTACAGAAACTTGTCGGTGAACTAAAGATAAGAAAAGGACTAAGGTAATACTACAAATACTACAAAAAAAAAACGTTCATTATTATTTTGCAGGCTTGGTATCCACTAGCGACTAAAGGATTAAATATGATAATGATTGTACATATTCGTAAAAGTGTTATGTCGCTAATGTCACCGTGGGACTGCATTGAAACAGAAAAAAACCCTGCATTAAAGACGGAGATAATCATAACCATAAAAAATGTTTGCCTATTTTCTTATGATGATGATTATGTCGGTCTTTAAGGCAGGTTATGTTTATGTTTCAGTGCAGTTATTATGCATTATGTACAATGATGATTATTTATGGTCCTTGTGGCGCTATTCTATTAGTAGATACCTTACCCATCTGGGCTTCTGAATGCATACGTACAGCCAACCCTTATAGGCGCCATGCGAAACCTTAATGGGTCTACCATTAACTTAACTCATTAGTTTAAAAACATTTCTGGAATCCTAAAATAGAGCAAAATCACTTGAACTGTGAAATAGAACCAAACTAGTTACTAACAAATAGTCGCTATATAGATGCTAATAGTCGTTATCACTGAGCCAGAACAGTTTATGACACAACAAGGAATACACAAGAGGCCAATACAAATATGTTTTTATCTAGTTTTATTTCAAGCAAATTTATTAGAGTAATCAGGACTCACACAAAGGAATACACAAGAGACCAATACAATTATGTTTTTATCCAGTTTTATTTCAAGCAAATTTATTAGAGTAATTAGGACTCACACAAAGGAATACACAAGAGACCATCAATTCTAAAGTGATAACGACTATTAGTATCTAAATAGTGACTATTTGTTAGTAACTAGTTTGATTCTATTTCATAGTTCAAGTGTTTTTGCTCTACTGAAACTATTTACAAAGTACCATAGTAAATCGAAAGAAAATACATAAGATATATAAAATCAGCTAAACTAGATATGAATAATATATATGAACGACCTAAAACCGTTCTTTGCACTTTAACTATATAGAAAACCCTAACATCTATGCCCCTAATAATCATGTGATAATATTAAAAACATATAGCAATGCTCATAAAATCTTAAAAGTTCTACCGATGTTAAGTTGTGAATGACATTGAGTTGTGAATAGCGTAATGGTTTTCTATTCAATTTACAAGCACGAGAGACGGTCGGTATGAAGTTTAGGCACGGCGGAGGGTGGTCACTGCCAGGGTTTCTTTGCGTCCTCAGTGGTTAACTCACGTCCCTTTGATATTGGTCAATATTGATGAAGTGAGGAGAGACAGAGTCGCCCCCGCCATCTAAAGTAGTCATCCGAGCCAGCTCGAAAGTCTAACCATTTGTAGATGTGATTACGAAGACAGCACTTTCTCCTCAGTTATTTTTACTCATGTCCAATGCTCCGACAGGATTCCCTGTCAGCGATCTGACTTTCCAGTGGTTTCAATGGATCCGCCGGGTAGCGCCAACGGACACTTTTTTTCGTTCCGGAGGCAGTCTAGTGGCAACATTAAACCCATCAGTAATTGTTCGTAATAACACAGGTATCCCAATCGCATTTGTATATCACTATACAGCCTCCCAAAAAACTCGGCAACCGGAACAGTTCGTTCCGATCTACGCACGCTTAGAATTAACATTCCTTAATAGGCTTTTTCTTCTATTTCAGGCTTTACTGGGGATATTTCCATTGTATGCAAGAAGGGCAGGTGCGGGCGGATGAGGCATTCCTAAAGCTGTCCAAAAATGTCATTAAAAGCATCCTTCAACACAGAGATGATTTATTCTGCAGTCCCTTCGGGGACCAAACTGTCGCCATGTGGATGAAACTGATTGATCACGTGATTTATTTTCATGATACTCGCCTTCTACAAGAAGGAATGAAGTCTGGGAAACACGCTACTGATCAGCTTTGTCAGTCTTACATTGGTGTTCATAACGTATACCCCAGTAATGCATTTGAAATATGGAAACAATTTAGAATACAAAAACAAGTTATATATGATGTTCCAGAAATCAATCCCTTTAACAAGCTTTGTAAATACTCAAAAATATTTGACTGGAGGGGCATGGAGGAAAAATACAGGTATAAACCAGATCGATGTATCAACAAACCGGTTTGGAATTACATTAGAATATGGGGAGGTAAGTCAAATACAGCAGAAGTACCATGGTATGAGAGAAAGATCATTAATAACTAGTCGTAACCCCAGGCTATGAAATGCTGGCAACAGCTGGCAGTGGAACGACTAATGTGTAATTTTTGTCCTGCTACCAGTGGTATTAGGTAGTACAGCTTTTGCTGTTCATTACGAGTAAGCACGCAATCATTTGTGCTAAAAAGTCAGTCAATAAACCGTAAATACAATCATTTCACACCATTTCCATACCCAATTGCGTGCTGCGAATATTCAATGACAAAGATAAAATTCATAAACATTTATTTACGTTCTTAGCAATTCATTTACGTCCTAAGACAAACAATTTCGAAAAATAAACTAACAATAGCATGAATGCTATCGCGCCAATAAGTTCTAAGGAATGTTCATTAAAAACAATAAAAATTCAATGCAATGAATGTGCTATTTAATATTTAAGGTTGGTACTTGGTTAGATTGCATCCATCGAGTCTTGGATGCATGCGGGAGGTTGTAAGCACAAAAGAAGTGTAAGCGTCGCACGAGGTGTAGCCGATTTTTAATAATCACAAGCAATCGTAGCATTAAAGAGCAGTCATTTATGCTTTTTATCATTCATCAACACAAACATACTTATAATAGCGCGCTCATCAACTTGCAACCCCCGTGCAACGTGCGTAAATCTATTGATGGTACACTTGGAGAGTTGGGAAAGCACTGTGGTAGCTAGAGTTCTCTTACGCTACCATCGTGCTCTCCCAACTATCCAAGTTGACGTAATTATTAGACGTAAGCTTAGCATTGACCATTGCTTTAAATAATAGAGCGGGGATTTCTTTAAGAGGGCATGTCTGTAAAAATCAAACAAAATCGAAAATCGGCGGTTTATTTTGAAAAAAAAAAGACTTTTATTTTAAGAAAATCGAGAAAATCCATTTTGGCCGTCGGCGCCCTCAATTCAGCTTAAATTCGAGGTTAAAATGATAGGTCTGGAAAAAGCGCTCGCGTATAAAAATGAAGAAAACTAGAGAAAAACAGTTTTTGGAATATGGTAAAGGAAGATTAATGATTATTTTAAGCTAAAATATGAATAGGGAAACGCGATCTAATAAGTCGTCAGGGACTATTTACAATACTGTTAACCTTACTACCACTTCGAAACAAACATGTAAACACATGCGACGGCACAACTTATATGATAATTTACAAATGCCCATAATAACATATAAATTAGTACTTTACAAGTTATAAAAAATTGTTAGATTCATGTCAAAACCAAGGCTTAGAAAACCACAATATAACTGGGTGATCCGAACTAAAAGATAAATTGCTTAGGTGTTTAAACCTATAGTATTGGATTTCGGGGTGACCTGAGACAATGCGTATATTACCTTTAATCCAACTCACTTTTCAACACAGAATGACAAGTATTTTACGGTTCCTTGCAAAGGTTTTTTTGAAATTGCCTAATTTAACATTAAAGTTAAGCAATAATTATAAAACCCCGAAATTCAATACTAGGTTTAAACATTTAAGCAATTTATCTTTTAGTTCGGATCACCCAGTTATATTGTGGTTTTCTAAGCCTTGGTTTTGACATGAATCTAACAATTTTTTTATAACTTGTAAAGTATTAATTTATATGTTATTATGGGCATTTGTAAATTATCATATAAGTCGTGCCGTCGCATGTGTTTACATGTTTGTTTCTAAGTGGTAAGGTTAACAGTATTTTAAACGTACTAATGTCGAGAAAAGGCAAAGAAATACAATGTATTGCACTCAATATTCAACAAATAAAATTATGAAATCAAATGTCAGAACTGAATATATTGAAAATATAGGCCGGTTAGTTCCATCTCAGCCTCGAACTGGTTTCATTGGAATGATTGGATGCCAAGAACCCCTAACAAGCCAAATTTATCCGAATTCGAGAGTTTCGTACATCGCGCTCATTAAATAACCCAAGCTGAATTTTACATATGGTTTAGCTTAACATTCGAAGGTATTATGGTTAGAATTTCAGATATATCCGAACACCCGGTGCACATGAAAATGCGCTTTGCAAACTAAGGGTAAAATTAAAGTTTCTGAAAACCCGAAAAATGTAGTTTGTAAATAGTCCCTGACGACTTATTAGAACGCGTTTCACTATTCATGTTTTAGCTTAAAATAATCATTAATCTTTCCTTTACCATATTCCAAAAACAGTTTTTCTCTAGTTTGCTTCATTTTTATACGCGAACGCTTTTCCAGACCTATCATTTTAACCTCGAATTTAAGCTGAATTGAGGGCGCCGACGGCCAAATGGATTTTCTCGATTTTCTTAAAATAAAAGTCATTTTTTTCAAAATAAACACTAGTACGTTTATTTAGGTGGTATTTCACGTCTTTGGGCCAAATATGAACAAAATCGATTTTTTCAGCTTGGCCGCCGGATATTTGATTTTTACAGACATTTGGCTGTGGCCACACTGGGCCGTTTAACTATAGTTTAGCCAATTCTAACAATTGTTAACTTCAAAACCAATGTGACCTCTCTTCTGTTTAATTAACTATTGTTAGTTGCTATGCTGGTCGTTAAGGTAAAACAATGGAACTTAAACCAAGTTAAACTAAGGTGCAACCCATGGTATAGATTTTATTTAGAAGCAAATGACCAATTAGGTTAGGTTATTTTGTGTAAGTGAAACAAGCATGTCGCGCCGATGAAGTGACAATTAGATCTTTCGCGCCAAAACGTATATGTAGCTACTGTAATCATGGACAAAGATTCGAGCAAGTAAGTCAGTGTTTTCCTTTTCAATTCTCGTTTTTGTTTAACTATAGGGTAATTTTTGGACTTCTTGATTTCTTTTTTTGGTTTCGGTTCCCTTCAAACATTTAGAGTTTTTCTCAAAATGCAGTTGCGAAGCAATTGAACTCGACAAATATTTTTCCACTGTATCGATTGAGAACTGACTTTACTTTGTTGCAACAAAACTTTAGCTGAGATATATTTGACATGTTTCGGATTGTTTCATTTGCAACTTAAATCGCCTTGATGTTTGAATAACCCTTAGATCAAAAATCATTTGTTTTTTATAAATAATAGGAGAATAATCCTCAAGATTCTTCTGCCAGCCATTTTGGTGTTTTGACTGATAAGTCACAGAAGAGCGAGTCGTTCTTGGTGTAACCATGGTTAAACGCCCCACTGTGGCCACAGCCATTGCCTCTTAATCGATAAACAACCTTCGGTCTGCAGACGACATGAGATATGCAAATTATAGAAGGAATTTATATGTAGCGAAATTTCAAAATATCGCCAAAATGAGACCGAGATCACTGACATCTTTAGTGATGGACCAAAGAACATTCAAGGGTAAGCTTTAATTCAATGATATATATTTTGGGTAAAATAATTTTTCATAATGGGCAAAGAAGTAGGCAATAAAAGAATAAACGAGGTCACTTCTGTCACACAAGGAATTACTTCTACAACGCATAACTTAGAACTTAGCTAATTTCTTAGAAACGCAATGTGCTGCAAATTTTATTGCGTATATCAGATAAATACCAAGTAACACCAAGTGGTGTTTATAAATGGCTGAAGTAGGTGCCACGAGTGATAATTTGGCAATATTCTAAGTCCTATCCTATGATCTTAGCATTCCATGTCCCGCGTACAGTAGTCTCGATATAAATTAGGATTTTTTTTCATAATTCGCACATTCTAAAAATATATATATTGCTGTTTCTAGTTACAAGAAGCACTAAACTGCAGCAATGAAAAAATCAAGCTTTTGTTTGCAGAAAAAACCCGAGACTGACTTTGAAACTAGACACATATCTGCGTGAACTCGGGCTTCATAGCAGAAAATCGAAATACCTCTTCGTGAACACTGTCACCCTTTTAGATGGTGCAAAGCCAGTTACACTTTCGAAAAGTTGTTTGTCCTTTTAAATCAATTATATTGAACCCATATTACCATTACCATTACAATAGATACAACTACAGTACTTCTTATTGATAACACAAAATTGGTGTAGTTTTCAGCTATAAGTGATTCAAAGGCTCTTTGCAAAGAAGTACAGTACTGATATCCTTCTATGGCAGCCTCATGATGTATAGTACCAGTGTAGCTTTCACTGTATTGCAGTTCATAGTCAGTGGCAACCACATTTAGCATTGGTGGTAGTTGATCGTAGTTCTGACTGCATTAAAAAGGACTGTCTATGGCTAATTTAGATAAACTTGAATACAACTGATTTCCAATATCCATAATTAACATAAGGTCATTGGCTGGTAGAATTACCTCCTTGCTTGTTATTGTAATTAAAGTGCACAAAAACATTGAAACACACTGTTGTCCAGAATTTTGTCCAAATACTAGTTCAGTACCTTGGCTATAACAAAATTCTGTTATTGTTTTGCTAGGGTCAAAGTACATCATGTAGCAGGACCAGGCCGGTTCTTTTCTATGTCTGTACTCAGATTAAAATTACAATAATTTGCCATATGGATCTTAGTCTTGAAAAGACACATCAAACTATTACAACGGTAAACAATGATAAATACCGACTAGCTCTATGATACTTCGACTTCATTATCCCTTTATAAACCCCGTTAGATTAATTAAACGACAGCTTTTTTTCATGATGAAAAGGTAAGTTATACACCGTGAAAAGATGAAAAAACTTACTGACGTTTCGGACGCTAGATAGTCCTTCGTCGGAGTAAAAGAGAAAGAAGTGGTAGAAAGGAGTGTATATATGATAGAA
This sequence comes from Actinia equina, assembly GCA_011057435.1. NCBI lineage: Eukaryota > Metazoa > Cnidaria > Anthozoa > Actiniaria > Actiniidae > Actinia > Actinia equina. The sequence goes on from WHPX01000898.1 coordinate 559,322, forward strand.
TAAGACAAAAGAAACCAATGAGAGCAAGGTAGGCAAGGAAACAAAAACAAACAATCAAAAGACAAAAGGAAAGGTTAGTTGAAAATAAAGCGTTCATTAATCCCGTTGGGACTAAGAGTGCCCAATAGGTGAATAAGCCGCATTTCTTTGGTCTTTCTTTGCTTAACGGCAACAATGATTGTCGCAAGACCAAAGAAATGCGGCTTATTCACCTATTGGGCACTCTTAGTCCCAACGGGATTAATGAACGCTTTATTTTCAACTAACCTTTCCTTTTGTCTTTTGATTGTTTGTTTTTGTTTCCTTGCCTACCTTGCTCTCATTGGTTTCTTTTGTCTTATTCTATCATATATACACTCCTTTCTACCACTTCTTTCTCTTTTACTCCGACGAAGGACTAGCGTCCGAAACGTCAGTAAGTTTTTTCATCTTTTCACGGTGTATAATTTACCTTTTCATCATTACTGTTTCATTAGAAACACCGACGCAGCTCACACTAGTTTTAGCTAGTTATAGCTTTTTTTCATGTTGTGTGACTATAATTCAGCTTATTCTCTTAGTATTCAGCTTAACTTCATTTTTTTAAGTTTTCTAACCTTCACATAAAAATATTATGAAGCATGGAGGACTTTATACTTGGACGAATACGTTTGAAGATAAACTCTTTCAGCTTTCTGCTTTTGTTTCTCAGATTTTTCAGAGTTCGTACTGGTATTCAGCTGGGTTCACGATCATGTCTACGTAGGTTTACATGAGACAACTGATTTGGTATAGCATGATTTTATATTCAGCGACGAAAGCTTGAAGAAACCCGCCATTGCTCGACCATGTGCTTATGTGGCGCATACTAGGCAAGCGCATAGAACTTGCCAGGCGCTTTGAAGGCAACTGCGTTTTGTGACTGAACGTAAAAAACGAAGCCCAATTTATACCTCGGGCATTTCTTTGAAAGCCCGAGTAAATAGGCTTTGGCGACTTAAGAGATTCGGCGTGTTTTGACTGATTTGGAGTGGATGGATCAAAAGGAGTATAGTGGTAGAAAAAAAGAATTTAAAACGATTATAACTCCAGTTTCGTAGTAAGGACAGATAGTAGTTTCGATGGTAGAGAATTAGAAGAATATAATTTTGGGGCTGAGACCCTGTGGTACGCTCTTACAGAGACTCCTTCTCAATAATCTTATTATCTGAGTCGAAACTATAAATAAATGACTGGTACTCTGGGCCTTCGTCTGATGAATGCCCGCATTTATTTGGCCATCTACAATAGTCTAAACTAACCAAAGAATTCTCCTTCTAATAGACATTATTCGTAGTGTGACAATGTTTTCCCAATTCAACGTGACAAACCTCTGGGGGAATGAAGAGCTATTGTTTTGGCAACTCGTCGGGATATCATCGTTATTCCTTTCATATTCTTTGGGATACTCATGAATTTTTCGAAGAGTAAAAACAAAAGAAAATGAATCCTCTGGAGGTTTGTCAAGCTGAATTGGGAAAACATTGTCACACCACGAATAAGGTCTATTCAGCCGATATCAGCAACTAATCTAAACGGCTTGCCTCTTTTGCAAAGTTTCATTAAAACAGTGCAAGCAAGTAGATCAATACCACACCAATCAGAGCCACCATCACCGCTACACAGCACACTTTCGCAACTCTAAATTCTCGTGCTATTTTTCTCCCCAACTCGGTTTCTGTTAGGTATGTACGGGAAGTTTCTCCCTTGATATTCAAGTGTGGAAATGGCTGGTCTGGGATTTTCTTGCCAGTGAACTCACACAATGGTTCCCATCCTTGTTCAACACTGTATACGAGCAGCTTGTCTGCAGGAACAACAGACTTGACTCGATCGTTGTGCCAGCGATATCGCTTGCGACAGATGTAGGATGATTTTGGATCAGAAATTCCCAGGCTTGCCATTCTCAAGCTGAGAATCACGAACCAAAATTTTTTGAAAGTCGGAAATAAGTTTTGCATCTTTATAATAAGCTTACTCATGTTGGCGAAAAGCTCCATGTGTTTAACATAACTTCTGATCCAAATATCTTCTTTCCGTTCGGATAGAATAACCTTAGCGGCAGGAAATGCTTCCATGAGCTCTTCGAAGAAGAAATTGCCCGGGTAGTCAATCACAACGTCTACATCTTTGAACATGGCATAGAAATCGGGTACCTTACCATGCTTGCACAAATCTAACCACTCGTTCATATAGTACAAGATTTGTTCATCGTAATCGTAGACTTTGTAGCCTAGAATTCGCAGTGCATGAGCGATGGATGTGGTTCCTGTTTTGGGCAGACCGGCACAGATCAGTTTCATCTTATTAATTGTAACCCAGTCGAAGGTTTTGTAGCTAGTTTAGACGATTTTTAGCGATTACGCAGGCAGCCCAAGCTCTGTTCTAGAACTGCCGCATTGGCTGCTTGTTCTCTTTTTACGCCTCACTGACAAGAGCGTTACCCGTGTATATTTCTTGACCTTCTCTGGTTAATGGGTCACCTAAAACATGCACGTTTTCACTCAGGAATTATTTACTTACGCTTTGTAATAAGCGAGATTTCTTGACCTCTTAGTGTCGTCTGCCTTTTTCACATGATACAATAGTATTTACTCAGATACTATTTACTTACAATGTGAAAGAAGCGGATATTCCATAAAAATTCGTTTAAATATGTTATTACGTACGTGACGGGCGGAAGTGATTTCATGTTTCCACGGAACGAGTTATTGACTTGCTCATTGCGTTTTATTTAACTTCTGATCCAAACATTTTCTTCTCGTATTCTTCGTTTGCAATCACTTGTGCAAGTACTTTTTGCTTCCAATCAAAAAACAATCCTTAATATATATATTTAGGCACTGCCTAAAAGCGGAGCTCCCGATACGGAAGTCACAGGGAGAACAATTTGAATGAAACTGAAAGTTAAAAATAAGATAGGGGGAAAAATCTTCAATTATTTTTTATTCGAGATGAAGATAATTTCTCCCATAATAAAAACCATGCAGTGAAATCAAATCGAAATGCACTACATTGTTTTTTTGTTGTTTTGTTTAGCGCGAGTACATACTCTCACACTTAGGAATTTTGTACACAACTCACCACCACCCCCAGGGGCTAGTTTTGCTCTTGGAAGATTTTTCGACAAATTTTTCCAAAAAAACCGACATTTTTAGGCTTTGAATCTCTTTTACTTAAAAAAAAAACGAAAGAAAACTACAGATAATTCAATACAATATCAAGTTCAGTGAAATTTACCTCGGATGTCTTTCATTGAAATCGAAAATCTGGAGATTTAGGACAAATCAAGACCAAAAAAACAGACTTGGAGCAAAATATAAGCTTACTTTAAATAATTACGTCTTTTACAAAACGAGACGTTTTACATTCAGTTAAACTTGACAAGAACAACTGAGACAAAATAGAAAATAAAAGCAATGCAAAAAGGCAATGCAAAATGACGAATTTCTTTGTCAGTAAATTGGCGTTTGTAAATGTTTTTGAATATTTTTTACGGCTTTTTTAAGTGAAAGTCTAGGTCTTTCTACAACAACATCTCTCAACAACACAAATTTAAGCTCATTTTTATAATCAGACTTGCTCGAATAGCTTAATAAACAGTTGAATATTTGGTCAGTGTAAATTTATATTTCATTCAATACTTAAATTATCTGTAGAAATAAAAGTATTAAATAAAAGTCTTCGTTGTTTTGAAGATGGGAACCCGCGATAGGAGGCGAATCTTTCTTGAACGAAAAACATACGATAGTTGGTTAAAAACAACGTTTTACAACGTTAACCGAATTGCTAAAGATTTACAAAGCTAAATAAAGGACGAATATTTGTTGTAATATGCTCTTCATGTTATATTTACTCCAACATTAAAATAAATTAAGCTTATCTACAGAAATATTAAAAGTTTTGAGGGAAAGTCTTTGCCAATGATTTGTCGATTCGTCGAGAAAAAATGCTTGTCAAAAAATAATAAACGATTGTTTGCTAAACCACACACCTGAATTCTTGAAGAACACTTCTTAATCCATCTTTAATTTGAATACATGAAAGTTTTTTAATTGTCTTTGGTCTATAACTTGCCTTAAAGCGATTTTGTTCTGTGCATTTGAGAGTCGCCTTAGCTAGTAGTTATGCTTCAAATTCCTTTGTCTTTCACGCTCATTTTCTCTTTGTTCATTCGTGAAGTTTTGACTCAAATTCCTTTGTATTTCACGTTCATTTTCTCTTTGTTCATCCGTCAAGTTTTGCCTCATATTTCCTTTTCTTTCACGATCATATTCTCCTTGTTTATAATCGAAGTCCCGCCTGGATTTGCGTTCTCTATCTCTCTCTCTGCTTGCCGCTTTTCTTTGGTGAGTCCTTCGTCTTTGCCTTCCTTTTTCACGCCACCAGAGTTTTTCCTCTTTCGAAAAAACTCTTGATTCTGGCCTTTCTTTTTTGGCTTCATTCTCCTCTGAGCTTTCTTTCGAAATATCGATTTCGGAAAGGGGTTCCATCGTAAATAGAGTAAATATAAATATAAGCTTGTGTTGTTATCTTTCGGTATTTCTATAAGTGTGTAAAAGGTTTTTTTTACAAAAGTTTAATAGCCGGATTTACCTTTCTTTATGTGTACCCGGATGTTGCAACGCGTCGATATTCCCGCCAAAAAAAAATCTAACCAGCCAATCGGAATGCTTGTGTACACACCCGGACGGACGGACGGACGGACGGACGGACGGACGGACGGACGGACGGACGGACGGACGGACGGAAGTGACGTCAGCCAATCCATGAAAAATCAACTCGATAGTTTACCATTTTTTCTTAGGTATGGTGCTCCGCTCGCGCGGGCCGAAGGCCCGCGCGGGAGCTCCGCTATGACCATGTAGAGCTACTTATAATACAACGCTAAGCGAAAAAAATAGAGAATTTCTAAAACGAGATATGAGCGAACGATATGGCGAAAACTTGCTGGATGATTTCTAGTGTCATTCAACATGGCGGCCGAAATTTGAAAAAAAAAAAAAGATGACAAAAATCCATCAAATTCACTTCAAACATGTACTAATTCTAATTTATAAACTTGTACAACACTTAAAGATTTTGAATTGGGAAAAATATAAGTTTCTTTGACTTTTCAGACACGTATTGAGCTTACTGAGTCAGTATTACCGATTAGAAAATTAGATTTGCACAACCCGGAAACAAAACGATGAAACGATTTGAAATTTTCTACACTTAGTCACAACATAGTTCTCTAAAACATATCAAAGAATCGAGTTTCTAGCATTCATGATTAATGTTATGTTGTTATTTTCTTGGTCTATGACGTCACGGTGCAAACGAAGAAGAGTTAGAATAACCTTAGCGTCAGCGAGAAATGCTTTCATCAGTTCTTCCAAGAAGAGATTACAAGACGCATCGATCAAAGCGTCTTCATCTTTAAGCATATGGAAATCGGGTACTTTACCACAAATCTAACCACTCGTCTCAATGGTACAAGATTTTTTTCATCAAAATCGTAGACTTCAATCCAATTGATCAAGGCAAATAAGGCACTACTTGTGGATGATAGTGGGGAACATAACTGAGATAACCGGCAATCAAGTCTTTGTCAATTCTGATTCCATCTGTACGATGTTTCTCGTTGAAGTCTTGATTAAGTAAGGGTTTGACAGCTGATCATCGTAGTTCCTGTATGCTATATGTGGAGAGGAAAGACTGGAACACTTACGGACCGATGGCTTGGAGCATCGCGTACAATTCCTGGTAATTCCCGGTGATTTTGCTCATTTTCATACTGTATCAAGGATCGCCTGTCACATTTCATGCTAATTAACCTCAAGGAATTAGAAAGAATAAGGAAGAATTTGTACTTTCCACTCTTCATCGCAATTACGGGGAAGCGTCAAGAAAAAATGTATCACCGCGCGGGAAAATAATAAGAGTAATACAACGATAGTTTAGTGTGCTTTAATCTTACCTCTTAGCTCTTAATCGATTCAGCGATTTTCTTTGGGTGAATACTGTGTCAAAATGGCATCCTTTTGTGTGGAAAGTACGACAATGCCTTTAAGAAACGCCATAGTATCTTCGTAAATGCCTTTCTGAAAAAAGTAGCACCGGAACTTTTGATGTACATTCACTGCCTTAAATGAATCCTGCATTTGTTTCTTTCGGCTTTAAATGTGATATGCGTTTTTTTGAAGTATTTGTTCAATCACTGCTGAGGCTGGTTTTGGGTTGAGAAGATTATTTGATAGAAACGAAAACGATTAATATCGAGCTCATGGTTATTATTTTTGAAAAGCATTTAGTGCGGGAAGCCACAAGAACGCTTGCTTTCCAGGCTAAATACTGGTCGGTATTTGGTTTAACGTTTGAATTTGTACTATACCGACTATGTCGATCTTCTCAACAAGGTCAGTCGGGAAGAACGATTATAGCGGAGCTCCATACCTAAGAAAAAATGGTAAACTATCGAGCTGATTTTTCATGGCTTGGCTGACGTCAATTCCGTCCGTACGGCGTCCGTCCGTCCGTCCGGGCGTGTACACAAGAATCCTGATTGGCTGGTTAGATTATCTTTTTTTTTTTTTTTGGCGGGAATGTCGACGAGTTGCAATATCCGGGTACACATAAATGTAAATCCGGCTATTCAACTTTTGTAAAAAACGTTTTACACCTTTTATTACGTATAGAAATACCGAAAGATAGCAACACAAATTTTTATTCAAGCTTATATTTATATTTATATTTACTCTATTTACGATGGAACCCCTTTCCAAAATCGATATGTCGAAAGAAAGCTCAGAGGAGAATGAAACCAAAAAAAATGCCAGAAGTAAAAGAGTTTTTTCGGAAGGGGAAAAACACTGGAGGCGTGAAAAAGAAAGGCAAAGACGAAGGAATGTCGCCAAAGAAAAGCGGCAAGCAGAGAGAGAGAGAAAACGCAAATCCAGGCGGGAATTCGATTATGAACAAGGAGAACATGATCGTGAAAGAAAAAGGAATATGAGGCAAAACTTCACGGATGAACAAAGAGAAATTGAACGTGAAACTGAGACAAAGGAATTTGAAGCAAAACTACAAGCTAAGGCGACTCTCAAATGCACAGAAAAAAATCGCTTTAGTGCAAGTTATAGACCAAAGACAATTAAAAAAACCTTCATATATTCAAAGAAGGATTAAGAAGTGTTCTCCAAGAATTCAGGTGTGTTGTTTAGCAAACAATCGTTTATTATTTTTGACAAGCATTTTTTCTCGACGAATCGACAAATCAAAAACTTTCCCTCAAAACTTTCAATATTTCTGTAGATAAGCTTAATGTATTATTTTAATGTTGGAGTAAATATAACATGAAGAGCATATTACAACAAATATTCGTCCTTTATTTAGCTTTGTAAATCTTTAGCAATTCGGTTTTATTTAACTAAATATCGTATGTTTTTCTTTCAAGAAAGATTCGCCTCCTATCGCGGGGGTACCATCGGCAAAACAACGAAGACCGCTTTCATTTAATACTTTTATTTCTACAGATAATTTATTTAAGTATTGAATGAAATATAAATTTACACCAAATATTCAACTGTTTATTAAGCTGCATTCGAGCAATTCATTTTAAAAATGAGTTTAAATTTGTGTTTTTGAGAGATGTTGTTGTAGAAGGACCTAGACTTTCACATTAAAAAGCCGTAAAAAATATTTAAAAACATTTACAAACGCAAATTTACTGACCAAGAAATTCGTCATTTTGCATTGCCTTTTTGCATTGTCTTTATTATCTATTTTGTCTCAGTTATTCTTGTCAAGTTTAAATGAATGTAAACTTCGTCTCGTTCTGTAAAAGACGTAATCATTAAAGTAAGCTTATATTTTGCTCTTCCAAGAGCAAAACTAGCCCCTGGGGGTGGTGGTGAGTTGTGTACAAAATTCCTGTGGGAGAGTATATACTCGCGTCAAAAAAAAAAAAAACAACAACAAAACAAAAAAACAAACAAACAAACAAATATTCAATGTAGTGCATTTCGATTCGATTTCACTGCATAGTTTTTATTATGGGAGAAGTTATCTGCATCTCGAATAAAAAATATTTAAATATTTTTTCCCCGATCTTATTTTTACCTTTCAGTTTCATTCAAATTGTTCTCCCTTTGACTTCCGTATCGGGAGCTCCGCTTTTAGGCAGTGCCTAAATATTTATATTATATAGACTTGGGGTCAAAGGTCCAACCTCACATGAGCCGTTCTAAATGCATAAATGATGGTCATGTATATTTATTGCTCATTTTTATTATTCTTTGTCAGTTGACTTGTAACAATTTTATGTATTCTTTTAGTTTAATATATGTAATTTTGCAAAATTGGAACTAAACAAAGATTAATTGAGTGATAGATTGTATGCCCTTTGTCAATGGAAATACTGTGTAAAACCAGACATGCTAGTCTTATCATTTTGTTTTTACAGGAAAGTCACTTCATAGTCGTAATATCCGACTTGGCTTGTGGAACTTGTGCTGGAATTGAACCCGTTGATGAATAGGGTCGACTTTGATTCCTGCAAACGTCGTACTAACCATGAACCTATTTCAAAATTAATAGGATAATAACAATAACAACAACAATAATAATAATAATAATAATAATAATAATAATGATATTGATGATAATAATAATAATGTGCGGTGATTACGAAGAGAATATCGACCAAATCATATCTGGATGTCCTGTTCTTGCAAAAAGGGAATGCATAGAAAGACACAACAAAGTTGAGAAATATATTAACTGGAAACTGTGCAAGCAATATGGATTTATTGTCTGAATAAAATGGTATGAGCATGAACCTGAAAAAGTAATGGACAAGACACAGTAACGATTCTATGGGACATGCAAGAAAATACGGACAGAACTATCACTGCTAATAGACCCGACATTGTAGTGAAGAACAAAGAGAAACGATGTTCCTTGATAGACGTGTCAAACCCAGCAGAACGAAATGTGCTTCTTTAAACAAGTAGAAAAATTCTCAAAGTACAAAGTTCTAAAAATAGAAATTTTAAAAAATGTGGGGTATGGAAACACAAACCACACCCATTGTCATTTGGGCACCGGGGTTAACTCACAAAGGACTAGAACAATATGTCAACCATTTAAAGGAGCCGTCTCATCCAGGATGCATTGCGCGCCTCTATTATTATTATTTACATACGGGGATTGAAAAAGCGAGCTGTCAAACACACGCGTCCACGAGCTGTGTTGTTGCTACTAAAACTACTAAACAATGAAACTCATAAATTCTTCGCCTTAAACTTGGATAAAAGTTTAAGAATACCTTGCTATGGCCGTCAATGCATATGGGTCGCCAATAGTGGATCCTTCCGAGTCGAAAGAACTGAGAAACCAATTCAAAAGAGGATTTTACTAAATGATATGAAAATAAATTACTTCTTTGCTCACTTCATTTCGCTACTTCGATCGCAGATAAGGCTAAGAGATTTGGAGATAAAGCTCGTCTCGTGGATACCGGAGTGGACCACAATTGTTTACGCGACCTCAGCGGTTCTTTGTAGGGAAAAATAAATAAAATACGCTTATTGAAATAAATTTCTAGTTTTACAAAATATTTTTCATGGTCTCGAATAACACTAACAAGTTCTTTTGCGTTTTCTGCGACTAGCGATGTCACCAGCTTCCTCCTGATCCGTTTCCTCAACGTTCACACGAAGCAACACTTCGCCGAGAGTCGCTATTATTTAGAGCCGATTGCCCCGTTTTCTCTTTTCTTTCCTTCCCATGTTTCGTAGGTCGAATTTTTAAAAGTCATATGCTTCGTGCCTTCTTTCCGCCGTGGATAACCGCGAACCGGCATACTCGAAGACATTGACAAGTTTATGAACACTCAAGAACACAATGAAAATTTACATGACAAAACCAAGAGATATACAAAATAACTTCAGGAAACCAACACATGATAAATGAACAACACCAACGAGATCAAATTTTGGGTGTGAATAAAATGATGTTTAAGATTTGAAGTGGATTCGGTAGCAATTTGAAATACTCTTACAGTTCGATGTCGTCGAAAATGGCGCAGTAGGTCACAATTTGCAAAGGGATAGCGCAATGCATCCTGGGTGAGACGGCCCATTAAAAGGGGACATCTCTATCACAGAAGTACAGAAGATTGCATTACTGGGAACTGCACACATCATTAGTAAAACTCTCATGATTACTTGATTCTTGATTTCTATTTTCCCTTTAAAGTGATTTATTTTATTTTTTATTTTAACTCCACCTGGAATTGTAAATATATTCTTGTTTTCCCAAGGCCCATGGATTGGACTCGGTTAACTAAGTTTGTAAGCAAAGTTGAAGCAATTTTTGTAAATAAAGATAATAATAATAATAGTAAAGGATAATAACTTTATTGACAATAATAATCAACAAATAATTAACTATAATATAAGATGTGATAAGAATAATGCTATAATTATAAGACAATAAAAAAGAGAGATTATGAATATAAAATAACAAATATATGTAATAATTACTTATTAATCTATGAAAACATATTTGCAAATTAATTAATAGCTCAAAACACGAGTTTTCACTCTAATATAATACTATATTTTAAAACTATACATTTATTATCAAAATCTAAATATTTCTAAATTTCCGCTACATTGGTTTTAAGGTAAAAGTCATTCAAGAATTCATCTCCTTAAAAAGAGGGGTTCCTATCCCCCTGACACACATTGTACTGATTTAATTATTGGTCAGGCCCGAAGGGCCATGACCTTAGGATTACAAACCAGCGTTCGGCATGACACAAGCTGGCATAGGAAGCAACGAAGAAGTAAAGAACAATCACGAATGTCCTTGAAGTTTTAGCGATCTAGCGTCTGTGCAATTTCGGAGGATTCGTGATTTATTTATAGCATTCGACTGCATTTGAGACGTTTTCGGCACTTTAAACTTTTATAAGGAATGTACGTGTTTCTGGGGGTTCGGGTTTCTTTTCGGAGTCTCCTCGTGAAAAGTGCACATGGAACGAAATGTTGCTTGACGTCGAGGTGTTTGCTGGAGAAGATTACATGAAAGATACTGAGTTCAGTACCACTTCAGAAAAGACACTGAACTGAATCATTATCTTGTGCATTTTTACGTGTATTTCTTTTTTAAATCGAACGATTTGTGCTGTTTTGACTCGAGCAATAAGCCTGAAGCGAGATGACGTTTTATCCCCGACTCTATACCATAATAGTTTTTTAAATTCTTTCATATTAAATTTTTTGACGCCTTAGAGAATAAAGGAACAATAGTCGCAATTAAAGAACAAAAGCAGTGTGAAAAGGATTATGGTCTAGAGACGGGGATAAAAGGTCATCTCGCTTCAGGCTTATTCGTCAAAGCTTCGTGCGTGCTGACTATCACGTCATACGAATTAAGTCCACTTTGCGCTTGAAAATATTACAATATTGGAAATCTTCCCACCATATACAGCATCCGGTCATTAGATACTGTTATAACACAAAACAAAGAAACAAAAACCATTGAAAATCATAATTTTGTTAACAAACTGCAAATTATAACGTCGCCCGCTCGTCGCAATAGGTCAAACTTGCAAGTAAGCTTAAAAGTTAGCCTTATCACAATAGAAAAAAATCCTAATCCTAACTTTCTTGATCCCTGTAAGACTATTCATGCTCCTTATAGCCTGGAAAACAATGTGCTTCAATGTAATTCAGTTATCTACTTTATGTCAAAAAATACTCCATAACTTCTAGTTCCTGCGCGGGATTTGATAAAAATTATGAATACAGGAAATGAATTTATTCATTCCTTTGTAAACCTTTAAGAAAAACTTTTTTAATGTTGTCTGAATTGCCTAATTTGTGGAGAATGTATGATACAGACTTTGAACTAAGTTGCATTTAAAGTTATATTTGTACCATCAATGTTATTTCCTGAAATCGATAAATTTTCAGTACTGTATGCCATTAACAACATGCTATGGAAGCTCTCATAGCAGAAAATCTTTCTTTCAGTATGTAAACTAGATTTTAAAAATACCAGCAAAGACTATAGTTTTTAACTTGAACAACTCTTGAACTTGCTCTTTCTGATGCTAAATAAATATTAGCAATAAAATATACTCTAAGTGAATCAGAGAAATAAGAGAAAAATATCATATGCCCTTGGCAGGATTTGAACCCACGTCTTCGGTATTCTAGTCCGATGTGTTAACCACTACACTACAAGGACCAACCACGCTGGTAACGCAGCCAGAATATGAAATGTAGGGTATTCGTGAGGATCCCAGAGCGATATTTTTTCTCTATAGGTAAGTTGAACACCGTAAATGTACGCAGATATAGACATAGTAAAGTAGAAATTATGCGTTCGGTGTGTATATAATGAATCAGAGAAATAAGAGAAAAATATCATATGCCCTTGGCAGGATTTGAACCCACGTCTTCGGTATTCCAGTCCGATGTGTTAACCACTACACTACAAGGACCAACCACGCTGGTAACGCAGCCAGAATATGAAATGTAGGGTATTCGTGAGGATCCCAGAGCGATATTTTTTCTCTATAGGTAAGTTGAACACCGTAAATGTACGCAGATATAGACATAGTAAAGTAGAAATTATGCGTTCGGCGTGTATATAATGAATATAATGAACGCATAATTTCTACTTTACTATGTCTATATCTGCGTACATTTACGGTGTTCAACTTACCTATAGAGAAAAAATATCGCTCTGGGATCCTCACGAATACCCTACATTTCATATTCTGGCTGCGTTACCAGCGTGGTTGGTCCTTGTAGTGTAGTGGTTAACACATCGGACTGGAATACCGAAGACGTGGGTTCAAATCCTGCCAAGGGCATATGATATTTTTCTCTTATTTCTCTGATTCATTATATACACACCGAACGCATAATTTCTACTTTACTATGTCTATATCTGCGTACATTTACGGTGTTCAACTTACCTATAGAGAAAAAATATCGCTCTGGGATCCTCACGAATACCCTACATTTCATATTCTGGCTGCGTTACCAGCGTGGTTGGTCCTTGTAGTGTAGTGGTTAACACATCGGACTGGAATACCGAAGACGTGGGTTCAAATCCTGCCAAGGGCATATGATATTTTTCTCTTATTTCTCTGATTCATTATATACACACCGAACGCATAATTTCTACTTTACTATGTCTATATCTGCGTACATTTACGGTGTTCAACTTACCTATAGAGAAAAAATATCGCTCTGGGATCCTCACGAATACCCTACATTTCATATTCTGGCTGCGTTACCAGCGTGGTTGGTCCTTGTAGTGTAGTGGTTAACACATCGGACTAGAATACCGAAGACGTGGGTTCAAATCCTGCCAAGGGCATATGATATTTTTCTCTTATTTCTCTGATTCATTATATACACACCGAACGCATAATTTCTACTATACTCTAAGTGATTCATTCAATTGTCTGTTGATATGTATATACCAATATATATGTTTATTATATGGCATCAATGTTTCGCGCGCTCTGATTGGCTGCTTAGCGGGCAAGATTTTCTTTAATGACCGGTCATTAATAATAATAATAATAATATAATATGATTTATATAGCGCCTATACAAGTCGGCTCTAAGCGCTGTAAAATATATATAAATTATAATTCAAAAGCTAGTTTAAACAAATGAGTATTAAGGTCTTTCTTAAAAGTTGTTAGACATGAAATGTTTCTAAGAGGAGACGGTAGTGAATTCCATAGAACAGGAGCAGACACAGAAAAACAACGATAACCATAAGATTTAAGATTGTACGGACAAGTAACAAGAAGCAGTTCCTTGGATGAGCGGAGAGTTCTTTTAGGTTTATACACAGTTATGAGATCAGACAAGTAGACAGGAGCCAGACCATGAAGTGCTTTGAAAGTGAGGAGTAGAATCTTGAAATTGATGCGATGTTTCACAGGAAGCCAATGCAGAGAACAAAGGACAGGAGTGATGTGATTATACTTCTTGGAGAGAGTTACAAGACGAGCAGCAGAGTTCAAAACATATTGTAATTTATCGATTTGAGCATTAGGTAAACCATATAGAAGAGAATTACAGTTATCGAGCCTGGATGTCACAAAAGCATGGACAAGTCTTTCAGTAGTATGGACGGAGATAAATTTACGAATACGAGCAATGTTACGTAAATGATAGAACGACGTCTTACAGATATTATTAACATGAGGAACCATTGACATCACAGAATCAAAGATTACGCCAATATTTCTTTCATTACAGGATGGTTTGATAACCTGATCGCCAAAGTGTAGAAGAGGAGTAGACAGATGAGGATTATACTTCGAGGACAAGATAAGGAGTTTAGTTTTTTCTTTGTTAAGTTTAAGTTTATTTTCAGTCATCCAGTCATTTATTTCACAGAGACAGGCTTCAATTCTTTTTATAGTTAAGTCAGTAGAAATATCATCATTGCAACTGAAAGGCATAAATAATTGGGTGTCATCAGCGAAGAAATGGAAGGACATTTTGTGACGACGGAGAATATCAGCTAGTGGTGACGTGTACAACAAGTAGAGAAGCGGACCAAGAACCGAACCTGGGGTACACCACAGTTTATATCAACAATTTTAGAGAACGAACCATGAACAGAAACATACTGCAAACGATTACAGAGATATGACTTAAACCATTTAAGAGCTGTTCCACAAATTCCAAACTTTGAATACATACGATCAAGAAGAATAGTGTGATCAACAGTGTCAAAAGCTGCAGATAGATCCAGAAGAACCATAGCAACACCAGAACGATTATCAATTTCTTTAAGGATGTCATTATGGACACGAGTCAGGGCAGTTTCACAGCTATGAAGTTGTTTATAGGCAGACTAAAGAGGTTCATGCATGTTGTTAGATGACAAATAAGCACAAAGTTGATCAGCAACAACTTTTCCAATAATTTTAGAGACAGTCTTGAGATTTGATACAGGACGGTAATTAACGAGTTTTTCATGATCCAACGATGATTTCTTAAGAAGAGGTTTGACAATACCAGTTTTAAAAGAAGGAGGGACAGAACCATTTATGAGAGATGAGTTGACAATCCTACAGATAACAGGCAGAAGAGAAGCAGATTTATCTTGAAGGAGACTAGCAGGAAGAGGATCAAGCTCACAGGACTTTGACATCAGTTTACTGGAGAGTTTAGTTAGCTCATGCAATGTGTAAGCAGCAGATTTGCCCTAAAACATACGATTTGCCGACAAAATGGCGTCTGGAACCGGTAAGTGTAGTCGTATAGGAAAATCTAAAGGATTTTATCTCTAGTTTAATGATTTTTCCACTGAGAATTTTGAAACTCGCGCGAAATCTGAAACCGCTGAACAGTGAGTCGTGGTCTCACAGAAAAGGGGTCTTCTAGAGCCCTTTTTACTATGAAACAAATGACTGTTTTAAGACATTTACCGCTAAAGTAAAGCTGAATGTAATATTGGAGAAACAAGCTTTCAAACGATGGGTTTTTCGAGCGATTTGAAGCATTCTTTCAAAAGTTACAGTCTTTTGAACTCAGCCGAATTCAGAAGATTTAGCCTGTAGTTATGGTGGATGGATTTATTGGCGATTTTCAAAAGCAAAAAGTATACATCAAAGTACTTTCGACACGGAATAGGAAGGAATGGAGGGTGTTATGATCATTTCAGGAAAGAGTTCCAGGGTATACATTTTTAACGTTTTGCTTTGTTTCTGCTCAAACACAGCTTCGGCTGTGATGAATGGCCGCCCACAGTCTCTTTACCTCTGATTAAAATGATCAACATTCTCAACTCGCTGAAGCTTCACTTCATCGATTCCCGCCTATACATTTTTAAAAATGTCCCTTTTTATCAATAAAATTAACAAAAACATTTCGATTCACATGCATTCTTTTGATAAAGTTTACGGTCGGTAACACATAAAAATTGAGATGTGCCAGGCGTTCCGCGCGGGTGATGTCCGAAATTTCTGGCGATGTCCTACTATGGTATAGTGCAGTATAGGGGAAGAGCGCAGTTCAGTATGATAAAGTATATCAGTACAGTTCACAATAGTAGTATAGAACAGTACAGTATGGTAGTACAGTACATACAGTGTAGTACTTGCAGTACAGTGGTAGAGATTACTTTTAAATAAATGATAGGGTTACATGTACATTCGTGGGCAGTTAGGGTGGGTTGTGATTTATCAGTTTTTTTCATTAGTGGGTTTGATGGGTATACACATAGATATACACATAGATATATTTCATTAAGAGGTATGTATTGTATACAGGTTAGATATAAATTAGTGGATGGATTATTTTAGTTTATACTACATTATATTAACATAGAAGAGCCACTTCCTGGAAATGTTAGTAAAGCCATTATTACTATTATTATTATTGTTGTTGTTGTTGTTATTATTAGAGTACAGTACAGTACGATAAAAAAGTACATTTGTACAGTACATACAATACAGTGCAGTCTGGTAGGTAGTACAGCACCTTAAAGAACGAAGTACTGTACATACACCACCATTGTGTAAAGTAAATAAGTACAGTACAGTAAATAGTCGCACAGCGTACAGAACATACAGTACAGTACAGGAGTGTACAGTACAATACAGTATAGGGGCACAGAGGAGCTCAGTGCAGTACAACATAGTATAGTGGCACAGAACAGAACAGTTCAGTACAGTGCAGTCAGTACAGCACAGCAAAGTACAGTATAGTGCAATAAATCATAATTGTCATGTACATACAATAAGATACAACTGAGTAAAAATCTATTAGTGCTGAAATCGTTTAGGTGCATAGTTTAGTAAAAAACACTGCAAACTTTGATCAAAATGTTGTTGTTTTAATTTCAACATGAGAATAAAGCAATCTGCGCGCGCGTAGGAACATCAATCAACGTCACCAACATCTAGGGGCTGCACTTGGTTCAAGAACATAGCTTGAACATACTACCTCAGAACACTACCAGATATTGAAGATCTACTAGAACCACTAGAGCGTGCTATAGCGGATGTGTTAATACCATCAATTACAGAACACAATTGCACACCGATCGAGCGGAGATATCCTGGCATTACCAGTGCGGATGGGGGGACTTGGATTTACAAACCCAAGTCAGGTCGCATCCTCAGAGTACACAACGTCAATCAAGACGACTGCTCCACTCGCTGAACAAATAATATCTCAATAATAAGAAAATTGCAGCAAAATGCACGTAAGGAGAAAGATGAAAATCTACGTGAGTTGGTAGAGAATTTGAAGAATTCCTTACCCCGAAGGACAAAGAGAGCTGTTGAGCTTGCTACAGAAAAGGGCGCATTTAATTGGCTGACGGTAATCCCAATCAAGGACATGGGCTTCGATTTGAACAAAAGAGAATTCAGAGATGCTATCAAACTTAGATATGACTGGGAAATCACTGACAGCCCATCGGTATGTGTGTGCGGGGATTTGTTTAATGTGGACCATGCTATGATCTGTAGACGTGGCGGATTTGTTATACAGCGCCACAACGAGCTGCGCGATCTTGAAGCAGAACTATTGAACATGGTCTGCAATGACGTTAAAATAGAACCAGTACTTCAAGAAGTTACAGGAGAAATCCTGACCAGAGGTTCTAATAAAGCTTCTGATGCTCGCCTTGACGTTCATGCACGTGGCTTTTGGGAAAGGCAGAGATCTGAGTCACCCAAATGCAGAGTCCTACAAAGACCTCACCCCCAGCAAATATAACACCTGCATGAGAATGTTAGGAAGCGCAAGTAGCTAGCAGAGTCTTGGAAGTTGAACAAGCGACTTTTAGTATTCACTACAACTGGAGGTATGGCAGATGAGTGTAGAAGATACCACAGTAGGTTCGCCGAACTAATTGCCAACAAGAACGGAGAAGATTATGCCACCACTGTATCCTGGATACGAGCAAAGGATTCTTTCTCCCTTTTGAGATCAGCTCTCATATGCCTTAGGGGCTCAAGTAACACAAAAAGAATACTTAGGAACATAAAGGACATAGACTTGGATGTTGAGACTGGAAATGCAGCAATTAGCTGAATACTTTTAAAAAATATATATATATATATGTTTGCAATTATTATCATTTTTTAAACATATATTATTAGGATTGATATTTACTAAATAGATTTTATGGTTATACATGAGTAGAGACATTTTATTATAGTTTTTTTTCTCTTTTTCTCAGGTCTCAGAAGATGATGTTCACATCAGTGCTACCAAAAGCTTAAACGTCAGGGCAGTGAAGGACAGTATCGAAAAGCGCTTATAGGATGTTCAACAGCAGAAGAGTGAAAACAATAAAAGTTTTAAAAGATGGAAGTAAAGTTTTTATTAAGGCAAACATTCATAAAAGTTCATAAAAGCAATGGCATAACCAGGCCAGCTGTCATTCTCTTTAGAAATGACAAACCATCCCAGGGACATTGTGAATGTGCAGTTGGTTTATCTGGAATATGTTGTCATGTTATTTGCATTTTATTATACTTTGAATGGTACAAAGTTTCCCTCACTTGTACTCAGAAATTGCAGAAGTGGCGCAGGAGAGACAGAACTACCTCAATCCCAACTCGGTTATTTTAAATTTTACGCTTATTTTTTATTTCAGTCTAGTGCATCCTAGTGCAGTCTAGTGCACTATAGAGCACTATAGTGTAGTCTAGTGCAGTCTAGTGATGTATAATTACTGATCTCATCAAAATCCATTGTTTTCAGTCTGCATTATCCCAACGAATGCATAGAGGAAAATCAGACATATTTAGTGTGCTTGAAAAAAGGGGGCGGTCTTTTTTATCAGTAGGGAAATTATCAGGGGTAAAGTTGTATACGCTAAAATAGCATGCTGCATTATTATTAATATTGCTGTCAGCTAACAGCACATTAAATAACAATATAACAACGATATAAATCATATTGCAGCATGGTAAATAAACATACAACGCAATAAGTACTCAAAACAACGAGTTATCAAATATACTTTATTGCAATGACGACTATCAAATATACTTTATTGCAATGCAGACTATCAAATATACTTTATTACAATGACGACTATCAAATATACTTTATTACAATGACGACTATCAAATATACTTTATTACAATGACGACTATCAAATATACTTTATTACAATGACGACTATCAAATATACTTTATTGCAATGCAGACTATCAAATATACTTTATTACAATGACGACTATCAAATATACTTTATTACAATGACGACTATCAAATATACTTTATTACAATTTTGGTTTCATCGGTGCTTATAACTATCTCCTTAGTATCCTTTTCGGGTGCAATCTTATCTTCAAGGGGTGCAATCTTAACTTCACGGGTGTTGGCCCCTCCTCTCATTTCCACTTTATCAACCTCATCAACTTTTCCCCTTTTATCCCCTACACTTTCTACACCTTGCAGAATATTACTCACTTTCCGCTTTAACGAGGATGATGTGCATTTGTATTCCCTAACTCCCTCAACTGATAAATGGCCCGTAATTTCTTGTTTCTTGTTTCGGTCTCATAAATCTTTGTTGCACAACTTCGTCTCAATGAATGATTAGAGAAGTACCCCTGAAAACCAGCCTTTCCCATAATTTTCTTAACAACATTTCCCAAAGTTTCCCTTCCAGCTGCTTTATTATAATACCATATCTCCTCTCTGGGTTTTGGTAAAGCCCGCAAATAAAAGGAGTTATCATCTACCCGTTTTGGAACATGACTTAAACATAGCTTATATAGATTTAAAGGGCACCGCTCTGATTTGTCTACGTTCCTATGTGCCCGAACTGTCTTCCGTTTAATCTTAAGGTGTGCTAGCCCCCCATCATTGGTTTTGCCTATATCTTCTACGTATTGTAAATAATCTTCACCAGACTCGTCAGTTTGTATCGATAACTGAGAATTGTGCATTCTTAAATTCCTATGTTCTTGCCCGGCTCTCAGAGCAAAACAATTTCCAAGAACAAAAACTAAAGTATCTCTGAGTATTTCAGGTTTATGACTACCTAAAAAACCTTTTTCCCACAGGGTTTCTATCTGTTCGGGCGTTATGATATTTGCTTGCTTAACAACGGTACATAACCCTTGTCCTGCCCTGTCTTTCAAAATAAAATTAAGAGCGGAATTTAAAGCCCTAAATTTACATCCCTTCTTATCAATAAGGTATAAATCTCTCTTACAGTCATAGCGTAAATAGGCTTGCAAACTGCTAATCATCTCGTAGATCGTTTTCCCTGGGTGTTCACTGCCGTCTTCTTTCTTAACTTCTGCCACAAAACGAGCCAAGAAAAAATTGAGGTCTTCTTCGGACAACTCTTTTAATTCATTATTTAGTAGTGGCTCACCGCTGTATACATCATTCATGATAGCCTGGTTTCTTGAATCTCTCCAGTCTTCGAATACTTTCAAAACCCAATTCCACTTTCTTCGAGACGCGTCAGATACCCAGCCCTCCTCAAACTTCTCACAATCTGAAGCTGAAATAGGTTCTCGAAATCGATCTGATATAATAAAATGAAGAATATTATTACATGTTTGACAAAACTTTTAAGTAGAAACAAGTATGCTGTATGGTTTCGAAAATATAGCAAAAGGCGAATATATCAAAGTATAAATGGTAATTACCTCGTTTTTTTTCTTCTGATATTTTCTTCTAAATTCGAGGACGCTTTGCCTTCTACGCTTTCATCTTTGTGGTTTTCAGCAGCGGTACCTGGGGAAGTTTAAAAAGTGAGCCTCGTGTCCGCATATCGTAAGTGAGCCAAAATCATTCATTAACCTTCACGATAAAATTAAAATTTAGCGGTTTAAAATGCTTACCTGTGATATATTTCAAAATGTCATGATCACCACTCTCCTGAGGTACATTTATCGTACATGTTGAGGAACTGGGAGTGATGAAAATGCTTTCATCTTCTGAACCGTCTTCTGAAGCCATATTCAGTCCGACTACTGTTAACGTTAAACTGACCTTAGCTTGCAAAAAAAAAAAATGAATTTTAAGCAAACGCATATAATCAAACAATGTTGAAATCCCATGGCGCTGTCCGGCATTCACTGGGCGGCATACAGAAACCAATCAGACCGTAGTATTAAGATACTGTGTTTAAATAAACAAATAAATTCCACGAGTAAAAAACGCTCTAGTTAAAAGATAGTTAAGAGCATTCATGATTGGCTTTGTTTCTATGATAAACAAGCTAATAGTATTAAGATACTGTGTTTAAATAAACAAACGAATTCCACGAGTAAGAAACGCTCTAGTCAAAAGATAAAATTAAAAACATTCATTTTTGGCTTTGTTTCTATGATAAACAAGCTAGAAAGAAAACAATTGGATTTTGATAAGATCAATAATTATACTAGATAATCACTTCGGCACGCAGCATTCGTAGGTAAAATGCAGGCAGCTTCGGGCTACGCCCTCAGTTGCCTGCCTTATACCTACGAATGCTGCGTGCCTCAGTAATTATCTATTAAATAGTGCACCCTGGTGCATTTTAATGCAGGCAAGTGCAATCTAGTGCAGTGTGCAATGCAGTATAGTGCAGTGTAGTGCAGTCTACTACCGTAGATAAACCATATGATTCATCTAAATTACTAGAAGACAAGAAGCACGTGAAAACTTCACTGTCCGCCATTTTGTGAATGGATTTTTGAACTAGATCCCAGACTCTCTCGGCTTGAAATCCAGCAATTAGCCGGCACTCGTTATACAGCATTTGCATAATTAAATTTTCAGTATTTTAAATAAACTACAAACGGTACTTCTCAACAGTCCAAAACTTGAATGTAAATCTTCCCAATAACACCTAAATCTTAATACAACATAAGCCTGACCGTAAAGCCATTTTGGCCCTTTTTGGATTAGAAATATTCAACACCTCGGGCATGCGGCCCTCGCAATACCGTTCACAGGACTTTACCAGATTTCAAGCAACCTCATGTGACCCAAAAAATAGCCCATTGAATGGCTGGTTTCCTCATGAATTACTAATGAGTATGAGAAAACTATTTATACGAAATTTAAGATATTGTGGCTAAACCTGTTTAACCAATTAACTTTAATAGATGTGTTGATCATCACAGTGAATGAGCGATCTAAGCGAACGCTGTAAAGAAAGACTCGAAAAAGTGATTTCAACCTGCACCGGCATCGCGGAGGTCATGGGTTCGATTCCCGTTGAAGCTTGAAATCACTTTTTCAAGTCTTTCTTTACAGCGTTCGCTTAGATCGCTCATTTACTGTGATGATCAACACATCTATCATTATTTTACCACAGTTCTGCCCATTCAATATCCACACTTGTTACTATTTATGGGGGCTTGATGAACCCAACAAAAATGACCGCTCGCCAACAGGATTGGCTTCATAGCCCAGTTGGTAGAGCATCGCACCGGCATCGCGGAGGTCATTGGTTCGATTCCCGTTGAAGCTTGAAATCACTTTTTCAAGTCTTTCTTTACAGCGTTCGCTCAACCTCGTTCCCAGGGCCCTCTCGGCCGATTCAATATGGCGGTCGTCGGGGAGAAGACCCTGGTGTTGGCTGGTATATCGCGCGCTTTGATTGGCTCCTGAAAAATATTCTTACAAGCCCTCTGATTGGTTGAAATTATATAGTACAAGATGGCGGACTACTCGTATTTCTATTGTTTTGTTCCTCGGTGAATCATTCAAAAAAAGTCGCGTTGATTATGATTTAAAAAGGAAGAGAACTGACCTAACAGCTTCTACTGATATCCTAAATGGCGCATACAAGGTTTCAATTATTGGTACGGCTTAGTTCGATGTTAAAAACTGTCATGAAACAAAGTAGGTTCGAAATTTTTTATTCGCAAATATGACCTGCACATAATACATAGTACAGGGTGCAAAAATACAACCCAAGAAAGTTATGAAAACCTTAATTGCACACGATTAGTCTTCAAACGTAATAAAAGAAAGACAAACTTGAACAATATGAAGTTTACATTCGAGTTGTTTAAGTTGTCTGTTGCCTTAATAATTATATGAATATGAGAGTTATGAAGTGTAGTTGTATATTTATTGTAATGAATTTACAGTAATATTGTAAATAAATAAAGTATTGAAGTAATAAATTGTTGTTGGTGGTGTTAAAAAAACCTGTTAAAAAACTTACATTGCTAACTGGCAATGCTGAAAGAACCCGTGAAAGAAGAAATATGTATGTATAAGAGCATTTGTCACTAATTCAAAATCCTTAATCTAAACTTATTTATTGCTGTAACTGCAAGTCAGTCATTGGTTCAGCTGCAAGATAGCAATAATTAATATTGTTGTCAGAGTAACTATCTAGTAACTTTCTTTTGTCTAATTACTCAAGTGACCTGATTATTTTAGAAGGCATTGAAGTTCTCACATGTAAGGGTTAGACAAGTCTTTATATGGGATAGCTGAACTTTAATTTTATATCCCCCCCCCCCTGTTGTTTTATGTCATTCTTTTTCTCCAACCTGGCCACTCATACAAGTATGAGAAATCCTCATTAATAGTGTTATTTAATATTGCAAACAGTAATCATCATGAAAAAGAACTTTTACAAGATATGAAGTCATGGTCTACCCCAAAAAAGGATAGCCCAAAGAGGGGTGCACAAAAGGATGACAAATGTGATTGCCTAAAACATGAACAAATTCTGACAGTAACAACAATTTTGCAAGGAACTTTTTTATTTAATGCGTCCTTTTTAGAGAGAGTTTTTTTTTTTTTCGTTTTTAAATACAACAGAATATACAATATTCAGTATATATTGAATATTGTGTTTGAACATGGAGCACATTAAGATTGCCATTTCTACCAAGGTCTGTCACAAGCAACCTGAATAATGAAGAGTTACTCTCTTGGCTGGGGAAAGAAGACACAATTGGCCATAGGCATCCAACATGGCGAGTCAATGACCCGAAATATCAATGACCTATGATCTTCGAAGTACTCCAAGAAAGATACGTCTTGGGTAGCAATAGTTAAACGTGTTCATAAACAGTTAAGCTATGGGTCACTTGGTAGACAATGAACAACTCCGAATCTCAGTATCCAAGCAGTCAACCCTATAAGAAGTAGCAGTAGCAGTAGAAAGTGAAACCATATAAGTAAAAAACCCGGAGTAAATTTACATCAATTTTGTTTCTAAGACGACTCAAAAAATGGCTAAAAAACCGTTGTTGGTGAACTTTCGCACAAATTGCAGCTTTCACACATCAATCAATCCAAAAACTGTCTTGTAATCTAAAACGGGAGCAACATATACCCACGAAGAAATGCATTTTTCCTACATTTACACGATTTGGGATAGTAGATTGGCCGCCATTTTGAAACGAAAACCACGTGATCAAAATCTCCAGAAATCTTGGAGATTTTGATCACGTGATACCATCCAACACCAGGGTCTTCTCCCCGACGACCGCCATATTGAATTGGAGTCGGTCGAGAGGGCCCTGGGAACGAGGTTGGCGTTTCGCTTAGATCGCTCATTCACTGTGATGATCAACACATCTATCATTATTTCACCACAGTTCTGCCCATTCAATATCCACACCAATTAACTTTAGTACAACATTTATAGATCTTACTAAGGTATTAGACCTTTCAATGATACATGATGCATTTTAAAAAAAAGAAAAGCCTCTTGCTTTTTATTTTCATGTCAATCCTCTTCTCGTTGGCGTTTCGTGTTTATTATGGCTTATTTATTTATACGAGGACTGGAGAAGAAAAGACAGTGAAATTCAAGGATGACGACAAGCAGCATGGAGTTTCTCTGAAGAAACCACGCATTTTCAGCTTTGAAGAAGAGTTAAGTCAGGACTCAAAGCCTAAAAGAAAAGTTCTTTTAGTAATAGGAATAACAAGTGCACCATATCGGCTGGATCGCAGAGAAGTAATTAGACAAACTTGGATGAATGCTTCGAAGGTGAAACCTAACGTTGTCTGCCGTTTTTTCACTGATAGTTTATCAAATTTGAGTCACAAATGGAAAGGAATATTAGCTAAAGAACACTCAAAGTACGACGACATTGAGTTCATGAATGTACCCCGCGGTCTTAACTTTGGTTTGAGGATGTTATGGTTGATTGACTGGTCCATTAGTAATTATGACTTCGAATTTCTTCTTCGACTTGATGATGACTATTTGGTTTGCCTTGATAGACTAGTCAATGAATTAAAGATACGAGAGGCACAAAGGTAAGAATATACATTAACTATGTTTATTGTTGGAACCTTTTTAAAAATCAATTCACAGTTAGCACAAGCGCAAAGGCAGTGAAGATCTTAAGTATATCGGATTGATAATGAGCTGATTAGTTGGGGTCAGGGTTGGTTAGGGTTAGGATTAGGGTTAGGGTTTAAGGGTTAGAATCTCGAAGGCTTTAGAAATATGCTTACAGAAAAGCTTAGAATTTATTTTAGTTTTTGCAAATGAATACGAATCTTTATCAGATATAAAACCTCCCTCACGGTCATGAGTGATATACAAACTCGAGGCGTAGCCGAGTGATTGTATATCGGATACAACACGGCCACTCAAACGTCTACGTTAGTTCCTTTGTGTTTCACTAAAATTTTCAAAATTAAAGTGAATCTGCCCAAGAAAATCCAAGTTCAATTTTATGCAAATGAAGACGAATCTATATCAGATATAAAACCTCCTTCATGGTCGTGATTTCTATTGTGTTTTCCTCATGAATTATTTATGAGTTTGATAACTTTTATTAGCAAATTCATGAATATTAATAAGGTGATTTGACCAATGGCGTCCTTGATTTACATCACGTGACAAGTTTTTTATACCCCGCTAAAAAATCAAGATTCGTAAAGTCGGAGGCGGTTTTGAATATTTCAGGGGAGTGCGGGGCTGATAATGAATACACGATGCATTAAACATTAGTGGTCTATCACATCTGATAGACCACTGATTTTCAATGCATAATACTAATTTGCTCTAGAGGCGTGTCAAGATTTTGTAGCGTTTCTTTTGCATTGAAATTGAAGCTACTTTCTTCCAATGCAGCAATGCGGTTCGTTCTTGCCATCTGCCATTCCTTGAATATTTTTACAGACCATTTGGTAGCTGCTCTTGTCTTGCGTGGAATTGCTGCGTAAACGCACTGCACCTCTTCTAAGGGAGTTTTTGGTTTTTTGAAACGACTTTGCGTAGACATTGCTCCGTTCGTAGCGTGAACCAAATGCTAATTTTCACCAAACTTCCTCGATACTCAAATCGATCCCCAAGGACTTTGTAGTTTTTGAATACCTTTACAGTATTTATACCAATTGATGCCATTTTACTCTTGTTCAATCAAGGCGGTATTTGTGTAGAGTGGTTGTTACCCATAAATCAAATTGCGGTAATTAGAGTGGAACAGATCGTAATACTCTCGTAGAGATTATAAAATGCAGTGGAGCAAAAGTGTAATTGTGCTGAATTTCCAAAAGACTGTTTTTATATTGTATGCTATGTTTGTGTTGATTTAATGCGACAATCAAACCTAATCAGTTCACTCTTGCATTGGAATGTATTCTCTAACTTAACAATTGCAAGTAAACATTGGGCAAACAAGAAACCAACAACTTCGATGTTAAAATGCTTTATCTTTTTGCGTTCAACCACTCGAAACTTTTTTGTTCTTGAAGGTTATAGAAATACATGAATTTGCTAAGATGTTCAGAATACTCGAGACCATGTTTTATAGGCTAGAAAACTCTCGCCTCCGTCTCGAGTTTTATATGCTGATAAAACACGCTCTCTCGTTTTCTAAACATTATATAATTGTAATAGGGTACATAATAGGTAGAGTGTAAACAATAAAGAGTGAAGGCATATAACCTGTGTAAAAAAAATATTAGTTAACGTGTAATAATCATATAGACACAAAAGAAGACAATGAATAAGAGTCTACTAATGTGTATTAGTCTAATATCTATTTCAGGGGTTTAATATCTTCACTCTATCCGTGACACGCTAAGCTAAATTGTTCAAAATAGTGCTAGTTAAACAAAAGCAATAGAATTATCATAAAATAGTGTAAGGCATTATTACTAATATTTCACGGATTGTTGGCACTCTACTGTTAAAGTAAAATTCCAAAAATGTGCCAACATAATTAATCTTCCTCAGAGTGGGATGGTGGGACAACGTTTCGTTAATTTCGAAAATTAGAAAATTAAATTAAAATCGAAAATTAGTGAAGATCTTTAAAGGATACTGAGTGTAGGATTTTGGATAAACAGAACAGATCTACGCATTATAATGAATGAACACAAAGTTCTGCTGTTGTCATATTTCAATGGGGATAAAACAGCAGGAAAACCTCACCAAGAGAAGGGTATTTATAAAGTTCATCAAATGCTACCATAAGAAGTTATTTATTTTTATGTCTAAATGCGTCAGATATTTGCTCGACTTCTGATTGATTTTAAGTTAACCGTGACGGACTAACATGCAAACACAAGCCTTTATCCTCAGTGGACAATGTCCTCATTATGTCGACTCTCTAAGAAATCACTTAAGTGGAAAATCTAAAAAAAATCTATGGCTACAATGGTATTTCACGCTTTACCCCAAATCGGACAAGACGTAAATTCCAATTCGATTATCGAACTTAGTGCTGGTGTTCACCCCCTTCGTGGAGGTGTACTAAATTAAAGTCCCCATTTTGAGGGTATAAAGTTGACACGCTGGAAATAATAGTAAAAGTCCATGAAAATATTCATCGCGCAATATTTGGAAAACGCTCTCAACGCTTTTTCATATTGCAAAATGTTGGGTGCCTTGATGAATACTATCGACTGGTGCAATTCGATTTTAAAGTTTTCGCTCTAGTTTTCGAGAAAATAAGCGGTAAACGATTTCTTTGATGTCATCATCACGTCACAATGAAAAGGCCGCTTTAAACTAATTTATCATATTTGAAACCTTTTTAAAGGTTTCAAAAATGATAAATTAGAATTAAATGATAAATTAAATGATAAATTAAATGATAATTTAGAATTAAATGATAAATTAAAATCCGTTTCTGATATTGTGTAAAAATTGAATGCAGATCGAGTTATTCAAGACGATTGAACGAATCAAGACAATTGAACGAATTTATACCTTTCGTATTTTACTTTCAAAAAGCTCCCATTTATTTGTGAGATCCTTTCTTCCACATACTCTCATTTCTTCAAGAATAGGCAAGAATAGGTAATATAAAAACTTTGGAAATTATTCGCAAAATACGGCATGTTTAGCACCAAAATAAAGATAGAATCCTCAGCTCTCGTTTGCCATCATCTGCAATAAGATACCTATTAAAGCACAGGAACGCCGTAGCAAACAGTTCTGTTTGCCTATGTCCGGTCCTGAGAGAGTTTTGGCTTCCTGTGGTTTTTATTTTATACATGATATCCGCTGACTTGTTGGCGAGCGGCACATAGCCAAAATAGTTGGCGATAGGGTATTTTGTTCATGTTTAGAAACAATAGAGCAACAATAGAAGACAGGACAATGCATACAATATAGAACAATACACTACTATGCAATATATGCATTGTATTCCTCTAGAACATGAACTAATTAACGGCGATATGGGGTACAAATTGCGGTGTTTGAATGCCTGTAAGTCTAAGGTCTTTCTTTTTCTACATATACATTCTATAAAGACAGACAACGAATCAAAATGAAAACGGATCCACGTAGCCCACAGGACGTGCTTGTTTTGCGAGTAGCAATTAATTTCTATATTTACTTATCTTATCGAACATAAACTTCATCGAACATCAACTTGTTTGAATTGCAATATTAATTACTCCTCGACCTCTCCCCCTTCCTCAACGTCTTACCTAGGCAGAACTCAAAGACGTAGCCAAATTTTCCAACCCCTGAAATTCACAGATATTTTAATATGCTCAAAAACCTCTCTCGTTCCTCGCTATTGCAGGCTTTACTGGGGATATATCCATTGTGGAAAAGGGTATGTGCGAGTTGACGAGGCATTCCTAATGCTGTCCAAAGACGTCATTAAAAGTATCCTTCAACACAGAGATGATTTACTATGTAGTCCCTTTGGTGACCAAACTGTTTCCATGTGGATGAACCTTACTGATAACGTGACTTATTTTCATGATACTCGCCTTCTACACGCAGGAATGAAGTCTGGGAAACACGCTACTGATCAGCTTTGTCAGTCTTACCTTGGTGTTCATAACGTATACCCCAGTAATGCATTTGAAATATGGAAACAATTTAGAATACAACAACCAAAAATCATTTATGATGTTCCAGACGTACAGCCCTTTGAAAAGCTTTGTAATCACACAAAGATATTTGACTGGAGAAGTTTTTATCCAGAATTTAAGTATGAACCAGTTCTATGTAAAAACAAACCGGTTTGGAAAGTAATGAAAATGTGGGGAGGAAATGAAGGAGTAAATGCATCATCAATTGATTGAACAATAACTCTGCTAAAGCTGCACTTCTTTATATGGTCCCATATATATATAATATATATATATATATATATCCATCTTTGTTGTCTTACGACAATTTTAAGTAATGATATCTATTAATGAAATAGTATTTTTCGGTCATGTAAGGTACCCAAAGTTCTCATGAAGATATACTAAACGAATGTTTTTTCTCAAATGGTTTTCTCTCATGAAGGGAATAATGGGACAATTTTTTTGGATAACATTTTAACAGTATAATAGTATTAAATATATTTAGGCACTGCCTAAAGGCGGAGCTCCCGATACGCAAGTCACAGGGTGAACAATTTGAATGAATCATGAAGATAATATTAAAATGGGGAAAAAATGTTCTTATTCGAGATGAAAATAATGTCCATAATAAAAACCATGTACTGAAATCGAAACAAGATGCACTACATCGTTTTCCTTGCGCGAGAATACTCTCCCTCTTAGGAAATATATACACAACTCAACACCAGCTACCCCAGGTACGACGGGCCAGGTACACCGGGCGGGCGACACTTTTAGATTTACGCACATGGTTCCCATGCGATGACCACGAAAACTAAGTTGGATAGTTTACCATAATTTATTATTTAAGTACTGACTGATATTTACATGTTGGCAAGCTATTTGATAAAAATCATATCACAAAAACGAGAAGCGACCCTATTGGCTATACGTTTTTCTTCACTAGTGAAGAACATCGTATCAGCACTGTGATTGGCTATACGATATTTTTCACTAGTGAAAAAATCGTATCGAGTTTTCCCGCGCTTCTTGCAGAACGTGTCAGCTTACCTTTGAGTGTTTGTTTTCAAAAATTCTTAAACATGGAAGGTTGTTGCTAAAGATTTGCTCAAATCGACTCATTCGCTGAGTTTATCGAGAGCCAGGAAAACGAAAATACTAGAAGAAAGACACAGAGAACGATGTGGCACTCCTAAGGGAATTTGTACAGACGAAAGGAGAGAAGAGGGCTATAGAACAGATTCCTGCTAAAGAACTCGACGAATACCTCAGCGAATTCGTCCTCAGTCGGTGTCCGTAAGAAAGAACCAGTCAACGAAAACTACGAATCAAGCTCTCTACGGGCTTTTATAGCTAGTTTTGAACGATATCTAAAGAAGAAAACTTATTGGGTGAGCATCATCAAAGACGCTGACTTTGAACAGACACGAAAAGCTGGGCAATCAAAGCAGCGAGAACTCATTCCAAACAGAAAGGAAAAGTAAGTAAACCAAATGCATCCGATGCTTTGTGGCTTAATAATACCCTCCATTTTCACTTTTGGTCTTCGTGGATGTAAAGAATACAAAGACATGCGTTGGGAAGTTGTTAAACTACGGCAAAACATGAACGAAGAGGAATATTTGGTGTTTTGCGAACGACACACGAAGTCCCGATGTCACAGGGATTTGTGTTCCCCCGAGTTATGTGTTCCCCCGAACACTGGGCACTAGTGTTTTGTGTTCCCCCTCCTCTCCCTATGAAACATCTTTTGGCACGATTCTCTCCCCCAGAACGAGGAATCTCTATAAATGATTGGTTTTCGGTTGTGACAAACTGGCTAAATCTGAGAATTTTCTACAAATCTGAATTCAACGAACGAATTAAAAAAATCATGAAAGCTTTACAGTATGATAATGTTTTTACCTATTTATGCCGAAAGGAACATCCTCTTGATTTTGTGAATAAAGAAAAATATGTTTTACAAGAAGTTCTTGCTCGAAATAATTGCACACGAAGAAACTCAATAGCATCTCGTACTATGGTATGTAGAAAAAAGGAGGGAAAAAGAGAGTGGTAATCAGAGGACGTGAAGAGAAGCAAAGCTAGGTTCTTTGAGGAGTGCAATGATTCATCTGTTTTCGGCGCCCATGTAGGGCTAGATAATATTGAGCAAAGAAATTTTGCATATGAATTTTGCCGAAAGACCAAGAAAAGAACTCGCTTGAATTATTGCATTCGGTAAATACAATTTTATCTCTCAAAATACCAACGGCAGTAGAGGATCACGCGGTTATACGGTTTACGATAAAGATGTACGATAGAAACAGTCCACTGATTTATTTTTCGATTTTAGAGTTAAAATGTCCTTGTTCTGGGGGAGAGAACCGTGTCAAAAGATGTTTCATAGGCAGAGGAGGGGGGGCACAAAACACTAGTGCCCAGTGTTCGGGGGAACACATAACTCGGGGGTGTAGTATAATGGGTTCCCTGTGGTTCACAAGATTGTATATGGGTTCCCTGTGGTAACACATGCGATGTAGAATGGCTGCAACATGGTTGTCCCACAGCCATAATAAAGAAAGTTACATCCGACCAGTTTCACTGTTTAATGTGCCATCCTAACGTTACATGGTGTCAGAATTTAAGGGATATAATCAATCTAAGTGTTGATCAAGTTTTTTCCACAAGATTAGTTCAAAGAACTAGGAAAAAATGCCAGAAACGAGCGCTGAGGCAGCCATCGTTCAAAACCCACGTATGTCAACATTCCAGATTTCACCACCGGAAAACTTCGATTTTTCGCAACCAGCCGATTGGCCAAAGTGGATTAGAAGATTCGAGAAGTTCAGAATTGCCTCTGGGCTTGCATCAAGCGACGAAGAAAGCCAAGTAAACATGCTATATTTACTGTATGGGCGATAAAAGCGACGATATTCTCGCTACACTCACCTTGACCGAGGAGGAGAAGAAGAAGTATAAACCAGTTCGCGAGAAATTTGAGGAAACACTTTGTAAACGAGGAAATACGATATTTGAGAGAGCAAAATTCAATATCGAAAACAAGAGGTGGGTGAGTCAGTAGAAAGTTTCATAACTGATTTATATGCTCTTGCCAAACACTGTCAGTTCGGTGAATTGCACGATCAAATGCTCAGGGATCGCATTGTGGTCGGACTTTTAGATAGTAGGCTGTCAGAGTAACTCCAGTTAGATGCTGAATTGTCTCTGAACAAGGCAATCGATGCCGCCCGACAGAGTGAGCAAGTAAAACGACAGCAACAAGTAGTAAGAGGTTTTCAAGACCCTAACAGTGACAAACCCAGCCAGGTAAATGCACTCACAGGCAATCCCGTAAGTGGAAGCCACAAAACAAACAGAAGCCTCGAGAAAAGACAAAAGAGCAGAATAAGAGCCAACAAGAAAGTTGTTGCAGGTGTGGAAAATCACCAAGCCACCCACAAAGTAAATGCCCAGCTCAGGGAGTAGTTTGCCACAAATGCAAGAAAATTGGACACTTTAAAGCTGTATGTAGATCAGAAAAGCATGTCAGAGCTGTAACAACAGAGAAGGAGTCAGTCAGAGAAGATACAGAACCAGAACTGGCTAAAGAAGAATTAGAGCCCTTTGATCCATTCCTTGGAAACATAACCGTTGGTCAAGTTGAAAAGAGTAAAACGACCCCTGGAGTAAGGTTGTTAAGGTAAATGGAATAGAAATAAACTTCAAGATTGACACGGGCGCTGATGTGACAGTAGTACCTTTGTCCACCCAAAGGAAAATTCCAGGGAGACTGAGACAGAGCGTCGTAACGTTGAAAGGTCCAGGAGAGCTACCCCTCAAGGTGTGTGGCACCCTTGCCGCAACACTAGAAGTAGGAGACAAGAAAGTAAAACAAGACGTTCACATAGTGAGTGATCTTAAGCAACCCCTCTTAGGACGACCTGCAATCGAAGCTTTGGGTCTAGTCAAGTTAGTACAGCCAGTAAAAGCAACAGCTATGCCACGTGGCTACAGCCAAGAGGTGTACCAGAAACACCCAAATTTGTTCAAAGGTCTGGGGAAGATTGAGAGCAAATACCATATTGAGCTAGAAGATAATGCCACACCATATGCGGTTACCACACCAAGAAGAGTAGCTATACCATTACTGCCAAAAGTGAAAGAAAAGCTAGAACAGCTCGAGAAACAAGGAGTTATATCTAAGGTGGAGAAACCTACAGATTGGTGCGCCCCTATGGTAGTTGTGCCTAAACAGAACGGAGATGTAAGAATCTGTGTAGACTTGACAAAGTTAAACGAGAGCGTCAAACGCGAACGCCACATGCTACCATCAGTGGATCACGTGCTTGCACAGTTAAGTGGAGCAAAAGTGTTTTCAAAGCTCGATGCCAATTCTGGATTCTATCAGATTGAACTTACTGATGACTCAGCTCTACTTACCACGTTCATAACACCCTTTGGTAGGTTTAATTACAATCGCCTTCTTTTCGGGATAACTTCCGCGCCCGAACATTTCCAGAAAAAAATGACCGCTATCTTAGCAGGATTGGAAGGAGTTGTCAATATGATTGACGACACATTGGTGTACGGTCGAGATCAAAAGGAACATGACGAACACCTTGGGAAAGTGCTGACAAAGTTAGAATCTGCAGGAGTAACACTTAACAAAGATAAGTGTGCATTCTCGAAGAGCAAAGTCACTTTCCTTGGTCACATAGTAGACGAAAATGGTATCCGTCCGGATCCAGCTAAGATAAAGGCGATTGCAGACATGGAAGAACCTGGAAACATAACAGAGCTAAGGAGATTCCTCGGAATGGCGAACCAGTTAGGCAAGTTTTCTAGTAAGCTGGCCGAGACGTCCAAACCCTTGAGAGACCTACTCAGTACTAACAGGATGTGGGTATGGGACAAACCACAACAAGAAACCTTCAAAGCTGTTAAAGAGATACTAACTAGCCATGACGCAGCATTAGCACACTACGATCCAACGAAGGAAACACGAGTTTCTGCGGACGCGTCATCGTACGGTTTAGGCTCAGTACTGGAGCAAAAGCAGTCGGAGGGAACTTGGCGACCAGTTGCCTATCAGTCTAGAGCCCTTACGTCCTGCGAACAACGATACGCCCCAAATCGAAAAAGAAGCTTTAGCAGTCACGTGGGCGTGCGAACGCTTCAGCACATACCTGATTGGGAAAACCTTCCTGTTGATAACAGATCACAAGCCGCTCATATATCTACTCAGTCCAGTGAAAGACATAGACTGTCTACCTCCAAGAATACAGAGGTTCAGAAAGAGGTTGATGAGGTTCGATTTCCAGATTGAACATACCCCAGGGAAAAGTCTTTCATATGCAGATGCGCTATCAAGAGCTCCTGTATCACAGCCAGAGGTCCAGGACCACAAACTCCAAGAAGATGTTAATCTGTATGCCAACCACGTGATGCAGAGTATACCAGCAACCCAGAGACGTCTGGATGAAATAAGGACTCACCAAGAGGAGGATGAAGTCTGTAAACAAATTTCAAATACTGCCGAGATGGATGGCCAGAGAAATCTAGTCTAAAAGGCCCAATCAAGCTCTACAAGCCATTTGCAGCTGAGCTATCGGTACAACAAGGATTGCTGCTCAGGGGAAGCCGCCTAGTTATACCCGCGTCCATGAGGATGGAGATCTTAGATAAGCTCCACACAGGACATCAAGGAATTGTGAAGACTCGATTGAGAGCCAGACAGTCGGTATGGTGGCCAGGAATGAGTCGTCCAGTTGGAAGAACTAGTTGATAACTGTCCAGTATGCAGAAAGTATGCTAGAAACAAAGCTGAACCGATGATAGCGACAGAGATGCCAGCCTATCCATGGCAAAAGGTAGCGTCTGACCTGTTTGAGTGGAAGAAGCAGAACTATCTGTTGTGATTGACTAATATTCAGAATACATTGAAATCGCACTGCTATCGAGTACTACCTCGCGCAACCGTCATTACGCATCTCAAGTCAATCTTTGCGAGACATGGTATTCCGGAACGCGTTGTGACAGACAACGGGCCTCATTATGCTTCAACAGAATTCGCAAACTTCGCCAAAGAGTATGGTTTCAACCACGTACTAGTAGCCCACGCTACGCGCAAGCCAATGGAGAAGCAGAGCGGGCCGTGCAAACAGTCAAGAGATTGTTGGAAAGATCGACAGAACCCTATTTAGCACTTCTCGCTTATAGGACGACACCGCTTCAGCAAGGATATAGTCCAGCGCAACTGCTCATGTCAAGAAACCTGCGTACAACCAGTCCTGTCATCCTTGTCAGTTGAAACCAACGTAGTAGACTCAACCTACGTGAAACAAAAAGATGCGGACATAAAGCTGAAACAGAAGGTAAACTACGACCTCCGCCACAGAACACAAGAACTACCACCTTTACAAGAAGGAGATCCAGTCTGGATCCCGGGACTAAAAACGCAAGGAACAGTGAAAGAAGAATACGGAGAGAGAAGTTTTGTCGTAGAAGACACCCAACAACACTCAAGTACGTCCGGAACAGACGTCATCTAAAACACTCTACCCCCCGTGCTTGGAGAGAAGGAAGATCAAGAGCCTGTACGTGCTCCGCCAACAATTTCAGATCCAAAGAAACAGTCAGCAGATGACGATGATGGAGTAACGACAACTAGAAGTGGACGAAAAGTGAGACCACCACAGAGATTCATAGATGAGTACTAGGAACTTTGAACATTATGTTGCACTTGATATTTTTGAAGATAAAGAACTGTTAAGTCCAGAGATATAGGCATGAACTGGGGACACTTTATTTTGTTGTTTATATAACGTTGTAAACCCGGTAGGGGAGGTGTAGTATAATGGGTTCCCTTGGTTCACAAGATTGTATATGGGTTCCCTGTGGAAACACATGCGATGTAGAATGGCTGCAACATGGTTGTCCCACAGCCATAATAAAGAAAGTTACATCCGACCAGTTTCACTGTTTAATGTGCCATTCTAACGTTACAGGGGGAACACAAATCCCTGTGACACCGACAAGGGATAATCCTAGAGATATCAGAAAAAATTCTCCAAGAATGTATGCAGTTCCTGGAAGCGACAAAGATCCTGTTGCTGCCTATAAAATTCTATGCTGAAAAAAGGCCGGTTGAGATGAATGGAGACGACGCGCCGTTTTATCTAGCGATAAACAACTGCTCCAAACAAGGTACAGGAAAACCGTGGTTCAAGAAAATGCAGTCGGGGTAAAACGTTGAATGGACTAATGAAGACAATGACAGAAAAAGCTGGTATTTCGACCTACTCAACTAAATTTGAAAAACCACAGTGGACGAAAGACTATGATGCAAACTTTGACGAACAAAAACATTCCGCCGACAGACATCATTCAACTTTCAAGCCACAAACATTTACAAAGCGTAAAATAATTTCGCTATTGTGTCTGAAAAAACAGCAAATTGAAAATGTCTCGCTACACTTAGTAGGCCTCCTACAGGACAACAATACGTAAGCTAAAGAAAGTAGTTCATAGAATGTCGTAGACAAACAACAAAACACTTAGTTTGAAACGTTTATTCTAGCCACAAGACATCATGTTGACAGCTTAGCACATGGCCAACAAGCATTGTCGCTGTTTTCTGAGTGCCGTTATTCATGGCGGCCAGCTTAGCAATAGATTAATAGCTCTTATCAGTGCCAAACTTATCTCAAGGGTTGAAAGTCCCACAGCAAAAGATTCACAAAAGGATAAAAGGCCGAGTGATTATGACTCAGACTAGTTAGGACTCTTACGGTGTACCTGACTATGTTTTCAGTGCTTGTGCAGTCTAGTGATCCCATATGTTTAGCGTGTTATGATTGATTAGGCTTTTCTGCAAATCACAAAGTTCAAAAATCTTTACTTGGCTAATATTCAGTACTTATAAAATAAATAAATTACCGCATGGTTTTTTTTTTTTGTTAGTTCGACTTGTACGGCCTTCTGGTAACAGTATAACAGTATAAAAGTATAACAGTATCAACAGCTATAACAAGTATAACAGTATAACAGTATAACAGTATAACAGTATAACAGTATAAAGTATAAAAGTATAAAAAGGATAAACAGTATAACAGTATAACAGTATAAAAGTATAACAGTATAAAACAAGTATGACAGTATGACAGTATGAACAGATACAGTATAACAAGATAACAGTATAACAGTATAACAGTATAACAGTTTAAACACTCATGAATAATTCATAAGATTATGCCGTCCAATTGGAGCCACCCTACACGTCACGTGCAATGGACATTTATACCGATAAAGTCCTCCTTTATTAGCATTCAAGTGATTTTATATAAAGCCGCATGTGTGAATGGTGATATAAAAGGCTTAGAAAGTAAACTTTTAAATGGATAAAACTATATGATGAGATCGACAAATAGCATCCTTCTCGGCTTTTTCAAACTTTTGACATGGAATAGTTAGCAAAATCCCTCAGCGAATGCTGGAAAAAAAAACCTCATTTAGCTAATTAATTAATTATTATTATTAGAATCACTACTTGACATGAAAAAGTAAACATTTATTGAGGAAAACACAAAAAAGCGGAGTAAATCTGAAAGTTTATTATTTTCTATCAAAACACTCAAAGGCTAATCAGAAGAAAACTCCAGTAAAATCAATTAACAGTAAGCTGCAAGTTAAACCTAAACAAGGCATTTCTCACAATCAACTTTTATATTCCGAAGAAGTGCCCCGCACTACTAGCCCAAACTAAATTCTTTTATTCAAAAATAGGATATCTTTAAAGAATTCCGTCTTATATTCACCCTTTTTTTGTGACGACAAAAACAAACTTTGTTTACTTGATAGCATGAATGCAAGTTGAATGAAGAGTCTTCCTTTTCGCGGAATAATGATGTATTCCATTAGCTATTCCATTCGAATTCTGCCTCGTGAATGAGAGTTTGTGTGTTGTTTTATTTTTCTCACTTACTAGTTAAGTACGATCAAAATTTTGTAACGACCATTAAGTGGGGTGATATTTCAAGTATAAGATATAATATATTAAAAATATTTTGCATTTCGCAGCTAATTGTACGTACAAAGTCAGTCACATCAACCTTTGCCGGGAACGATAGCTCAAGCAGGTCGATCCGAGAGTCGATCACGAGTTTCAAGGAAAGGAACGAACCCGTTTTACTAAGATTTTGTCGGCTAAGCCCAATCCCAAAAGCTGCTCCTTACCGGCTTCACGAAATCAAGACAACTGATGTAAAACGTCCGTGGTTATTACGATAATGTTTGACTAGAACGACTTACACCGACACTTAAAAAATTGTGCCCCAGACGAAGCTTGCAGAACTAC